>OX439384.1:5767743-5884765 GCA_949319315.1 Zelleria hepariella | reverse complement strand
ACTATTTTTTATGTAGCCTGTATAGTGTCCCACTGCAGGGCAAAGGCCTTCCCCCTTTCAGCCCAGATTTTACGCCCAGATTTTACGGTCCTGAGCCACCCCCGACCACTCCGGCAAATATTTATCGAGGTCATCTCGCCATCTTCGTCTTGGCCGGCCTCGTCTGCGGTGTCAAGCACCAGCAGCGCTGTGCCCAGCGGTGGACACCTACTTAACTACTTACCTATTATTTGTCAGCAATGTAGTGGTTACCCCTCCTAGACTCCAATGAAAAAAAATCCTAATATCATCTTTTTGAATGCCTTTTTTGCTAAAATTCTGGATCGGTCCCTCAATTCTGAGGATCGTGACCATATACAATGGTTCTCCACTCATCACGGTCATGGGCGTGATGGTATGCGTGCTGGATGGATCCACCTGCGGCCCTCTTTAGGGCATCGGACCAGCGCATTGGTGTTCTGTCCCTCTCAATTTTGGGCCAGATGCATCTGGCCCAAAATTATCTATTTTTCCAGAGCATGATGTGGTGATCTTCGATTTTGCTAAAAACGAGCCGTTAAATGAGATTGCATCATTCTCATTTAACTGCTCGTTTTTAGTAAAATATCTAGGTATATTGAAACTAACAATCATGTTTTGTGTCTACTCAAAAGTGATTGCTCACTGGCATGTGTTGTTGTAAAATCACTCGATTCATTTGTGACTGTGACACACTACTCTATCTATCTCTTCACAGGTCCTGGTAGAGAAATTGCTGAGGAGCTGCCCCGACGTGGGCACGGTTTATCTGCTTCTGAGGAAGAAGAAGGGACAGTCGCCAGACGAGAGGCTGAAGGCCTTTATAACGAACCCCGTAAGCATCATTCGCTTCTTGTTAACAGGTTGTTGCGAATTTTGGCGGCGCCATCGCTTTCCCCCAGCGTCGCGTTGCCACCCCCCACTACACTCAGGGGCTAACTTTTGAATCTATCGCGATCCCCTTCAATTTGACGTTTGAAGGGTGCTGACGAACTTCACACTGTATTTATTTGACACGAACTGTCATTGAAAGCGGTTGGGATAGGGATAGGGATTGCGATTCGATTTTGAAGGATCTTAGTGAAGAAAATTGCAAAGTCTTTCACACAATATCATTCAATTTGTATGGCGTTTTTACTCATTCGCTCTGTTAGCGATTGTGATTTATAACTTAGACAATTCCATTCTAATGTCGCAATCACGATCGTGATCCCGATACCATTGAAAGGGATGGCGATAGATTCAAAATTTAGAAAATTAAGCCCTGGACACTATTTTTCAATACCTTTATGACTTGGTGTGAGGAAATGACGATTTAAAGCATCAATATCAATCTGAATTAATAATGACCCAGATATAACTTACAAAACAGCTATAATAAACCAAACAAATAAATCAATCAAAATATTATAGAAATTCTATTCGCTACCTAGCTCTACAAAACCTAAAGTTGGATGATTGTAGATAAACTTTGTAAAACTTCATGTGCATCATAACAGAAGTTTATATGAACTATAGTTATGGTCTGGCGGTCTGTCTTTGTTTAGTTAGAGTCCGCTACTTGGTACCGAAAATCGAAAATTCGTAGTTTACAGCGACGAATAACGTTTTATGGATCATCGATATCCCACGGAATGAACATTGCGAACTTTTAATTTTATTTAAATGAAAATTTAATATATTCTGGGTCATTCACCGCACATACGAGTAGTATTGTCTATATTGTAATTATTTTGCTGAGTTTACTTTCTATGTAATGTTTAACTGACCACTGTTTTGTTTTGCTTTCTTCGTGGTTTTTTTTATGTTTTGCTAGATTTCTAGGACTACAGGGTGCACTCTAATTAGATAGCGGAACTTAAAGCAGGCTGTCTACTGATCAATACAAACAACTTGTACTAGGTGGCTAATAAAATGGAGCGAACAAAATATCAGCTGTTCCATACAAAAGGTAAGACTCAGCACCTACTGCGGCAAATGTATGAAACAGCTGATATTTTATTCGCTCCATATTTTTCGCCACCTAGTACAAGTGGTTTTTATATTAATAAGTAGATAGACAGCCTACTTGAAATTCCACTATCGAATTCGAGTGCACCCTGTAGAAAGTATTTCCATGCAAGACAATTTCTAACGCTTGATTGACTATACCCATTTGGTATCGATCCTAGCAATGAGCAATGAGAATCGATGAGTCTTACAAAAAGGTCGATGACCAGCCTTTATAAGGATCATCGACCCTACATTGCAAACTTATAATTTATTGAAATGAAAATGTAAAACCATTTTCCTTTGGTCATTCTTATTATGCATTGTCTGCGAATTATCACGCAAAGTAAAATAAGGATATCCGTCTCTTTGCTTCGGTTTACTTTCACCTGTATCAATGCCGAGGAACAACTTTTTGCTACAGACTGATTGATTTTAATTTATAAAACAGGAAAAGGAGTTGCCCCATTAGAAACCCATTAGACTCTATATTAAACCCTTGAATTTCCTTCGCAGCTATTCGACGTCTTGCGTAAGGCAAACCCGGGAGCATTCGAAAAGCTTCGTCTGATACCTGGGGACATCCTGGAAGAGGACCTAGGCCTCTCCAACGATGATAGACGGGAGCTCCAAAGCAACTGCAATATTGTGTTCCACAGTGCGGCTTGCGTCAGGTTTGTTTGTGCAACAGATTAATGGATAACGAACTGTTACCAAGTTTTTTTTACGAATTAGACTGCCAGATTCCCTGCTCAACAGGCGAGCGAAGTTCGCAAGTCTACTTGAACAATCCGCCCTGAACTGTGAAATCGCGATCCCCTATCTCGGCAACCACTCGACCGATTTGGCTCATTTGAATTTGAATTTAAAAAATATTTTTGATTTGATTTACCCGCCTACCAAATTTCATAACGATCCGACCTTTACTCAAGTTATCGTCGAACGAACATTCATACCCACATACATACATACACCCTTACATACATACATTCATACAAACGCCGGATTGTTCCAGACCACACTGGGATTGTTTCCAGAATAGACTCGGAGAACTTCTCTCGCTTCGCTCGCTCGTTCAATTACTTGTTCTTTTGCAGATTCGACCAAAAGATCAAAGATGCGGTGGATCTCAATGTGAAAGGGACCCTGAAAGTGTTACAACTGGCTGAGACGATGAAGAATCTACAGGTAACTAAAAAAGAAAAGAAAAAAAAAGAATAGTTATTTGTTATGCAAGAATGCAAAATTATTGTTTGCGGCGAGTGCTTGTATTGAAAACCGAGCTAGCGAAGGTTTCTAAAATTGAGCCACGAGCGTAGCGAGTGGTTCAAAAAAAGAAACCTGAGCGTAGCGAGGTATTCAGAAGCACGAGACGCAAATAATATTGCATTCGTGCGAAACACAAAACTTTTCATCTCACAAAAGCGAGGAAATGATTTTGTTAGCCAAGCGGGAAAAACTGTATAGACAATTCTATAGACAACTTACAGGCGAAACAGGTGAGTCAAATAAGTTCCTTTTAAAAGCATATTTTACTGTAGTTACGGCTGCCGCACTAAAGTTTTGAGCTTCGTTGGTATTAAAACCATTCGTTTTATTAATTATTTCCTGAAGTTTACTTATCCAGACACAAAAATAATGTAAATAAAAGAATGTTTTTTTTTCCGGGTGCATTCTGAACTTTTATCATATAAATAAAAAAAATATAGGAGATAAAAAAATAAATTAGTAATATCGTTTGAAAAAATGTATTTAACAAACCAAAACATAATTATTTATTTGATAAAACAGAAGCGAAGCATTTTTTTTATTTACTGGTATTAATAATAAATATAGTGTACAAAATATTGAAAAAACCTGAAAGAAGAAACCGTGTTTCTGAATGTTCTATTCCGTGACTTTACCTTTTTAAAAGATCCTTATGCCCCATTTACATTCACAGTTTTGTATAGAGAATGGGCACGAACAATCACTTTCGCTGAAGTACGCGTGTAAACGAACTATGAATGAGGATCTTTTTTCCGTCGGGATCTGGCATCTACTTAAACGGCCAGTGTTTTTTTCTTTTTCAACACCATAGGGCGCGGGAAAGACTTTCCCGGCGCCGCGTTCAAATTTCGAAGCGCACTAAAATGCAGATAGTTTAAATCCGGCCTTTACACGATCGTAAGTTACTAGTAACAGCAAACTTTCCGAGCGTGGGAGATGAAATAGTTATTTGTTATGCAAGAATGCAAAATTATTGTTTGCGGCGAGTGCTTGTATTGAATACCGAGCTAGCGAAGGTTTCTAAAATTGAGCCACGAGCGTAGCGAGTGGTTCAAAAAAAGAAACCTGAGCGTAGCGAGGTATTCAGAAGCACGAAACGCAAATAATATTGCATTCGTGCGAAACACAAAACTTTTCATCTCACAGAAGCGAGGAAATGACTTTGTTAGCCAAGCGGGAAAAACTCTATAGACAACTACTTACAGGCAAAACGGGTGAGTCAAATAAGTTCCTTTTAAAAGCATATTTTACTGTAGTTACGGCTGCCGCACTAAAGTTTTGAGCTTCGTTGGTATTAAAAACCATTCGATTTATTAATAATTTCCTGAAGTTTATTAGGTAGGTAATCGTATGAGGTAGTGGCCACCCCTGGTGTCAGAGTTTTTAAGCCACCCAAAGGGTCTCTGACATGGCTTAACGATTGTTATTAATCAACAACAACCGGGACCAACGGTTTAACGTGCCTTCCGAAGCACGGAAGTTTATTTATCCAGACACTAAAATAATGTAAATAAAAGAATGTTTTTTTTCCGGGTGCATTCTGAACTTTTACCATATAAATTAAAAATTTCTAGGAGATAAAAAAATAAATTAGTAATATCGTTTTAAAAAATGTATTTAACAAACCAAAACATATTTGATAAAACAGAAGCGAAGCATTTTTTTTATTTACTGGTATTATAAAATAAATATGTGTACAAAATATTGAAAAGACTATAAGAAGAAACCGCGTTTCTGAATGTTCTATTCCGTGACTTTACCTTTTTAAAAGATCCTTATGCCCCATTTACATTCACAGTTTTGTATAGAGAATGGGTACGAACAATCACTTTCGCTGAAGTACGCGTGTAAACGAACTATGAATGAGGATCTTTTTTCGGTCGGGATCTGGCATCTACTTAAACGGCCAGTGTTTTTTTCTTTTTCAACACCATAGGGCGCAGGAAAGACTTTCCCGGCGTCGCGTTCAAATTTCGAAGCGCACTAAAATGCAGATAGTTTAAATCCGGCCTTTACACGATCGTAAGTTACTAGTAACAGCAAACTTTCCGAGCATGGGAGATGAAAAAATAATTTATACGCCGATAAAAATTGTGGTATGGCAATTTTATTTTTTCATGCTTTCATTGCATGCGGTTTTAGCAAGTGAACCCGAACTGAAACACGTTTCAGGGCATTGAGTTTATCGACCTCTTCACTCACGACAGGGCCTTTCTTTAACACCCTGTATTAAGGAAATTAGGTGAACTCAAAAAGAAAAACTCTGACTTGAGACCTCGGCTAATGTCAATGTCAAGCTCGAGCTAGTGTCTAGACAAGGCTTCTTATTAGCATTTTTGTTTTCTGAGATCACCTACCTACTTGAGCTCGATCTTGAGTCGACGACTATTAATGCCACCGTAAGTCCTCCCCGCACCGGAGTTGTCCGCGCGGGCGCATCGTCAACGAGCCCGCAGTGAGCGGATGAACGCCAAGACGAACGCGTCGTCCATCCCTCCTCCATGACTAAGACTTCCGGACGAAGTCGAAACATGTCGGCTATGCCGACAAAATAAAAGTAAGTGAAACCGTTAAAGCGATATAAAAATGCCACCCTAAGTTTTGTATTTCCACCACCTCCACAGGTACTGGTCCATCTCTCGACAGCCTACTGCCGTTGTGAGCTGCCAGCTCTGGAGGAGAAGCTTTATCCGGCTCAGCATGACCCTGCCAGCATTATGGCTATGTGCAGCTGGATGGACGACGCGCTGCTGAACCATTTGGAGCCTAAGTATGTCGGGAATGTAGTTTCTAGATATTTATTATCTTTTAGGTTTATCCCTTCAAATCTCTTTATAAAACCTCATAATCTTCTCACTTTAAAACAAACAATAAAGCGCTTAGCCTAGTTGGACTAGCCATTATTAACTGATTGGCAAAGTTATGCAACATTGGGCGCGGTCAGTCCATGAATGGGTGACGACCGCTAGTGGCAATAATATCTGAGTACACACGACAGCACGTCAGAGTGTACACTTTTTTTGTAAAATCACCCGTAACGTAAACGAGTAGAGTGCTAGCGTGTAAGGGTCGACGTGCTGTCGTGTGTACTTCCGTGCATCTTAAGCCCTTGCACCTTCGGAAGGCACCTTAAACCGTTGGTCCCAGTTGTGGTAGATAATGATTGATAACGATCAGCCCCTGTATTATCTAAAATATCCACCGTAAAAATAACGGTTTTTAAATGTCAAAATAAAGATTGTTCATTTCAATAAGGGCTATTTTTGAGTTGAAGGTTGAGTGGAATTTTTAGACAATAGAGGCGCAGGTCAGCCACGTCAGAGGGCTGCCTAAAAACTCTGACACCGGGGTGGGTGGCCGCTACATACGATTACGATTATGACTTTACTCAAAAAAGCTCGTAATGTGGACATTAATTCGACAACCTTCTTTGAGCAAAGTCGGACTTGCGGGCTACTTGGATTAGGCGCCAGAAAAGTTGTATGGAATTTCATTAATGTCTTGTGTTTTGCGGCCAGAAAAACATTAATGTCGAGTTTTGTTTCATAAATAGAACTCAAACATCAGGTGCAAAAAGTATTTATTTAGAATTAGGCTGTATGGGTACTGGCAGTCGACACATTGCACAGAAAAAAAAAGCGCGGCCATATTGTTTTCGACTTTTCGCGCGTTGTTCGAAGTGATTTTTTTCTGTGTTTTTGTTGAAAAAGTGAACTCTCAAAGCGACGAATCCTCGGATTTAATGTGTTTAACACCGCCGGACATTCAAAATCAAGCGAAATTAGTAATTGGAAATTTATTGCCACCGAAGTCAAAAGAAAAATACAAGCAAGCTTACCAACAAAAAGTTTGCGGAATGGAAAATCGACAAAAAGTACTTAATCTACGACAAATGGTAAGCTAATTAAATTACTATGTTAATTACTATTCTAATTAATATTTTAATTACTCGCATTGTTTGAGTAAAGCACTATACAAGCCTTGGTCTGCAATGAGTGCGCTTCTGGCCACGCTATGATTGCCTCGAGCTTAGCTTAGCTACGCTCTCGGCCCTCAAGTTTGGTCATCATTGCAGCCCTTGCTGGCCGCGCTATAAAGGCCTCGACCTTCGGTCTCGGCCTTCATTTCAGCTTGTCCATCAAGGGCTGCAATGCTGACCGCATTGTGAGGGCCTTGAGCTGCGCTACGCTGCGCTCTGTCGGCCATCAAAAGCGTGCCAGAAACGCACTCATTACAGATCGCGGCAGTAATGTACTATTAATTGTTTTTTTTTAGACTGATAAACAAGGAACCCAATACTTACTCCTATACGAAGGCGATGACTGAATCTCTTGTTGGGGACTTTGGGCACAAGTTCCCCATTGCGATTGCTCGGCCATCTATCAGTGAGTAGCGGAACTTTTAATTAATAATGAGGGCTAGTATGCTTTAGTGCTCACTAGTTAGCGCCACTGTCGAGTATAAGTTAGTACACACGACAGCACGCAGACGCTTACACGCTAGCACTCTACTTGGTTACGATAGCGGCAACTTTACAACAAAAGTGTACAGTCTGACTTGCTGTCGTGTGTACGTAAAAAAAGTTACATTTGACATATAAAGGCCTTTGCATCTACGTAATGAGATGATTTATACAGCGTCTAGTGGCAACTTCATTCACACTAAAAGATATTAACTAGTGGTTCGCCCCGAACTTTGAACTCGCGACCCCATATCTCAGCAACCCCTCGACCGATTTGGCTCATGTTCTAACTTAAAAATTATCTTTACCTTATTTAGCTGCCTACCAAATTTCGTGACGATCCGACTAAATTTACTCAAGTTATCGTCGAACGAACATTCATACATACATACATACAAACGCCGGATTGTTCCAGTAAACTCGGAGAACTTCGCTCGCTTCGCTCGCTCGTTCAAAAATAAACCCGCGTAGCCCATACAAACAGAGACATTTTTGACCTCGCGCTACACCAGCGCCCCTAGCGGCAAATCTGAGCGCGGCGGTAGCCCTCATTTTGGAAAGTACAGTCGCCGTCACAAACAAACGTTTCTGTCGTGCTGTTGAGTAGCGCCATCTTTTTTTACGTAGTGTACAACATTTTTATTTTAAAAAAAATACAGAAAATAGGTATATTCCTAAAGATTACAGGAAAACCTATAAGAATAACAAAGTGTATAAAATAACATAGGAAAATATTTGAGCGAGCGAGCGAAGCGAGCGAAGTTCTCCGAGTCTACTGGAACAATCCGGCGTTTGTATGTTTGTTTGTATGTATGTATGTATGAATGTTTGTATGTATGTATGTATGTTTGTAGGTATGTATATGTTCGTTCGATGATAACTTGAGTAAATTTGGTCGGATCGTTATGAAATTTGGTAGGCGGGTAAATGAAATTAAAAGAATTTTAAAGTTCGAACATGAGCCAATCGGTCGAGTCGAGGGGTTGCCGAGATATGGGGTTGTTAAGTTTATATGGGGTCGCGAGTTCACAGTTCGGGGCGAACCACTAGTAATTTAAGTAAGCGCGCGCTAAGAGCTGCCATTGGGTATCCTAGACTGTGGCCGACCGTACCTTACAATCATACTTATAAGTTTTATTTTTTCTTTTATCTTGACGTTTCGTTTGCTTGTCTACAGTTACGGCCATTTGGCAAGAGCCTATACCAGGTTGGGTTGACAACTTCAATGGACCAACTGGGATGCTGATTGGTGCTGGAAAAGGTAGGTAACAATCATAACGAAAAAAAAATACTGAAGACTTTTACTTATTTACTTACTCCGATGGTTCAGCGACCCGAAGTGGGTCTTGGCCTCAGTCACAAGAAGTCGCCACTGGTCTCGGTCCTGCGCGGTCTCCTTCCAGTCGCCTGCTTGTAGGTCGCGCAGGGCCCTTAGCCTGTAACACAATGGTGCCAAAATGGGCTATCAGGTGACGACTTCAATTACGATTTGCTAACGCTGTCTGTCCTTTTAATGTTTTTGTAGTACAGCAAAGAATATTTTGATTCTAATTCTAGAGGATTAGTTCTCTGGTTGTAGGAGAAAAACGAAGAGAGCCCGGTTTTGTCCTTCTGCCGGGACGCCATTGACCCGCCATTGCGTTACAGGCTAAGGGCCCTGGTCTTTGCCGACTTCATCCCTCCAGCGGTATTTGGGACGGCAAACTGGTCTGAAGACTCTTGGTCCTGACTAAAAACGTATTGTGTTTGACAGGTGTCATCAGGACTATGCACTGTGAGCCGTCGTACCAATGTGATGCGGTGCCTGTGGATGTGGTCGCCAACGGATGCCTGCTCATTGCTTATGCTACTGGTCATGACAAGTAAATAAAATATTTTTCTCAAAAACGCTTGTACTTCGACAACCTTCTTCGAGCAAAGTCGGACTTGCCGGCTACTTTGATTAGGCGCAACAAGAAAATTTGTATGAAATTTCATTACCTACTGTGGTATTTTACGGCAAGGAAATTGATATGAAAATCCATTACAGAAAGTAAGCTAAGCTGGTTTTATTAAAGACTCGCATTGTTTGAGTAGGTAAAGTACTAGACAAGCCTTGGTCCGCAATGAGTTCGTTGCTCGCCACGCTATAATGTCCGCTTAAGCTTAGCTTAGCTACGCTCTTTGCCTTGAAGCTTGTTCATCATTGCAGCCCTTGCTGTCCGCGCTACAAAGTAGAATTAAATTTCAAAGAAAATACAATAATCTCACGAGAATGGGCCAAAATCTTTCAAATTAATACTTACTAAGCGAGCGGCACATTAGAACTGTTATTTTTTTCTGTTTTCAGGCCTACTGAAACTCGTGTCTACAATATTACACTATCACGAGCGATCAAACTCACTTGGGGTGAGATCATTGAGAAAGGTAAGTTTCCAAAACATTCATAGTTCTGAAGCGGAAATGTAAAAACACCTTCATTTTGTTTATTTTATGCCCATAAAGTTTTAGATTCAGGGGCCTAACTGTCAAACTTTTGAATCTATCGCGATCCGTTTCAAAGGTATCGGGATTATGATTGTGATTGCGACTTTATAATGGAATTGTCTCAGTTTAAAATCACAATCGCTAACGGAACGGATGACTCAAAACGCCATACAAATTTAATGATATTGAGTGAACGATTTTGCTATTTGCTTCGCTCAATATCGTACAGAGAAAATAGCAAAAGGTTCCAAATATTTCGAAATGTTTGTTGCTTGACTAGGTAGTTTGTCTTTTTCCTTGGGGTCTTCAAATTGTAAACCAAGACGCTAATCTTCATTTCCAGGCAAGCAAATGGTGAACGAAAACCCGTACCTGGAAGCGCTCTGGTACCCGGGCGGCTGCATCAAGTCGTACAAATGGACGCATGAACTCTGCGTGATCTTCACCCACTACCTTCCCGCCTACTGCGTCGACTTTCTCATGCTGATGCTGGGGAAACGGACCTTGTAAGTCGGTGAAGACTGAAGATGCACAACCTCTGTCTCACACGCACCCGGGCCTCACTCAATGTTTAGAAAGGGAGCACTCACAGCCTAGTTGGACTAGCCATTCTTTGGCCCGTTTTCAACTGACAGTTAAAAGCTGAATTCAAAGCCCTTGGTAGATGGCGCTCATAGGCTTGGCCATACAAGAACCGGTTTTGGCTGTCAAATTTCGCTTACACAAATCAATAATAGGTATCTTCAGACAAAGCGAAATTTGACAGCCGTGAAAACGGTTCATTGATTGGCGAAGGGCAGTCTCAAGATACGATTTTGTACAGTACTTGTAAGACGCTGCTTGATGCCGAGTTCTCTAAGTCACACACTAGGATACCCCTTTTTGTTCGATTGGCGCCCTTATGCCGCGCGCGGTAAGAGCTGCCGTGGGGTAACTGTGACTGTGGCAGACCGTATATCCTCCTTTTTTTGAACATTTTCTTTTCTGTGTTCCAGCCTGGTGAAGCTGCAGGACAGGATCAGCCACGGCCTTGAGATCCTGCAGCACTACACGGTCAAGGAATGGCATTTCATGAACGACAACTACAAGGCACTGCGGAACAGGTTTGACACTTTAGGACCGTTTTCACGAAGACCGATTAACTTTTATACAGGGTGTTGTTTTGATTAGTGACACCCGACTTAGGGAAGATAGTTTTAGTAACGCTTGAAACTAAAAATAAGTTTGTTTTTTTCTGATATATTTCTGATTCACAGTTTACTTAAGTAGGTAGGTACCATCTTGTTCAATTCGTTCTTTAATAACCGTGACGTGCGGACACCCCTGGCGCTGCCAAAAATAATCTTATTTTCTTGCCACGAGTCAAAAGTGGCCGTTTTTTCTTGTGCAATAATAAATTATTCGTAAGTTCTAGGATCAGGCAGGAATCTAGCCTCTTAAAATCAAATAAACCTTATTCTATTCCCAACAGGATCTCAGAACTGGACAACAAGATCTTCTACACTGACGTGAAAAGTATGAAGATGGACGACTACTTGAGGCAGTACGTCTTGGGTACGCGACTGTACTGCTGTAAGGAAGACCCTTCCACCATGCAAAGGGCGCGACAGTTGCACAAAATGTGAGTAATCAAGCTCATTTGTTACTTTTGTGAGTAATTGAACGAGCGAGCGAAGCAAGAGAAGTTCTCCGAGTCTACTTGAACCATCCGGCGTTTGTATGTTTGTTTGAATATTCGTTCGACGAAAACTTGAAATTTAGTCGGTTCGTCATGAAATTTGGTAGGCAGGTAAATGAGGCAAAGAGCATTTTCAAGTTCGAACATGAGCGGAATCGGCCGAGAAGTTGCTGAGATATGAGGTCGCGAGTTCACAGTTCAGGGCGAACCACTAGTTTATACCTTTTTTCTATTGAATCACGGTTTTACTCACTATCGTTTTACTCAGTTTATACCTACCTACTCAGTTTTTTTAATAATTATTTTTTCTTTCCAGCCGCTACGCTGCCGATTTAGTCTGCAGGATCCTTTTCTACTGCCTTGTCGCATGGTTTGTCTACTCCTACATGCACGTCTTCACGTTTGCGCTGGGGCATTTAGACACAGCCTTGTCCAGTATATCGCCCTTCAACTCAGTGAGGGGCCAGGAAATGGATATCTAGTGTCATCTCAGTGATAGGAATATTTGCGGTCACCGGCCAGCGTTTTCCGTCACGCCTCGAGTACACAGGGGCCTTAGCCTGTAACGCAATGGCAATGGCGTGTCGATGGCGTGTCGATGGCGTCCCTGCAGACGGAAAAAACCGGGGTTTCCTCGTTTTTCTCCTACAACCAGAGAACTAATCCTCTAGAGTTAGAATCAGAGCATTTAAAACATTAACAACAACATTAAAAGTAGGTACTGGCAGCATTAATAAATCGTAATTGAAGTTGTCAACTGGGAGCCCATTTGGCACCATTGCGTTACAGGCTAAGTCACCTGGTGCAAAAATAGGTACAGTCGGCCTAGCTAGGATACCTAGTTTTTGTTTGTTTTTGTACGATTCACGCCCGTCGCGCGTGGCAAGAGCTGCCTTGTGGTATCCTTCAGTGTGGCTGACCGTACACTGTTATTATGTTATTGCACTGATTCCGAGTTATTTGCGTTGAGGAGTTTCGTTCTCCATCTCCAAAGTTCTTCATCAGATCTTCACCATTTTTTGTGGGACCACATGGAAAAAGTGTTTAGTTAAATCATTAATAAGTGTTTAGTTAAAGTTGTAAGTAAGTATACCTAGGTACCTATGAGTACCCAGGTATAATTATTTTTTGCCGATCAAAATTCAATAGGTATTCAATATTCAAAATTCAATAGGAAGTACGGTCGGCCACGGTCACAGAGACCCCATGGCAGCTTTTGACGCGCGCGGCATAAAGGCGCCAATCGAACAAAAAGGGGTATCCTAGTGTGTGGCCAACTGTACCAGTGGTTTGCTTGTCCTTTTAATAGGCTTTTAACTACAAATAATTGGTGTGAACCATAAGGTCACCGCAACCCTAGGTACTGACTGACTTTATGTAATAATAATAATAATTTTACGTACTTTATTTTTTATTTTTTACTACCTAGTGTGATGTATTGCTTGTAGGTACTTAGAAATAAAGACAGTTGTCATCCACCATTCGTCGTATCATTGCGCCGCTCCCGATACATAACATATTGGCGACGATTTGGGCGTTTAAATACAGTTTAAACACAGCAATAATGTCTAGTGCCGTGGGTACTGGGTAACATAGGCGAGTTTAAATTAAACTCCGACGACTGCTGGGCAAGTTATGTGAAACGTGTGAAAGCGTTCTTCAAAGTGAATGACGTCAAGCCCGGTGTGCAAACTGCGTATTTGATTACGTTGGTCGGAAATGATACCTACAAGTTGCTCACGGATCTGTGGTTGTTGGGAGACAGTACGGGGAACCGCAGAGACGCGGAGAGGAAGAGGAGCCGAACAGTTGGAGCGGCTGCGGCCCGTCTGACGAGCTGCACGACAGGCAGCACGCGCAGCACGCGCCGGCGTCCGCGCCTGAGCATGGGCCGGGCTCGACCTCCTCGCCGCCGCCGCGCGAGGAGTGGTTCGACGTCGAGAGCGCACAGCAGGCGGACACCGACCACCAACCAGAAGCTGCGCCTGATGAGGTTAGAGTCCCGCAGCAACCCGAACAACCTGACTCTAGACCGAAACGAATAAGACGCCCTCCGTGTCGATATGGTTTCGATACCTAGTTATAGTAAACGATGATTGTTAGTTAATCAGTTTGAGAGTTTAGTTCTTTCTTTTGCATGTTAGGTTAGAGACACTAATGCTTCGAAATAGAGGTAGGAGAGCTTAGATGAAAACAAAAAAGGGAAGATACGGCACATTCTTACTAGCAGCCGTGAAAAAATGGGCTCGAACGCACTCATGCACATAAACTCACACATTTACAATTATGTGAATAAGCGATACGCTAAACCAACAAGCCCGAGCGAGACAAGAACAGTCTCCAACCGGTCAGTGTCCAACCGGCGACTGAATGAAAGTGAGTCCATGGACTCAGTTTTGCAGGTCCACGCGTAATGGGTGAGTGCCGTATCTTCCCTTTTTTGTTTTCATCTAAGTAGGAGAGTGTGATGTATTGCTTGTAGGTACTTAGAAATAAAGACAGTTGTCATCCGCCATTCGTCGTATCATTGCGCCGCTCCCGATACATAACACCTAGTATACCTAGTAGGTATAATTTTATGTTTTACTTGTTTTATGACGTGTTTGTTTGTAAGTCATTAGTTCATTACTAGACATCGGATTATAATATCGTCGCCCTAATTCTAATATAGCGTAAGTCATTTTTTAACGAAATTGACATTTTGACATTTTTAGGTAAAGGGGACAAAAATACACCTATCTCTGTCTTTACTTTACAAACTTTGTATGGAAAAAAAAGAGATAATTGACTCAAAACAATAAGTCGTTTCTCAAAGCATCAATTTTCCATTCGAATAAAGCGTAACTCATCCTTTTACATGGAAAAATAAAGAGAGCCGGTCGCTGCGTGTTTTAAGGGGTGATTTAGTTGGATTCCTACGGTTAAAAGATATGCAATTGTTTGTTATCTTTAGTGTAAGGTCATATAAATGGATAGACGTATTTTTTATGTTACTTATTATAATTCAATCCATAGAAATGATTAGTTAAAAACGGCAAATGAGTTACGATTTATTAGAAAATTTAAAAATCTTGATTTAATTTGTGATACGACTTATTCGAACAAACAATTTGTATTGTTTTAGGTTTTACCAGTATAGAGTTTGAGTCATCTGATGAAGATGACCACGCATTAATTATAAATCTACGTGAAAATCGTTTAAATATACCCAATTCTAAAAAGAAACCGAATAACCACATACAAATTTTAGAAAACACACTAATGTTTCGGCCAAACAGCGTGGTCCAAGTATCGCAAACCGATAAACAGATAAAAGAGCAATGTATCTCTGGGAGTACCGCTCTGGGCTTGAAATAGTAGCAGATGCAGACTCATGTAACGATAATCACAACTTAACTGAAATACCTACTTGACAGCTTTCATAAGTTATCAGCCAGATGAGGAACTATTAGAAGCTATAGATGCGATTCAATCTCCTTCAATAATGATGCATCAAAACTAAAATGAAATGGAAATGCTAAGTTATGTACTTCATGAAACACATGACACATGACAACACATGAGCTGGAACTGAACGCAGAAGCCATAAATACTATTCAATCTCCTTCAATACTGATGCTCCAAGCCGAAAATGGAAATGCTAAGTTTTGTAGGTACTTACTGAACACAGGAACTGGAACTGGACGCAGAAGCTATAAATACGTTTCCATCTCCTTCAATACTGATGCCCCAAGCTGGAAGTGTAATGGAGATGCTTATTGATGTACTTACTAAAACACAGGACCTGGATCTAGACGCAGGAACGGATACAATAGCTACCACTGTGGTTGAAGATACATCAGATGTACAGCTTGTCTGTGAAATTGATACGACTAAATGCATGTACTTACCTTTAAGTCGAGCTGGAACTGAAGAAACGCCATGAACACCATTGCCATCTTGCCCTAGCAGTGCACCCAAAGTAACTGCAACATCTAAAAATAATAATCCTGGACAGTGCGGTTGACTTTGGGGTTGGAAACGACGAAACTGGAACTGTTAAAGTCGATGAAAATAACAAGAAACGAAGTAAGAGAGCGCCTGAACTATGGAAGAAAAATACATGCATTTAGTCGTAACAATTTCACAGACGAGCTGTACATCTGAGATATCTTCAACCACAGAGGTAGCTATTGTATCCGTTCTTGCATCCAGATCCAAATCCTGTGTTTCAGTAAGAACATCACTTAGCATTTCCATTTTCGGCTTGGAGCATCAGTTTTGAAGGAGACTGAATAGTATTTATGGCTTCTGCGCAGTTCCAGCTCCTGTGTTTCATGAAGAACCTACCTAACTTAGCGATTCCATTTCATTTTCGTTTTGATTAATCATTATTGAAGGAGATTAAATCGCATTTTATAGCTTCTAATAGTTCGTCATCTTGCTGATAAGTTATGAAGCTGTCAAGTATTTCAGGTAATTTGTGATTATTGTAACATGAGACTGCATCTGCTATCTGCTACTATTTAATCCCCAGTAGAACTCCAAGAGATACTTTCTCTTTTATCTATTTAACTGTTTGCGATACTTGGACCACGATGTTTGGCCCAAATATTGATTTTTTTTCTAAAAATTTTATGCGGTTATGCCGTTTCATTTAGGAATTGGGTATATTTGAACCATTTTCACGTAGATTTCTAATAAATACGTGGTCATCTTCATCAGAAGACTCAAACTCTATACAGGTAAAACCTAAAACAATACAAATTGTTTGTTCGAATAAGTCGTATGTCAGAGAATTAAGGAAACTAATAAAGCGTAAGTCAGAAATCACAGGGAATAAGAAATATATCATTAAAATTCCGCACATTATATTACAGTACGTTAAATTTTGATAAAAAGTCTAGTACATGTTAAATAAGGTTTTCTTTAAAGAAGTCATAGAAAAACGGTTATTTGAGCCTCCTGAAAACTTGTCATTTTTGACTTACTTCATATTAGAATTAGGGCGACGATATGTAGGTACAGGTAGCGTCACGAGTTATGAGCGCTGTCCTTGAATGCGCAGAACTCATTTTTTCGGTCTGTTTGGCGGGGTACGCGGGGGGCGACGGAGAGGCGCGATCGCCGGCGAGCGCGGGCGCGTGATTGGTAGATCAGTCGCTCTAGCCTCGGGGTACAGTCGCACACATCGTTTTTTTATTTCCTCGCAGAAAGAATGCCGAAACAAAATGTTTTAAAAAGACAGATCAGAAGGATTCAAAAAAGTTATTGAGAACAATACCTACATATTGCATTCAGATTATTTTTCATTGATTGTACACCCGTTTTATCGTAATGTCCGAATAATTGTATAGAAAACCATTTAAAATATAAGGAGTCCAAAATCCGCAAAGAATACTTTAAATCGTTAAGTTTAGTCAGTATCTCCGATTTTTATAATATCTCACTCAACTATAGTTCAGCTCAGCATCAGTCTTAGATCCCGCGTGGATATTAGACATTTTGCGCGTGATTGTACACACTTGCGCAGAAATCCCCACCAGTTTCGTCGAGCGCTCATAACTCGTGACGCTACCTGTACCTATGCATTTGCATCTTTGCATTAAGCAAACGCAAACGTATGTAGTAGTTTAGTATGTACCTACTAGCATTGCTAGTGCATAATATTTCCTTCCTTCTTTGACGAAAACTCCTTTTTATACCTAATTCCGATTTTGAAAAAAAAAGTGACCAATTTCCTTAGGTATAATTTTGCATATCTAGCTGAAGCTACAAAAGTTTTTGAAACTATAGGTACTTTGCGTACCTATTTTCTTTTTGAAACATCTTCCTAAGAAATGTTATGACAGATTTTTGCACATTAGATAGTGCATATTTTCACATTTGATAGTGCATATAATTCGATGTCTAGTGTATAACACGGTAACACCGCATTAAGTTATAAGCCGTGTCAATAGAGAAACGATATGAAAATGGCGGCGGGTACCTATGGTAAGGTCTGAAAAAGAGGTTACGAAAATACGATTTCAGTTCATACCTAAAACTTTCTTACATTTTTGGTAAGGAAATATTGTTTTACGATGCTTTCTTTATTGTTTAGGCAATTGTTCAACGTTGTCTTTGTGATGAAGCAACAATCTTTATGAAAATAAGATCAAAAATATTGAAACGTAGTAAATAATACAAACCTCAACAAATAACAACACTTAACGTAAATTACAATAATGAAATAACTCGACAAACATTAAAAAAACAATAAGAGGCGAACGTATTTTGGCGTGTTTTATTAGCCAATCGAGGTGACTAATCAGCGAGAGGCGAGAGATTAAAGCGAGAGGGCGCGAGAGTGTCCGCCATTTATTGAACGAGCGAGCGAAGCGAGCGAAGTTCTCCGAGTCTACTGGAACAATCCGGCGTTTGTATGTATGTATGTATGTATGTATGTATGTATATATCGATGGCTCCTACGTAAACTACCGTATGTTCAAAAAGCTAACTTTCCAGGAGAGCCATTTAAAGATGTTTTCTTTAACAGTTCTTTTGATTTGAAAGCTTTTGGTTTGAAATTTTTACCATAATTAGGTTATTTTGGGCTCGATATTTATGTGCTAAAGTAAAAGCTGTATTTTGAATACTTTTGGAGATATTGTTGTTACGATTATTTACGACGGGGTAACGAAGTAAGAAAATATCGTATGTTAATCTTACCATTTTTTACGGCGTGGATGAGGTGACTGAAAATATCGTATGTTTCACATACCATGTTTTACATGGATAAATCGCAGGTAAAATGACATGTATGTGGCACTTACAGTTTTTTACTTTGTAAATCACATGAAAAATAGTATGGTATGTGACATTAATTTAGTAAATACATGGGGAAATATTAAAATTTTAAATGGGACCAGAGGTTTATCTAAGTGATAATTAATATTTACTTCATTCATTACATTTAGTAGAACCTAAACCTAAATTTTAAATAAACATTTACATGAAATAACTTTTTATACTTCCTTATGTTTCCATTCTACTAATCAATTTGTATATTTCCTATTTTCCCAACTGTCCCCTTCGAAACTGCTACCGGGGTGGGGAATTGGGTAAAATTAGTGGCGTTTACCACCCTGGCAAATAGTAATTTAATTTTCAACAGTTTCCTTGAAGCTCACGACCGAATCAACTATTTATTCTTTCCGACTTCAAGATATTTAATGAAAAAGTACTAGACTTAAATAAAGTAGGAGTAGCCCATTGTAGACTCTCTGCCTCAGTGCTTTTCTCATTACTTGTTTTTTTTTAAAGGCTTGCATAAACTCTAAAGAGGCCTACTTTAGGCTAACCAACCCCGATATTATCCGTTGATGAGCTCAAAAAGGATGGTTGGGAAATAAAATTCATATTCGCCACTAAGGTGGTAAACGCAGCAATTTTTTCTCAAACACCATGCCGGTTACAGTTTTGAAGAAAACAGTTAGAAATAAAAACTGTAAATTAGTAAGATATGAACAATCTTAAGAATTCCTGTAAATTTTAACGAATCTGTATTGGGAATTCGTATTTGGAAATTTAGGATGATGTTGTCACATAGTTATTCTTCAGTGCCGGGTTTCGGGATAACTTGTATCAGCCATTTTCCTATTCTTACTCAGGAAATGCAAAACAGGAGCATTGCAGGAGCTAAACTTTACCTAAACTTTCAAGCTTAGGAGCCCATGATAGTTATCCCAAGAAGACTGCAGCAGTCACTCAGACTCAGACGTGTATTTTCTCTGGCGTAGATTGACGGATATAATACTCTTTGGTTGTGGTGGTTGTTGGTTACTTTGTGATCCAAAGATGAGTCAGACATTTCACCTATTAGTATACAGACTTAGTCAAAGAAGCCAAGCCAAACACAGTGTACCTTAGGCACCAATGAAAGTTTTGGAATATACAATACATCACGCAGATCGGAGTTTCAGTTTGGCTTACTATTGTGTTCATACTTAGAAGCGTTCATATACTGTCTATATAAAGGCCACTGATCCATTAACATCTTCTCGTTACCATGCTCATGAACACCGCGTGTCTAGGAACTAGACCAAATGAATGAATGGTGACGGCTGAGCTTGTCAAGCATACAGACACAGTTCTCAACAAGTCTTGAGTCCATCCAACTGGCCAAAAGAATTCATTTAGAATAAATACAGATTTATCTATGATTTTAATAATTGAATTTATTAACTTACAGGCTATGAACAGATTTTCAATCTAAAAGTCTGCTGCAAACTACACCAAGATTGGGCCTTTTTAAATCTTTATGATCTAAGTTTGTGAGTATTTGATGAACCAAATGAGGATCTCTTAATCTTTGTTTTGAAGCTCCTTTGTGGAGTGTTTGTATCTTCAGTAAAAAATATATTTTATAAATGAATTTCTTGTTACCTTCATGTGTTTGGTGTTCAGCTTCTATTGGTATTGATTTGCCTACGCCAAGTCGAGTCTCGGAAATTTAAAACCCAGGTAACTGAAATTTCATCGTCAACCAAAGCGTATCTCAAGCATGCGTACAAAAACGGTTGGTCAGTCTATAAGAAACCACATCCGTGTTTCATTTCAAATCCTTGTTAAAAATAACTCTAGTGAAAGTGAAGGTCCCAAATAGTAGTGTGTAATTTACCATCATGAAGTAAGTATATTTGTTTTCCACCATACGATACACAAAGCGGAAACTTTTATGTTATGCTTTTGTTTTGATTTTTAGTTTGTTCCATCCGTTTAATAAGTAGTCGATTTCAGTGATGGTTTTATATTAAAAATATTTTTCTAAGATAAAAAAGATGTTATTATTAATCAAATCTGCTTTAAGTGGTACAAACGATTTGAATTATTTGAATAATTGAATAAAAAATCATTTTTTTTTTGTTCAACCTCCATGCAAACTATCGTATCTGTAAGATATTGTCATAAGCTCAGCCTAATATTGCAACGTAAATAAGTCTAAGTGACACATACAATAGTTAACAGGTTCATATAAACCAAGTAAATAATCGTACGTGTTACATACGATACAACATCACTTTTTATCGACGTCGTACAAAATGGTATGTGTAACATACCGTAGCATACCCCCTCGAAAAATCAACGTACGTAATCGTATGTGTTACATACTATAGTTTTGAACAAAATTGATAGAAAACGCAGGAAAACTAACAAAACTGAATACTTAACATGTTTACTAAGAACATGCTTCATCACAAAACACAAGCTCAGATCTATATACTTCCCACGTAGAGAATGGTAAGATATACTTACGATAGGCGTAGCATGCAATGTGTCCCACGTAAACTACCGCAAGAGGTCGATACGATAGTTTACGGCGCCCCCGTGATCAACATACGATAGTTTACGTCTGAAAAAATCTTCATTTTTGAATATTATTAAGTTTTTGTTTTTGGGATACATGCGAAATAATTATCTAATGACAAAAAACGAAAAACATGAAAATCGCCATTTTGTGGGATACGGTAGTTTACGTAGGAGCCATCGATATGTATGTATGTATGTATGTATGTATGAATGTTCGTTCGACGATAACTTGAGTAAATTTAGTCGGATCGTGATGAAATTTGGTAGGCAGGTAAATGAGGCCAAGAAAATTTTTAAGTTCGAACATGAGCCAAATCGGTCGAGGGATTGCTGAGATATGGTGTCGCTGAGATATGGTGTCGCGAGTTCACAGTTCGGGGCGAACCACAAGTATATTGTTTCTTTATTGGCACGGGTTATACCAATTGGGTTATACTTATACAATATTGTGTTATTTCATTAATTTTGATAAGAAAATGTAAGCTACAACCCAATCATACCATACCACTGTCAAGCAGAATAACTAGTGGTTCGCCCCGAACTGTGAACTCGCGACCCCATATAAACTTAACAACCCCATATCTCGGCAACCCCTCAACCGATTTGGCTCATGTTCGAACTTAAAAATTCTTTTAGTTTCATTTACTTGCCTACCAAATTTCATAACGATCCGACCAAATTTACTCAAGTTATCGTCGAACGAACATTCATACATACAAACATACAAACATACAAACATACATACATACATACATACATACATACATACATACATACAAACGCCAGATTGTTCCAGTAGACTCAGAGAACTTCGCTCGCTTCGCTCGCTCGTTCAATTATTAGTTTTATGGCTGGAAGATAGCAGCGTGGCGGAAAATTTAAAATTTTCACAGTTGTTTACATTTTGTAGCTAAATTGACCTATTTTTGTTCAGCGATTTTTCGTTCGCGGCAATAAAACAGTATTCTTTTAATTATTGTAAAGTTTACAAAATGTAATAAAACTGTAAAAATTTTGAATTTCCCGCCACGTTGCTATAGTCCACCCTTAATTTGACCAACAGATGGTCAATACAAATTAGGTGTTTTTAAGAAAACATTTGTAATCGACTGTACTAACTTTGTTTTTATTTTCGTTGTATTGAGTAGTATAATTTTGAGAAAATTATCGACTTATTTTATTTTACAATAAAGATCGTTGGAATTTATTTAGGTATTTTTTATTGTCACCGCAAAAGAAATACAAAAGCAATATACATTTGAGTGTGATAGCTCGCTACTCGACACTAGATGGCGATACATGTTTCCGAATGTCTTGCGCATAGTAGAATATCTTGTGGCTTTGTCCAGTTTTCACTTTGCAAGGAGTGCAACGGAATATCTTTCGCAAAAAGCAAGATGTTGTGAAAGTTGAAACAAAGAAAAAAGTTAACATTAGGAAAAATATTTCAACCTTCAAAAAAATAGAAGTTAAAAACTAAAACCCGACTACTAAAAAATTTAAAACAAGACCTGCTTATCCTTAAAATAGACTCATAGATAATTAATCGTAGTCGGAGGCCATCGGTTTATCCAATGCGAATGTGGTGTCCTCCGACTACGATTAATTATCTATGAGTCTATTTTAAGGATAAGCAGGTCTTGTTTTAAACCTTTTAGTAGTCGGGTTTTAGTTTTTAACTTCTATTTTTTTTTGAGCTTTTTAGTAAGTCATTTTGGACGATCACCCAGAATAGAACCAAGAAGGGCAAAAAAAAAAACACATTTTGGAATGTTTTGTTCTATTTGTTATGTTGACGCTACATGTATTATACATTTTTGAAAAGGTCTTTTAAAGCCCTTTCATTTGATACCCATGTCGATGGTATCCGATAATTTTTATTTTTAGGTCCACTACTTTAGGGCGCAGCACGGCCGCCATCTTGTTTTTTTTCAAAATTAAACTATCCTATGTTACCTGGGTGATTATGACAAATCCAACGACACCTCATTTGTTGAAATCGGCTGAGTAGTTTAGGCTCTGCGAGGGAACAGATGAACACACAAACATACATACCCACATACATACATACATACATACATACATACATACGCTGCTAAAATCATAACCCTCCTTTTTGCTTCGCGTAGTCGGGTAATGAAACATACAATAAAATTATGCACATGTAAAACAGTTTACCATTTGACCAATCACATTCATTGTTTTTCTCCATGATAGCCAATGAGCGTTGGGGGTTGAATGTCATTGGGAAATTGCTCAAAGAGAACGCATAAATTGCATCAGAAAAAGGAAAAATAAATAAGGCGTGAAGTTAGCAGTGAACCTTGTCTATGATTTTACAGTCAGAAACGAGTTTAATGTCATGGTTAATCACTGCGGACATTTGCTCACTGTATAATTTTTGAGGGATTAAAAATTTAATGATTTTCATTTATCTCAATAAAATGTGTTTTCGTTGTGTATATAAATGTCAGTTTTTGTATTGTATTCGGTTTGTAAGGTTTTCAACAATGTGTTAGAAAGAGACAAAGCACATACATGTTTAGTTTAGGCCATACCATTTTCCGCCGCCTGCATCCCATTCGAACCTAACTTCATTTTACATCGTGAATTCGTGACACATTCTTCAAAATGGCTGGTCAGTAAAAGATGTGTTATTGTGTATTTTTGTAATTATCTTCACAATGGAGCTGAAAAACCATTACGATTTCGTGACGAACAAATCTACAAGTGTAACAGACGTTGAATTTACTGCGTTTCCGAGAAACGGGCCTTACAATTCCAACAGAAACGCGATTTCTTGCGTGTGCTATCGCAACAAGGGATTTTCCCAAGTTTCATCCTTGAAGAGTTCTCGAAAGTGGTGTGGACTTACTCCAAAGCATTATCCTTGTTTTCCTCAAAGTGTTAAGCTAGCTGGAACTATGTCAGCGTGAGTGAAAATGCCTTAACGCCCCAAAAAAATACGTGACTTTAGTGAGTAGTGTTACAACGCTAATTGTGTTCAAGAAATTAGTCATAAATCATTAGGAAATCATGTCGTACCGCTTAACAACGGACTGGCGCAACAAGAACAACTTACACTTGGGCCAATCACACCAAAACTACAACCCTATGTACAACTCAATCGCTTCCTATTGCAACAGAACAAAAACCGAAAAAATGGACTCCAAGTCTGACCTAAACGAGATTTTGCACAACAGCAACTATTTGACGCACCTTCACATGCTACCCAACCCGCTGCAGAAGAACTTAGCTGACGCTTTCCACGAAAAATCCCCAAAAACACCATCAAAAGCTACCACTGAGGAAAAATTCGCATCAACACCAAATATGCCGTCTAAACCTATACGAATGCCCTCAGAGGCCTATAACACGACGTTTGGGACCATTGGCAGCTTCATAACCGGCGTCTTCAGCGTCATATCATCAGCTATGCCCTTCCAAAGGCGAACGAAGTCTCCCGAGCGAGATTTGAATTCCGAATACGCAACCGATGGATCGCCACCGCTAGATTTTTGGCTTCCTGCCAGCGCCGAGATGCAAAATAAGAACAATCGTCGTGACCAGTTGAATGTACAATTGTGCCCTAACGCTACACATGAGTGTGACGACGGAGAGATGAGCTCCGATTGCCGGACAGCGGCAGTTAACTGCGAGGATAAACTTGAGAAAGTCCGTATGCTGTTAGTGTCAAAGCCTGTTGTGAAGCCTCAAGCGTTAGTGAAGCCGCGGAGGCCTAAAAGGGTCTTTGTGCAGCCCAAATCGGTGGAAGAGGGCTTTGAAGATGCGTTTACTGAGGAGGACTTCGTTAGACTCTCAAACGAGGAAGTGGTTGAGTGCGTGAGCCTGTGTAACCATGTGACGGACAGTCTAGTCGAAGTCGAAGGGGCCAAAATGAGGACCGACGTCGCACCAGTTGGAAGTACGGAGTTTGTGATGCCTTTGACTGTGCCTGTCAAAGAACTAGCTAAGAATGTGACGTCAGATGTCAGTGTAGATGAAGTTAGTGCTAAAAACGAACCGATACCGTGTACAGATGTGAAACAACCAACAGACTTATCATCAGCAACAAATGTACCAATAACAATGAAGGACGTTCCAAACATTGTATCAAAAGCTCAGAGTACCCATAATGTATCAACAAAGAGTGCAAAGTCAGAAATGGTGCCAAAAGCATCTTCGGACACAAAAACAGCACCGATAAAAAACGAAGAACCAAAAACAAAAGAATCCGATGCAACACAGGTTATAGAAGACTCTAAAACGGTGATAATACAGTCTTGCGAAGACAAGGTCAGTCGACTTAAAGCTCTCCTGCAAGAGAGAAGAAAGAACAATACGAAAATCTATCAAACGTCTGCGGATTCTGTAGAAGAAACCGTTGAAGAACACTCCGATAATAACCGATTCAAGAAAAACCAACCTATCATGATAAATAGGACACAAAATAAACACTACAAAAACCCGAACCGACTCAGTAATGTGGAGAGAAGAGCAAAGTCTAATATGAGAAAGGATATAAAAGACGATATGTCGTTTGCTAACGAGATAGACATTGAATCATCAAGCGTTGATAATTCACCTAAAAACTTAGCTTTGAATAAACCAAAACATGTCAAAGAGGCCATCAAAAGTGTAGCAGATACCGAAAAGGCTGAAGTACCCGTGAAAATTATAACCGAGAGTCCACAAACGGACAAAAGCTGTTACTTCAACGAGATATCCGGTCGATTCCGTAACTCCTCGACGACCGAAAGCGAGGACTCTTTCCAAATTGTGTTCACTGACAGCCCCCAACTAAGTCCACGGGTCCGAAGACCGTCAGACTGCGATTCAGAAGACTCCTTCATAATATTCGAGGATGTATCAAACAGCTGTTACACTACAGCTGATGTCTTCGGTCACTCAGCGTCCGAGACAGACTATTCGGACTACGATACGGACGATTCAGACCACAATATGTCCCGTAAACTCTCGCATAACCTGTCAAGAACTGTCAGTGACTTGACCGATGATAGTCTGTACGAAGAGAATGCGGTGCAGCAAGCGAGACCGTACTCTGACAGTGAGGATGAAGTTGACAGTTCGGTCAAAACGGCTCTGCCAGTGGAAGTTTGTGACGTTGTAGTGAAAGAAAATGAAGTGGTTAAAGCAAAGGGATTGCTACTGGATGCTACGAAGAAACTTGCGAGGAAGGAGCAGCCGAAGAAAACGGTGAGTTTATTGAATCTTTTATAACACACTAGCTTTAGCCCGCGACTTCGTCCGCAGACTTAGTTTTATTTTTCATGTTTTCCTGTTATCACAATAAAAAATGGCACTGAGAGATAATACTCGTATAGCTTCCCATTAGTGAAAGAATTTTTAAAATCGGATGAGTAGTTTTGGAGATTACCCCTACATACATACATACTTACAAACTTTTCCTCTTTATACCTAATATTCATGTAGATACATGGACAAACCATTGTTGATGACCATTCGTGGAACAATAGACCCTGTGTCCGTGAATGTGTTTAACTTGATAGATAGACAGAGAACTCTTTATTGCACAACAGAAAGAATATTACAGATAACTTCTTACTACAAAATATGTATAGTACAAATGGCGGTTTTATCGCCAAAAGCGATCTCTTCCAGACAACCTTGCTTGAGATTTTCCCACAGTTAACAAGATGCTCAAACTTTAACTAGGGTTTACTAGGGTAGGCCTCCCCCTGTCTCCTCCATTCTTCTTTGTCTCTGGCTTGCTTTCTCCAGGGGCCTTAGCCTGTAACGCAATGGTGCCAAAATGGGCTCCCATTCGACGGCTTTGCCGTCGGTCCTTTTAATGTTTTTGTAGTACTGCAAAGAATATTCTGATTCTAATTCTAGAGGATTACTTCGCTGGTTAGGAGATAAACGAGAAAATCCCGGTTTTGTCCTTCTACTGGGACGCCATCGACACGCCATTGCGTTACAGGCTAAGGCCCCTGTTTTAGCTAGGTACATCTCTGATATCTTACCACCTTTTTCTTGGTTTTCCCACTTTTCTTTTCCCACCTCGAGATTCTTTAGTAAAAGTTTATTGTTGTGATTGAATGAACTGAAAATTAATATGACCTTTTTGTGACATGTACTTTCCTCTGTTCTAAACTGGCACTTATGGCTTTACAATAAGAGCTAATAGAACGAGCGAGCGAAGCGAGCGAAGTTCTCCGAGTCTACTGGAACAATCCGGCGTTTGTATGTATGTATGTATGTATGTATGTATGTATGTATGTATGTTTGTATGTTTGTATGTTTGTATGTATGAATGTTCGTTCGACGATAACTTGAGTAAATTTGGTCGGATCTTTATGAAATTTGGTAGGCGGGTAAATTAAATTAAAAGAATTTTTAAGTTCGAACATGAGCCAAATCGGTCGAGGTGTTGCCGAGATATCGGGTTGTTAAGTTTATAAGGGGTCGCGAGTTCACAGTTCGGGGCGAACCACTAGTAGTAATTTGTTTATTGTTTACCATATTTGATAAAAACTAGGGAGGGACCGTTGATATACCTAAGTACTTTTGTATTTTTAGCAACTCACTAAGATACGCCTTTTTGAGCGACTTCAAAAGAGGAGGAGGTACGCTCAACTCAATTCGAACCTTATTTAAAAAAATAAATTATGTGTGTTTTACCTCGGAACTTTTTTCTAGGAGAACCGATTCTTTTTTCGTTTTAAAGGGTAAACTTCTTATGTGGTGAAGATCTGATGAAGAACTTCGGAGATGGAGGACGGAACTCCTCAACGGTCAGCAGCAGATCACTCGAAATCAGTACAGTAGCCTAATAACAGTAGGTACCAGTTAAGGCTGGAAGTTAGTAGTGTGACGGGAAATTCTAAATTTTCACAGTTTTTTAAATTTTGTAGCTAAACTGAGCTATTTTTGTTCAGCGATTTTTCGTTCGCGAGAATAAAACCGTATTCTTTTCATTATTGTAAACAACAGAACAACAATAATTCAGCCGATTATGTGTTCTGGTCTACGACAAGTTTTTTGGGCACTACCACTGCTTCGTAGACCAGAACACATAATCGGCTGAATTATTGTTGTTCTGTTGTTTACAATAATGAAAAGAATACGGTTTTATTCTCGCGAACGAAAAATCGCTGAACAAAAATAGTTCAGTTTAGCTACAAAATGTAAAAGTCTGTGAAAATTTAGAATTTCCCGCCACCCTTAAAGTCGGTTTTTTAAATTTTGTTAATTTTTCCTATTATTAAATTCATTGATTGACGCACTTATCCTTTGGCCTGCAGCTTCGTTTGTGTATTTTCCTTTTTACCCGACTGCCCCAAAAGGAGGGTTATGTTTTTCGAGTGTATGTATGTATGTGGATTTCTTTGGCACGCTCAGTAGCCTAAACGGCTTGATAGATTTTAGCTTGCGAGGTGTCGTTAGATTCGTTTTGATTGTGACACTGGGTATATCACAATAAAAAAAATGATCGACAAAAAACCCGACTGCGTTAAAAAAATATTATTACTTACAATAAACAAAAAACCCGACTGCGAAAGAAAATAGGAACAAAAAATATTTTCGGTTTTCTTTGTTATTGATCAGATATTTTTGTTTTTATTCTTTTGCGCAGTCTGGTTTTTTGTTTATTTTAATAATTTATTGTTCTTCTTTATACTGAATGAAAAGTTTGTTCCCTCAAATAGGTAGGCACTTGTGTGTGAGATATTTTCCCACGACACGTGCGTGGGCGCAGAAAATTACGTCAAAAACGCATGACTAACAAACGTACACTTTCGCATTATTACCAACGATAAAGATCCGTCCGCACTGGTGTAACTGCACCGCAGCGGAACTGAACTACATGACGCATATTTTTTTGGTAAACCGCACACGAACTGCAGCGGCGCTATAAAAATATATTCAGTAGCTAGGCCACCTCCGAGAAAGATGGACGACGAAATGGATATGATTATAATTTCCTTATTATTATTATGTCAGTATATCTGTAAGATTCACGGGTCCATGGGGACCCGGACCTTTGAGGCTTGCGTGGGGCCGAAACCAACAGGATGGCCTTTTAATTAAATACCACTCTAAATGTGATGGGCGTATCTGCCGGATCTTATCTCTGGATAAATACAAGAATCTACCCAGAGACAATCTCCGTTAGATACAAGGACTATTGCAAAATAACATGAAAAGAAAGAAAAAATTGGGCTATGGGAAGGGCAGGATAAAGTTATGGTTTGAGACTCTGGGGCCTGTAACGCAATGGTGCTAAAATGGGCTCCCGGTTGACGGCTTTAATTACGATTTATTAATGCTGTCGGTCCTTTTGATGTTTTTGTAGTATGTACAGCAAATAATATTCTGATTCTAATTATAAAGGATCAGTTCTGTGGTTGTAGGAGAAAAACGAGGAAACCCCGGTTTTGTCCTTCTGCTGGGACGCCATCGACACGCCATTGTGTTACAGGCGCTTAGGCCCCTAACTATGAAAATGAAGTTTGTCGAACCGCACTCCGCGGTAACGGAACCGCTACAGTTCGCGAGTCGCGACACTTTTGGTGAGTTGATCAACTTTGCCGCGCAGTTCTGCTGCAGTGTAGTTCCGTTGCAACTTAGTGCATGTTGTCTCATATAATTTCATAGAAAGAATATTTTGACGCGTCGTGTAGTTCAGTTCCGCTGCGGTGCAGTTACGCCAGTGCGGTCCTACCTTAAGAGGAGGCAAGCCCACTCCAGCGAAAAAAAAAAATCCAGACACTGCACAGCATTCAAGTGCTCGCTCGATTCACCTATCTAGTGTGAGTGAAGGTGCCACTGGACGCTGGATTTCAGTTACTAATGGTAACGTTCCAACCCAATGTTTTACCACCCAAACCACTTGAATTCACGAATTTGTGAGTTGCGATCTACGATAAACCGATCGCACTCTTTCTTGCCAAGTTTCTCCTCAATGGAAGACGTCTTAGTGTGGCATTAATAGTCGTCTGAGATCACCTACTTGAGCTCGATCTCAAGTAGGTGAACTCAGAAAAGTCAAATGCCAAGCCTGGGCTAATGTCAAACTTGAGTAGCTGGCAGCATATTAATAGACACTATCTTGAGATTGACATTGACATTAGCCAAGGCTTGACATTAGCATTTGACTTTTCTGAGATCACCTACTTTAGTTCGATCTTGAGTCGACGACTATTAATGCCACCCTTAGTTTGGCGCGGCGCTTGTCTTAATTGTCGTCATAATTAGATTAGGATAAATAATGAGCCAAGTCGATGACTAAGGGTGCGATCCCGCCCGTAGACAAGAGGGCAAACAGAAATTGGGCAAAAAAAAATTGGTTGTTTGTAAAGTAGGTTTACGATCGAGATGTTTACGTGATAACGTCTTATTGGTGATATAGAAAATCTCCATTCGTTTGTATGCCGCTAGAGTGAGAGAGACGGAAGATCGGTCCACTCACTCGAACGCTATGCCAGCCTCCGCTCGTGAGGATTCCGCGTGACAAGTTTCACGGAATGACTGGCAGCGCTCGAGATGAGACGGGAGATCGGTCCGTCTCTCTCTCGTTATACCTGCGATCGCGCTCGTGAGGTTTTGGTGTGACACAAGTTTCTGAACATGTCACCCGACTAAAACGATTTTAAAGACGTTATCACGTCAAAAAACCAAACTCCCGATAAAAATAAAATAAAAAAATCTCATAAACGTCGTAACGTAACAGATGCTAATAAAACATGTCCAAGAACACTCGCTAGAAAACCTGCTTTCAAATATAATAAGATTTAAAAAAAGCGCACCCAAATCGGTTAAGTTTAAGAGCTAAGGTGCCACAGACAAGACAGACACGTGTGTACGTACACACGACAGCACGTCAGAGTGTACACTTTTGTTGTAAGGTCGCACGGGCGACTTCACAAACGAGCCTTTGTTTCGACCTATCCCTCAGCTTACAATAATCAGTTAACGCTATGCCAGCCTCCGCTCGTGAGGATTCCGCGTGACAAGTTTCACGGAATGACTGGCAGCGCTCGAGATGAGACGGGAGATCGGTCCGTCTCTCTCTCGTTATACCTGCGATCGCGCTCGTGAGGTTTTGGTGTGACACAAGTTTCTGAACATGTCACCCGACTAAAACGATTTTAAAGACGTTATCACGTCAAAAAACCAAACTCCCGATAAAAATAAAATAAATAAATCTCATAAACGTCGTAACGTAACAGATGCTAATAAAACATGTCCAAGAACACTCGCTAGAAAACCTGCTTTCAAATATAATAAGATTTAAAAAAAGCGCACCCAAATCGGTTAAGTTTAAGAGCTAAGGTGCCACAGACAAGACAGACACGTGTGTACGTACACACGACAGCACGTCAGAGTGTACACTTTTGTTGTAAGGTCGCACGGGCGACTTCACAAACGAGCCTTTGTTTCGACCTATCCCTCAGCTTACAATAATCAGTTTGAACTGCAAACACAAAGAACTTGAAAGACTATTAGCCTATACCTATAAAATACATTTTGATAACAGCTACAGTACGTATTTTAAATGGACACAAATAATAATGTCAGCATAACTTGCCGATGTGACATTTTTTTATTATTTCAGATGATTTTTCATCATTAAATGTCTATCTGGGGGCATGGCAGTGCCCCCGCAAGGTCGAGCGCGAAGCAAACACTGCCGTACCATCCTTTACTGGAACCATTTCGCCGCACCCTTCAACGGCCAAGTCACACCACATTAACCATAATAATAAAGAAATCACAGTAAGGAACCTTAGACTTGGCACGACTTTGTCTAGATTTCATTACTTTTTAGAGATAAACAAGCAGCTCCATCGAGACCTGGCTAGTTTTTTACAGAATGTTTTTGGTGGGATTTCACTTCTTTTAGTAGAAACGTGGGCATATTGATTTATTTCATTAGATTTTCTTATTGGAAACAGTTTTTTAATTTGTGTAATGTTCGAGTAGAATAAAGTTAATCGTTCGACTATTTCTTCTTGTTAAATTGTAAGTATAAGTATAAAAGCCAGTCTAGTCTTATCCAGAGTTTTCCTTTAATTTGATTTATATGCGTATTAAAAGCAGAAGGGGAGGCATTCGCCCAGCAGTAGGACGCTATAGGCTTAATATTTTTTGTAAGGGCGGTATATGTGGATTATAATAGTTTGGTTGGGCTCTTGTGTTTTCTAATCAGGTCACCAAGTACTCCAGATCTTCGATTATCCTAGTTTTTATAGTTTTCCCTTTATGTGGCCATTAAACCCTAACTCTGTACCAAATTTCAGCTCTCTGAGTTTATGGGAAGTACTAGTCCTATTAGGGCTCTTGTGTTTTCTAATCAGGGTCACCAGGTACTCCAGATCTTCGATTATCCTAGTTTTTATATTTTTCCCTTTATGTGGCCATTAATATTCATATTCATATTCATATTTATTGCAAAATCATGTACATTGGGTGTTACAGATCGAATTAGTAAATTATTAAGTTAAGTACATGACACCCTGTAAGGGCACTACAATAATTTAAGTTAGCCTTATGACATTATCTTTGAATTATTTATCATGCAATTTGGTATATTTTACAAAATTAAAAACAAAATTAAAATCACAAATTAAAAATATTACAAATGCCTTCAACAGGGTTGAGGGTTGCAGAATCATTTTCAGTTAAAAAAATCACACATTAAAATTAAGAATGGATTCAACGTGGTAGAGGGGTTGGGAAGTATTCTTCGAAATTATAGTAACATTTATTTATTAAAAATGTTCGTAGTTTATCAGTAAACGAATTAATATTAGCGTCATGTTTTATATAATCTGGTAGATTATTATATATTTTTATGAATGTGACATAGGGACTGTTTAGGTAAAGTTTCATTGTTGTAAAGGGCGCTACTAATTTATTTTTACGGCGATGATCTGGGGGGCGATTTGTTTCTTGAAACATGGTTTTATTTTTCCTAACAAATAGTGCTGCTTCTAAGATATACATAGATGGTAGTGTAAGTAAATTATATTCAATAAAGTAAGGTCGACAGCTGTCTGGGCAGCGGATTCCGGCTAGCACACGGATACATTTCTTTTGCAAAACAAAGAGTTTGTCCGCGTCAGTGCTATTTCCCCATAGGATAAGTCCATAGCGCAACCAAGAGTAGACATAGGCGTAGTATGCAGAAAGAGCAGTTTCACGATTTGTCGTTATTTTCATTTTCAAAGATTGTATAAAGCGTATATAAATTTAGATAATTTTGTAATTATATTCTGAATGTGTTCTTTCCAATTTATGTTAGTGTCTAATATTAAGCCTAACAATTTGAACGTTTTTACTTCTTCTATTTGTTCTCCATCTATTAAAAGTTCTAATTCAAGGCATTGTTTTTGATATGGTCTAAATTGTATTAATTTTGTCTTTTTATAATTTATTTCTAAATTGTACTCCTCTAGCCAAGATATAACCTTTCGTAAGGTCTCTAATATTTTCTTGTTTGGGTCCTCTGTGTTGTTAAATTCGAAAAGAATAGATACATCATCCGCAAAAAGGGTACATACGTTTGGAATTATTAGAGGCAAACTATTTATATATATTAAAAATAGGATACATCCTAGTACACTTCCTTGTGGGATTGAGCAAGTAATGTCGCGTTTTAATGATCTTACAATATCCAAAGAATGTATATCATTGTTGTAAAAATCTATTTGCACGTACTGTTCTCGATTTTCTAAGTAGGATTTAAACCAATCATGAACGATTCCGCGTACACCCGATTCGAAGAGTTTTTGTAGCAAAATATTATAATCTACTTTATCGTAAGCTTTACTCATGTCTAGCATAAGCCCAACGGCAACAAATTAAACCCTAACTCCAACAAATTAAACCCTAACTATGTACCAAATTTCAGCTCTCTGAGTTTATGGGAAGTACTAGTTCTATTAGGGCTCTTGTGTTTTCTAATCAGGGTCACCAGGTACACCAGATCTTCGATTATCCTAGTTTTTATAGTTTTCCCTTTATGTGGCCATTAAACACTAACTCTGTACCAAATTTCAGCTCTCTGAGTTTATGGGAAGTACTAGTTCTATTATGATGATTATGAGTGAGTGAGTGAGTGTATGTCATAAATGCGAAACTTTGCTTTCGCTTAACTTCGGAACTAAATGACCTACAGACTTGAAATTTTGGATTTTAAGTATGTGATTATAGCTTACTAGATGGCGAAAATTTCTGCGTTCTGGTCTTATCCAGAGGTTCTCAAATAGGGGCCTGAAAATGCGGCAAAATGGTTCCAGTAAAGGATGGTACGGCAGTGTTTGCTTCGCGCTCGACCTGGCGGGGGCACTACCGTGCCCCCAGATACGTCCAATAACATCAATAGCACGAAAACTATCCACCAATGACGGAGTTTCTGGTTTTCGTATTGGTTAAAAATATTTTTAACAAAGCTGTCGGCGCGAGTAGATGCGTGGCCGATTTTAGAGGATGGGTTAGCTTGAAGAAATGCTTGCATGTTTTTTTCGTTCCCGATTTTACGTTTTTCAGTGGTTAGCATTTTTGACTCGTTAAGATTTGCAATCACTGGTGAAAAGGTACAATGTTACTAGAGGCTATTGCACTGATTCAGAGAGATATTATACCGCTGCTGTCCGTTTAGGAGTTCCGTTCTCCGTCTCCGAAGTTCTTCACCAGATCTTCACCAGACCTGCACCAAAATATGGAACCAAACAAAAATAGAATCATCAAAATCATAATCAGGTAAAAAATATACAAAAATAACACAATATTTACACGACGAATAGAGAGCCTCCTCCTTTTTTTGAAGGTGGTTAAAGGAGATAGGACATTTGGTTACACCTTGGATTCAAATCATCAAAATCATAATCGCGTACAAACATACAAAAATAAAACATACACGTCGAATAGAGAGCTTCCTCCTTTTGTGAAGTCGGTTAAAGGAGATAGGACATTTAGTTACACCTTCTATACTAGTGGTTCGCCCCAAACTGTGAACTCGCGACCCCATAATCTCGGCAACCCCTCGACCGATTTGGCTCATTTTCGAACTTAAAAATTATATATTTGCCTAATTTACTCGTACCTGCCTACAAATTTTCATGACGATCGGACTAAAACTCAAGTTATCTTCGAACGAACATTCATACATACAATAGTTATTTGTTATGCAAGAATGCAAAATTATTGTTTGCGGCGAGTGCTTGTATTGAAAACCGAGCTATCGAAGGTTTCTAAAATTGAGCCACGAGCGTAGCGAGTGGTTCAAAAAAAGAAACCTGAGCGTAGCGAGGTATTCAGAAGCACGAGACGCAAATAATATTGCATTCGTGCGAAACACAAAACTTTTCATCTCACAGAAGCGAGGAAATGATTTTGTTAGCCAAGCGGGAAAAACTCTATAGACAACTACTTACAGGCGAAACAGGTGAGTCAAATAAGTTCCTTTTAAAAGCATATTTTACTGTAGTTACGGCTGCCGCACTAAAGTTTTGAGCTTCGTTGGTATTAAAACCATTCGTTTTATTAATAATTTCCTGAAGTTTACTTATCCAGACACAAAAATAATATAAATAAAAGAATGTTTTTTTTTCCGGGTGCATTCTGAACTTTTACCATATAAATTAAAATTTTATAGGAGATAAAAAATGAAATTAGTAATATCGTTTGAAAAAATGTATTTAACAAACCAAAACATAATTATTTATTTGATAAAACTGAAGCGAAGTATTTTTTTATTTACTGGTATTAATAATAAATATAGTGTACAAAATATTGAAAAAACCTGAAACAAGAAACCGCGTTTCTGAATGTTCTATTCCGTGACATTACCTTTTTAAAAGATCCTTATGCCCCATTTACATTCACAGTTTTGTATAGAGAATGGGCTCGAACAATCACTTTCGCTGAAGTACGCGTGTAAACGAACTATGAATGAGGATCTTTTTTCCGTCGGGATCTGGCATCTACTTAAACGGCCAGTGTTTTTTTCTTTTTCAACACCATAGGGCGCGGGAAAGACTTTCCCGGCGCCGCGTTCAAATTTCGAAGCGCACTAAAATGCAGATAGTTTAAATCCGGCCTTTACACGATCGTAAGTTACTAGTAACAGCAAACTTTCCGAGCGTGGGAGATGAAATAGTTATTTGTTATGCAAGAATGCAAAATTATTGTTTGCGGCGAGTGCTTGTATTGAAAACCGAGCTAGCGAAGGTTTCTAAAATTGAGCCACGAGCGTAGCGAGTGGTTCAAAAAAAGAAACCTGAGCGTAGCGAGGTATTCAGAAGCACGAGACGCAAATAATATTGCATTCGTGCGAAACACAAAACTTTTCATCTCACAGAAGCGAGGAAATGATTTTGTTAGCCAAGCGGGAAAAACTCTATAGACAACTACTTACAGGCGAAACAGGTGAGTCAAATAAGTTCCTTTTAAAAGCATATTTTACTGTTGTTACGCCTGCCGCACTAAAATTTTGAGCTTCTTTGTTGGTATTAAAACCATTCGTTTTATTAATAATTTCCTGAAGTTTACTTATCCAGACACAAACATAATGTAACTAAAAGAATGTTTTTTTTTCCGGGTGCATTCTGAACTTTTACCATATAAATTAAAAATTTATAGGAGATAAAAAATGAAATTAGTAATATCGTTTGAAAAAATGTATTTAACAAACCAAAACATAATTATTTATTTGATAAAACAGAAGCGAAGCATTTTTTTTATTTACTGGTATTAATAATAAATATAGTGTACAAAATATTGAAAAAACCTGAAAGAAGAAACCGCGTTTCTGAATGTTCTATTCCGTGACTTTACCTTTTTAAAAGATCCTTATGCCCCATTTACATTCACAGTTTTGTATAGAGAATGGGCACGAACAATCACTTTCGCTGAATTACGCGTGTAAACGAACTATGAATGAGGATCTTTTTTCCGTCGGGATCTGGCATCTACTTAAACGGCCAGTGTTTTTTTCTTTTTCAACACCATAGGGCGCGGGAAAGACTTTCCCGGCGCCGCGTTCAAATTCGAAGCGCACTAAAATGCAGATAGTTTAAATCCGGCCTTTACACGATCGTAAGTTACTAGTAACAGCAAACTTTCCGAGCGTGGGAGATGAAATAGTTATTTGTTATGCAAGAATGCAAAATTATTGTTTGCGGCGAGTGCTTGTATTGAAAACCGAGCTAGCGAAGGTTTCTAAAATTGAGCCACGAGCGTAGCGAGTGGTTCAAAAAAAGAAACCAGACCGTAGCGAGGTTTCAGAAGCACGAGACGCAAATAATATTGCATTCGTGCGAAACACAAAACTTTTCATCTCACAGAAGCGGGGAAATGATTTTGTTAGCCAAACGGGAAAAACTCTATAGAGAACTACTTACAGGCAAAACAGGTGAGTCAAATAAGTTCCTTTTAAAAGCATATTTTACTGTAGTTACCGCGTTTCTGAATGTTCCATTCCGTGACTTTACCTTTTTAAAAGATGCTTATAAATGCCCCATTTACATACTAATAAATATAAACTTTCCCAGCGTGGGAGATGAAAAAATACATCCCACCAAAAACATTCTGTAAAAAACTAACCAGGTCTCGATGGAGCTACTTGTTTATCTCTAAAAAGTAATGAAATCTAGACAAAGTCGTGCCAAGTCTAAGGTTCCTTACTGCGATTTCTTTATTATTATAGTTAATGTTGTGAGACTTGGCCGTTGAAGGGTACACAAGCGGTTCTGGCGACAGATTGGTGCAATGGTGTCATGGAGCACCTGCGTCATGGTGCGGTTTTGTACCCTTGGGTACCCTTCAACTGCCAAGTCTCACAACATTAACTATAATAATAAATAAATCGCAGTAAGGAACCTTAGACTTGGCACGACTTTGTCTAGATTTCATTACTTTTTAGAGATAAACAAGTAGCTCCATCGAGACCTGGTTAGTTTTTTACAGAATGTTTTTGGTGGGATTTCACTTCTTTTTGTAGAAACGTAGGCATATTGATTTATTTTATTAGATTTTCTGATTTGACAGTTTTTTAATTTGTGTAATGTTCGAGTAGAATAAAGTTAATCATTCGACTATTTCTTCTTGTTAACTTGTAGGTACTAGTGGTTCGCCCCGAACTGTGAACTCGCGACCCCATATAAACTTAACAACCCCATATCTCGGCAACCCCTCGACCGATTTGGCTCATGTTTGAACTTAAAAATTCTTTTAATTTTATTTACCCGTTTAGCAAATTTCATAACGATCCGACCAAATTTACTAAAGTTATCGTCGAACTTTCATACATACAACCATACATACATACATACAAACAATCAAACGCCGGATCGTTCCAGTAGACTCGGAGAACTTCGCTCGCTCGTTCAACTAGTGGTTCGCCCCTGAAATTTTTTATGAACATTATGAATGTTCGTTCGACGATAACTTGAGTAAATTTAGTCGGATCGTTATGAAATTTGGTAGGCAGGTAAATGAAATTAAAAGAATTTTTAAGTTCGAACATAAGCCAAATCGGTCGAGGGGTTACCGAGATATGGGGTTTATATGGGGTCGCGAGTCCACAGTTCGGGGCGAACCACTATTATAGTTTTCCCTTTATGTGGCCATTAAACCCTAACTCTGTACCAAATTTCAGCTCTCTGTGTTTATGGGAAGTACTAGTTCTATTTTGATGATCATGAGTGAGTGAGTGAGTGTGTGTCATAAATGCGAAACTTTGCTTTCGCTTAACTTCGGAACTAAATGACCTACAGACTTGAAATTTTGGATTTTGAGTATGTGAATATAACTTACTAGATGACGAAAATTTCTGCGTTCTCGTCTTATCCAGAGGTTCTCAGATAGGGGGCTGAAAATGCGGCGAAATGGTTCCAGTAAAGGATGGTACGGCAGTGTTTGCTTCGCGCTCGACCTGGCGGGGGCACTGCCGTGCCCCCAGATACAATGCAAACGCCGGACTGTTCCAGTAGACTCGGAGAACTTTGCTCGCTTCGCTCGCTCGTTCAATTACAAAACGAACCACGTGGTCGAAAATACGTTCCACGACAACAAATCAAAGATTCGCAGCGAAAAGAAAGATTGTAGCGCAAGCGCAAACATCGCAACAGCTGTGGCTACGTCGGTCGTCCGCGAGGCCGACCTAACCTCGTCGGTATGTTCATAGAAGAATATTGTAGAGGTCACGTTGTGTTAGGTTCTGTTTGCTATAGGCGATTTTATGGTTCCGTACCTCAAAAGGCAAAATGGAACCATTATAGGATCACACGTGCGTCTGACTGTCCGTCTGTCACAGCCGCGATCCACGAAGTATGTACGACTGTAATGTAGCGATGCAGCGTAATTTTTTCAAAGTGTGGTTAGTAGACTAGACACTAGAGGTAAACTTGTAGGCCATATGGGTCTTTCTCAATTACAAAAAAAAAGCGTGACAACTTGATTGTTAAGTTTGCCTTAGAGATATAATTTCGCAGATTTTTTGTCGAATGTATTTTTTTATAATAAATCACAGCAAGCATTAATTGCAGCTTTATTTATTATTTTATAAAAAATAAAAAATATCAAAGTGTCAAAATTTCACAAAACGTGTGTGTGAAAAACCCATTTTTTCGTATTGTAATTTTTTTTATTAAAAAACTATTGTACATATACTAAATATAAAATAACTACCCGATAGTTCATTAGTTCTCAAGCGATAAATACCAAGTTATAGAAAAATACGACTTTACACAATGATTTAATAGAGGACTTAGTCGTGTGAAAAAATTAAGTTTCACAAACGTGGTGTGTTACATTTTCATTCATATCTCTGAATGACATAATTTTTTGTGAAGTGGCAACACTGTGGCATAAAAAAAAAGATCGGGCATTTGCATAGTTCGCGGCGCAAGAGTGGAGACGGCTCCAAAACAAAGTTATGGAATTTAAGTTATTTCTTTGCTAAAACTGTAAAGCATATCACTCCATACACATGGGTAATATGCCAAGTTTGTGGGCAATGTTTTTACTATAGATTTTCTGACATTTCTTGCTAAATGGTCTCAATATGCTGTAGTTTCGATATCATATTCATAGCGTGATTTTAAGGTTATTTTTTGTCGGCATGGCTGCAAAATTTCACAGACGTGGCTAAAAAAAAAATTCACAGACATGGTTTTTTTTTCCACGTTTGTGAATTAAGGGCACGTACCGTGTTTTAATTATTTAATTAACTTTTTTTTTTACACAGGGGAGGAAATTGTCGTGAATAATTTTCATAAAATCACGGACGTGGACTGATTGTCGCAGACGAGGGTGTAAATAATCATGATTTTTCTAGTACTTTTCACACGCACTTTCACAGACATGGGTGTTTATTTTTTCAGTGGTTTTTCAGCTTCCTGGTAGCTGTTAAGCTTGACCGTATATATAAATATTGAGCTGTAACAGTCCTCTATCAAATAAAGCTATTATTTTCAAGATTGAGGTCCAACCACCTCAAAACGCCTAAATTAAGAATAGCCCATATGGTCTCTTTTGATCCCTAGACACTCCTTTTGGACAAATGGCTGTAGGTATCGCGATTCTTCTTCTTTGACCCCTTTACTCCTCCGTGCAGTCCGAGGCTGACACAAGGGCTTTCCATTTATCTCTGTTCATGGCCAGGGATGGTAGCTCTGGCCAATTGCTCTCTTCTTTTTCGTCTCAGTAAGACCGGATCTCTTCCACGACTGGGACGGCCTTATGGGTCGTTGTGAGCCTTCGGCGGGTTTCCAGTCGAGAGCCACCTTCGGGGTGTGGTGATTGGGTCTTCGCAGGTATGTCCCAGCCAACGCCATTTGCGTTTCCTCAATCTAGGCCTCCACAACACATATGTAAATCTAGCGTGGAGACCAACGGATAATCATACTGTTCTGCACTCTAACCATTATTACAATCACTGAAACTGTAACTATCTGTATAATTTATGTTGTTTTTAAATAAATACTTTTTATCTTATCTTATCTGATGTCTTGGGCTACAGGTTTCGGATTTGGGGTATCGGGGTTTGGACAGGTTTAATTTGCTTTCACAATTATATGTATTTAGCACGTTGTTTGAAGCAGACTTCTGTTCCCAACTCTTCTATATTCTCGAAGAGGAATGACGATGTAATGCGCGCTACGTCACAACTCAGTGTTAATGGACGAGCAGAGTTACTAGTGGTTCGCCCCGAACTGTGAACTCGCGACCCCATATAAACTTAACAACCCCATATCTCGGCAACCCCTGGACCGATTTGGCTCATGTTCGAACTTAAAAATTATTTTAATTTCATTTACCCGTCTACCAAATTTCATAACGATCCGACCAAATTTACTCAAGTTATCGTCGAACGAACATTCATACATACATACATACATACATACATACATACAAACGCCGGATTGTTCCAGTTGACTCGGAGAACTTCGCTCGCTTCGCTCGCTCGTTCAATTATATTGTGAGACTTCCCGAGTCGATGTGTTGGCTAAACTAAAGCCTTAAGAATCCCCTTCAGCTCTGCAGCCCTCTCGCTCGCACTTTTCAACGTTTTAATTTATTGTAAGAGAATGATTCAACTTTGGGCGATGAAATATAGTTGCAGACACAGATAACTAGTGGTTCGCTCCGAACGACGAACTCGCGACCCCATATCTCAGCAACCCCTCGACCGATTTGGCTCATGTTCGAACTTAAAAATTCTCTTTGCCTCATTTACCCACCTACCAAATTTCATGACGATCCGACTAAATTTACTCAAGTTATCGTCGAACGAACATTCATACATACAAACATACAAACATACAAACATACAAACATACAAACATACATACATACATACATACAAACGCCGGATTGTTCAAGTAGACTCGGAGAACTTCGCTCGCTTCGCTCGCTCGTTCAATTAAGCTATCGACATGTGGACTAACTTGTAAGGGTATTCCGCTGAGGGCGGTCACCTTATGCTACTATCTCAAGGATTTATCCTACGGGAGATGCGTTTTTGATTGCTCGGGGAGTGTTATTAAATTAAACGCACGATAAGGATAACTAACTGATTACTATTTATTTAACACAGTGGTTCTTAACCTTTCAGTGATGGCGGACCATTTAACAATATTTCTGTCTCGCCACGGACCACCAACTGTTTGGGGCTAATACACGTAAATTTAAATTAATAAAGGGTTGTTTTATCTACAAATAAAATACGCATACAATTTATTCAAAGCTTAGCGTATTTTGTTTAGTTTTTTTTTTTCTAATAGCAATTTTACTGTACTCATATTTTGTGATAAATACTTTGTTATCAAGAGAAATAAAATTCACTGATGTTACCCTTGAGATTTGCTTATTTGTAAATATGAAAAACGCGCCTAGTGTGCCCGAAAATTTATCGATTATTCTAAAACTTTCTTTGAGATTACCCTTGACCTGTGATAAATGCGCGCGCAGCGCGCCCGAAAATTCACCGAATTTATTACCTACATTTTTTTCGCAAATATATATAATAACCGAGACTATGTAAATAGGATAAATGCGCACACGCACTCGGAAATTCACCGATTATATCTACCCTTTTTCATAACAGAGGTTTCCTTAGTTGTAAATATGACAAACGCGCGCAGCGCGCCCGAAAATTCACCGGTTTTTTTACACTAAATTATGCCTTTCAAAACCACTAAATGTCTAAGACATTTTTTCTGATGGCTTCGCGGACCACTTCGGGTGCCTCCGCGGACCACCAGTGGTCCGCGGACCATAGGTTAAGAACCACTGATTTAACATAACCTAAACCTGACACATTTAGGATCGAGCTGTTCTTATCACTAACCTACTCTGTTATTTACATGGTCCCTAAGTACGTGGCTTTATGCCTCAAATCCCTACACGCTCCCTATCCCTAACTGACCCCTATACAGTCTCATAACTCTGGGAGACTCCTGTCTGTACTGTGAAAGCCAAACTAGGTGGCGGTTGCCGCGGGTGGTGAACAAAGGTATCAACCCTGGCTCACGCCCATCTGCGGTCCTACAAGGGGTAGTGGGGCTGACGATGAACTCCACTTCGCCAGTGTTACGGCGTCGCGGCGGAAACTTCCGTCAGACCCACGCCTAAGCTATAGGGAGCTAAATCCAGGCGACCTCAGGGTTTCCGAAGCAGCAACCGTGTTACGGTTCGCCCTAGAATGCCCTGTTGACAGCCCGGAGAGAGCTGCCTGTCTGAGCGCTTGTACCGGCTTATATAGCCGGCCGAGTGCCTCGTCCCTCGCGCCGCGCCGCGCCCCGCAGAGTAACCGGTCCGTGCTTCGCGCGTGATCGCTGCGTGCTTGCTCGCTGAGTGGCGGCGGTTAGCGGCGGTTGCTTGTTTATATGCGGCGTGTACGCTGCCTGGCTGGTGGGTGCGCGGCGACTGTCGGGCGGCGCGCTGTTGTAACGCTCACGTTACAAACTTTTGATTTTATATTGCTAGTAACAAAAAAACTATCGCGGAACTTCGTTTAAAAGTAGTAGTTCCGTGATATTTTTTTTATTACTAGGAATATGAAATTAAAAGTTAGTCCACATTTCGATAGCTTAATTGAACGAGCGAGCGAAGCGAGCGAAGTTCTCCGAGTCTACTGGAACAATCCGGCGTTTGTATGTATGTATGTATGTATGTATGTATGTATGTATGTATGTATGTATGTATGTATGTATGTATGTATGTATGTATGAATGTTCGTTCGACGATAACTTGAGTAAATTTGGTCGGATCGTTATGAAATTTGGTAGACGGGTAAATGAAATTAAAAGAATTTTTAAGTTCGAACATGGGCCAAATCGGTCGAGGGGTTGCCGAGATATGGGGTTGTTAAGTTTATATGGGGTCGCGAGTTCACAGTTCGGGGCGAACCACTAGTTATCTGTGTCTGCAACTATATTTCATCGCCCAAAGTTGAATCATTCTCTTACAATAAATTAAAACGTTGAAAAGTGCGAGCGAGAGGGCTGCAGAGCTGAAGGGGATTCTTAAGATATAGTACGTACAAGTGTACATGTAACTATGTCTCTCTAGGTAAGGGCCTGCTCTTCAGTTTTACCAATATACAGGGTGCACTCTAAGTCGATAGCAGAACTTTAAGTAAGCTGTCTACTGATCAATACAAACAACTTGTACTAGGTGGCGACAAAAATGGAGCGAAAAAAATATCAGCTGTTTCATACATTTGGCGCAGTACTGCGTCGACCTTTTGTATGGAACAGCTGATATTTTTTTCACTCCATTTTTTTCGCCACCTAGTAGGTACAAGTTGTTTGTATTGATCAGTAGACAGCCTACTTAAAGTTTCGCTATCGACTTAGAGTGCACCGTGTAGTTTGATAGTCTCATCAATGTTTATTTCTTTGTTAAAGCTATGTTTCAGTTGATATTCTACTTTGTGTAGCTGATTGGAAATAGCCTTAAGACTGTCTTCTTTTTTTTGCCTTTCGTCTCATCAGTTGATTTTAAAATTTTCGGTTCACTGTTAACTTCTGAGTGGACTTTGACATTTATTTAATCTCAGAGGCGATTTTGCATTTAAGAGGAGGAACGAATTTTTTGTCGATTTCTTGCTGACCTTTTCAGCTCTTACGAAATGCTACAATATAACATTTTCGAAATGAAAACTAGAAGGTCTTATTATCAAGTACTTACATTTTAATCATTGAGAAAACTTTCACCTACCAATTTTCCTTCATAACAATATGGAGGATGTGTATTGTGCTCGTGTAAGCCTAAGAGAATATCTGTATGAGCGAAGGACTGAGTGTGCCCAGCAGAGCGAAGGACTGAGTGTGGGCCGTCTTTAGAAAGAAGATAGGAAGAAAATACATTTATTAAAACACCACAACACACACATAAAATAATAAAAATCATGGCTAAGCTGAATCATGTTTAAACTAAAATATGGCTTAGTTTTGTATCAAGTGTAAACAATGGCAAGTTCATTGGACTCATCACTGCCATGAAACAGATTGAATCAGGGACCTACATTGTACACAATATTTCCACAACCCCCCACATTATTGCATCTTTCACCTGCCCTTTGGATCCACGAAGCCACGTCATCTTCGTGGATCATTATTACTCACTGAGGACCGAGATTTCGTCCAATGATACAACCACGTGGCTAGGATCTTGCTCAACCATCCATGACTATATGGATAGTAACCAGGGTTCGAAAGGATAATTATCAATGATAATTATCTTGATAAAAATACGTTGATAATTATCAATTGATAATAACAACGAAACATAACAATATGTTTTTCGACGTTTGGGCTGGTCCAGTCGAAGCTGAGAAACAGATTGGGGAACGAAAAGGCTGCAAAGCTCACGTATTCTTGTACAGATACTTCAATCAAGACAACAAGTCGCACAGTCAGGATCTAGGTTGGGTTTCACGAAAATCAACAACTGCGATGGAACATACAGTCAGCCTGGAATCAGATCATTACATTCCTTTGATTTATTTATCAGCCTGGAATCAGATCATGACATTCCTTTGTTTTTTCAATTAAATAATTTAAACAAAGTGGCAATTTTTGGCGGCGGCGGGATTTATTCGTAGGTTCTAGGATCTGGAATCTAAACCTTAGGTTCTAAAAATAGTTAAGCCTAAGGATTATCATTTGACGCTTCGTTTTTAGCAAAAAACGAAGATATGATTTTTATTTCATTAGTCGGATCGTCAAGAAATTTGGTAGGCGGGTAAATGAGGCAAAGAGAATTTTTAAGTTCGAACATGAGCCAAATCGGTCGAGGGGTTGCTGAGATATAGGGTCGCGAGTTCGTAGTTCGGGGCGAACCACTAGTTGCCTTAATTCACAAATAAATGTAAGAATATGGCGCCTTATCTAACACACAACCTACTGGTCTTGACCAATACATATTGTCCTATTGGCTAACCAATTATGTTGATAGTAAACTGATGAAATGTGCTTGCATTATGAACTCATAGCCACACACCACAATCTTAATGGCGGTATGTTACCGCAAAGTGATATTGCCTAAGTGACTAAAATATATACTAGTGGTTCGCCCCGAACTACGAACTCGCGACCCCATATCTCAGCAACCCCTCGACCGATTTGGCTCATGTTCGAACTTAAAAATTAGTTTAATGTAATTTACCCGCTTACCAAATTTCATAACGATCCGACCAAATTTAGGTACTCAAATTATCGTCGGACGAACATTTATACATACATATAAACAAACATACATATACACAAACATACAAACGCCGGATTGTTCCGGTAGATTCGGAGAACTTCGCTCGCTCGTTCAATTAGTTCATTTTGGTTTGTACGAATTGTCCCACACTTTAAATCAGTAATAATAATAATAATATCAGGCGTCTGATATTTAATATCAGACGCTCAGGTTTCCTCACAATATTTTATTTAACTTTTTGCGAGTGGCATTGTTATAATCCGCGCGGGATGAGAATGGTATGCGACCTTTTGGAACTGAGACGCGCGCGGTAAGCAAACTCGCGTCGAAGAAACCTTGTAAAAGTAGAATACAGTATATTTTCGATTGACTTCGACAAGGTACCATCCCATTCTCATCGCGCGCGGATTATACTACAAATTATATTGCTGTTATTTTTTGTTCTAAAGACATTAAAATCGTAACGTAAACTTATTTCGAATAGAAAAACAAAATTTTTAGCGCCCATGTTTTTTACTTTCTCAATTTACCGCACATTAATGACGTCGAAATGCTGCAAGCAATTTATTTTCAGTTTCTTCATTAATGAAATTGACCAAGCGCAAGCAATACTCGTGAAATTAGGTTCAGTAGATCAACTTTTTATAACGCCATTTACGCTTGATGGCGAGATGGATTACTTCTTCTTCTTTGATCCCTTGACTTCTAAGTGGAGTCTGGGGCTGACACAAGAGCTATCGATTTATCTCTGTTCATGGCTAGGGAGGGTAGCTCTGGCCAAGTTGCTCCCTTCTCTTTCGTCTCAGAGAGAACGGATCTCTTCCACGTCTGGGACGGTTGTGAGCCTCCGGCGGGTTTCTAGTCGAGAGCCAGCGCGAAAATTTTGAACCTTATAATAAAACTTTAAAAACCTTAAAATGTTGCATAATGTTAAAAAATACTTGAAATAAAGTAATTAACACAAAATGGTCCCTCATTTTGGTCCCTCGAATGGAAGGAATTCAAGGGACCATACAAAGATCGCAAGTGGAACAGTACCTTGGGACGCACGGTTTTGTCCGGCTCGAAGACCAATCGAATCCTTCCGTTGGTTCCCTTGATTGGTCCCACTAATGATCCCACTAATGATCCCTCAATCAGGATTTTCGTGTGGTCCCTTAGTAAAGTTGGTCTTTTGCTTGGACCATCATGTTGCTTTTAATTGAACTAGCAATTTGTTTTCTTCAATTCATTCACGAATGATAATGTCTATGTAACCCTAAAATGTGTTTTTTTAATTCATCCGTTTATTTGGACGCGTTCCAGCGACACGTTTTCGGGTCGGGGTTAAAAAATATGCCATCAAATTGACGTTAACCTAGTATCTAAGTAATAGGATTCATCAATTTGATTCATTTAGGGGGCAGCTTTTCCTTGACGTTAACCTAGTATCTAAGTAATAGGATTCATCAATTTGATTCATTAAGGGGGCAGCTTCTCCGTGACGTTAACCTAGTATCTAATAGGATTCATCCATTTGATTCATTTAGGGGGCAGCTTCTCCGTGACCCAAACCTAGTATCTAATAGGATTCATCAATTTGATTCATTTAGGGAGCAGCTTGTCCGTGACCCAAACCTAGTATCTAATAGGATTCATCAATTTGATTCATTTAGGAGGCAGCTTCTCCGTATGCCGGATCTGCAATGAAACGCCCGAAATCCCGATTTTCGCATAAAAGGGTCCAATTTTATTAACGAGTGAGCGAAGCGAGAGAAGTTCTCAGAGTCTACTTCAACATTCCGCCGTTTGTATGTATGAATGTTCGTTTGACGATAAATTGAGTATCGTTGGTCGGTTCGTCATGAAATCAAAATAGCAAAAATAATTTTTTGTTGTAGGCGGGTAATGAGTTTTTTTTTTTTAAGTTGGAACGTAAGTCGAGGTTTTCCCGAGATATGGGGTTGTACAGTTTATATGCAAAGCGCGCGCGTCTGCGCGAATGGTGTTAGCAAAAAGTAACACAACTGTAACTGGGGTCGCGAGTTCACAGTTCGGGGCTTAGTAAGTGCCTACAAGAATCTCCAAGCAAGACTCATCGCGAATTTGCTGGTATTCGCGATACCGTCATCGTCATGGCCTACGTCATTGATACTAAGATAAACCCAGATTGAATGAATCATCGTGCACGCTTGTTGACTCTTCGTTCAAATTAACTATGACGCTACGACACTGTCCAAATCGGCTCGATGAAGGACAGTAAACAGTGCGGCTTTATATGTTTGTTTGTCTTTTTGTCGCAATATAGGTTTGGTGCTGTGCTTGGGTCGATACATTTATTTTAGTTTCAGTTAGTTGTAGTAAGTACATGTTGTTACTGAAACACCCGTTATACAGTGTGCTAGCTTTTGCCTGCGACTTCATCTGCGCAGACAATCTTTAACAGCGCAGACAAGTCAAGAGGAATATGTTGTTCTGTAGGCTTAGCACGCGGGCCATTTTGCCTACTCTCATCTCTCACCTTAGCCACTGTTCACTGTCACCTCAGAAGTGTTAAGTGGCTAAGGTGACAGTTGAGAGTAGGCAAAATGACCCGCGTGCTAAGGGGGCTGTTGTGTAAGCTATCTCCATGCCTTTCATACTTTGAGAATCCCTAAGCTTAAGTATTTTACTGCCACGGATTCCGTGGACAGCATTGAGAACAAATGAGTCTATACGCGAAGAGCTGAAAACACGCACCCTACTCTCAATCATATGTCAACGACGTATCTTAACGTTCTTCGGACAGATAGCCCGTAGAGGACCTGATATGACTGGAAAGGTGGAGGGCAAGAGAGCTCGAGGCAGACCACCCGTTAGATGGACGGATATTATGACCAAAGCCGCGCAAAAACACCTGCACGAACTGATCCACATCGCGAGTGATAGAGCGCAGCCGCCACCTTCAATGATGGTCACGATCCTCAGCATTGAGGGAACGACTGAATGGATGGAAGTATTTTACGGACCTAAGCCAGTATTTCTCTACATTTTGGTGCCTTTCCACCTCCTTAAAGTCCTTTTTCCCTTGCCAACAGGTCCATTTCTCGACGGCCCCGCCGAAGGTGCGCGTGATGCGAGTTTGGGCCTTCGCGGCGAGACAGGCCAGGGCAGGGCACTGGGAGCAGCACGCAGTTGACCGAGAGAGGTTTAAGAGGAAGTAAGTTAACCCTTTGCTTACGTAAGTTGCCCTTGACTTACGTAAACTGACCCTAAGTTACCCCTGACTACCGTAAGTTACCCCATAACTTACGCAAGTTGATGAGCAGAACGTAAGCGCGTAAGACTGGCGTGCCTTACAGGCGTGCCCATCTGTTATTAGTGCACATAATTTAGATTTTTTTGCTATGTACCTTTATTGTATTATGTCTTTTGTTTTTGTTAATGGTGTGTACTCTTGGTGTGCCAAATAAACTAAAAAAAAAAGAACGTAAAAACGACGCAGTAAGAGCACATCGCTTGATGATGATGATCATATTACCCTTTTATCATATCCCTTATCAGGACATAGGGCTCGAATAATCTCAATTTTCTTCACATCGTTTGCTACACCAAATCTCACGAATCTCCCACTTTCCATTGCAGGATAGCGGACGTCGACGTGGCCGTATCGTGGGTCCTGAAGCCGCAGCACCGCAACCGCATCAAGTTCCAACGCTTCATGCCGTGGTGGCACGCCGAGCGACGCCGCGAGATAGCCGAGAAGAAGGAGCAAGCCGCCGCCGAAGAAAAGAGACGGCTGGAGGAAGAAGCCAGGCGGCTAGAGGAGGAAAAGAGAAGGCTAGAAGAGGAACGGATAGCCGAGGAGGAAAGGCAGAGGGTGGAACACGAAAGGAAGGAAAAGGAACGGCTGAAAGCGGAGGAGAAAAGATTGAAAGAGCTCAATAGGAAGAGGCTGCAAGAGCAACACATGAAGTCGGAAGCCCAGAGGGCGTTGGAAGTGTCACAGAGGAGGGCCGAGAATGAAAGGAGGAGGAAAGAAGAAGAAAAGTACAGAATGGAGGCGAAAAGAATAGTTGGGGAGTTGAAGAAGAAAGCAGAGGAAGATAAAAAGAGGATCGAGGAAGAGATCGCGCAGCTCGAAGCGGAAAAGGCTGGCGGACACGTGAGCGCAGAAGATGAACTTTTAGAGGTAAAGGAGGTTATCATTGAAAAGGATGAAGTCAAATCGGAGCAGGAAACTGTAGAAGTGAAAATAGAAGAAGTGAAAGAGGACTTAAAAGATTCAGTTGGTGCCGAGAAAGAAAGTGCAATTGAAGAAGAACATCACAGAACAGGAGAAGAAAGTACGAATTTAAAGGCAAATACTGTAGAAAATAAATTAGTAGCTGTTACTGAAGATCTTAATGACGCAAAAGATATCTCAAGTAATAAAGAGCAGGTAGAAGTAATAAATCAAACAGTTGATGATACAGATAAGGTATCAAATAATGCAGAAATTAAAATGGGCGAAGGCGATATAAACCAAAATGTCATTGCTGAAGATTATAAAGATAAAGATAATTCCGGCTGTGCAAAAGATAGCCACGCCATTCGAGAAAGCAATTCAGCAGATATAGACGAGAATTTTGTAGATTGTATCGATAACTTGATAATTCCTGATAAAAAACTTAGTGTGGCTGGCTCTGATAATAACAATATAGAAGAAACGCAAACGCATGGCAATGTCACAGAAAACTGTTCAGAAATATCTGAAATCGAAGTCCCAGCCGAATGTTCAAGAAATAACAATACTTCGGAACAGAAATCTAAACAAAACGTTACCAAATGTGCTTCAGAATCTTCAAAACAAGAAGACACTAAACCTGGCAATACTACAACCGCCAAAATACCGAAAAACACAAATAAAAATGGGAAAAACAACAACCAAAACACAGGCAAGCCAGCAATGAAAAAGATACAGTTCATACAAAATTGTTTTTCATCCACGAATGTAGTGAAAAGCAATATAAACAAATTGAACGCCCAAAGTACGGACAAAAATATGAACAGCATCAACCACGCTAAGCGAATATCACCCATTGTAGTAAACGAAAAATCGAATGTAACAAAGCAAAATTGATAATACAAGGTGTTACAAAAGATCTTTAGATACTCTTTTTACAGGGTAATAGCACCCGGTAATATGGATCACAACCTATTTTTTTTTTCTCTATGACGTTCCGTTGATTTTTAAATTAATAAATGTGAACACTGTGGCGGGAGAAACGTATTTTTTTAATATTGTTTTCCTTGACTTTCACAATGTAACAGACCGTTTTAACAACTCAAAGCTATGCAAATGCACCTACACACACAAATAGATTTAAAAAAATTAGCTAATACCAAAAAAATATGAAAAAAATTCAATTTTGAGGTTATTAAATAAAAATTGTTTTTTCAACTTTGTTTCACAGAAATGTCATTCTGTTGACCAGTAGTACAACCTGTAAAAGGAGTTAGGGTACTTTTGTAACACGTTGTACAGGAAATTGCGCCAAGAAAAATAATAACTTGTAGCACTCTCACTGTTTTCACTTGGGTAGGCATACAGAAAGGCTAAACTCACTCAAACTCATCGGTAAATAACTATCGAACTAAACAGCTATGGTACAGTCGGCCACACGCTAGGATACCCCTTTTTGTTAATATAGTTTTAAAAAACTATGAACTGGTAAAAATACTTATAAAATTATAAGTTTCCTTACTGTAATTTTTTGTTTATAATCATTGTAGTTAATATCATAGTTATTTCACCTTATTTGTGGCTTTACTCTTGACATCCGAGACATAACTCAACATTGAGCCGTTTTCAGCACAAATTCACAAAACATTTCTATGGCGCCTACAGGCGTGGTCGTAGAAGAACTGGACCGCGGCTGTCAAAATTAATCTGTGCTAAGGGAAATTTGACAGCCGTGTCCCGGTTCTTGTATGGACACGCCTATGTGCGCCATCTATGGAGTGCTTTATGAATTTGTGCTGAAAACGGCCCATACCATTTGTTATGCTTATTTGGTTTCCCAATAGATCCATAAGCATAACAAATAAAAAACAAAGTTATTTTCCAAGTCTCAATCTTGAATGTCAAGAGTAAACCAAAGTGTGTTTCAAAATCACTGCATCACCAATGTATACCTGTATGTTTAATTGCAATAAAAAAACTATAGTATATTCAATTCACTATTGCATTTCTTCTCTAGAGTTCGTTTTTAAACATCATTTTGTGATCTTTTATTTAAGTGTATAAATTGTAAATTAGTTCGTATACATTGTGTATTTTTTTTAAATGCATCGTTACAAAAATAGTCCTCTTATTTTAGTTTATAGTAGGTACTTACACAGGATTTAGTACTATTTTTTTTCAGTAAAGCAATCTTACAAAAAATACTTCAAAGAAATTTGAGCAAAACTGCATGCATCACTATTATTAGAATATTTTATTGGAAACGTAAAAATCAAAAACTTTTTGTTCTGTTTATAACCAAGAAAGAACCTATTTATTTGTGTATAAACGCAATGTGTATAAAAAGGCCTGAGAAAAAATATATAAATAATATAAAATATGTAAAAATGATTTGTTTGTAAGGCAAATTTTATTGTAAAATGTATATTTTTAACTGTAAAATAATTATTATCAATATAGTTTCGGGTTTGGTTTGTAATAAAAAGTTTTCGTGAACAAACTTGTTTGTTTTTACTAAAATACCCAACATAAGGATTTGACTTAGTCCATTAATTTCTCTTTTAATTCGCTTAAGTAGTTACCTACTCATGTTTATTCAAAGGTGCCTCTATTTTCTTCAATGACTGCCGGTTTCTGAAATTCGCTAAGCAAATGGGTAAGTATCGCATACTCTTTGGTAATGCTTTGATTTTAAATACTTTGTAATGTTTATTCAATTCAAAGGTAAGGCTGTTTTATTCAATGAAAACACAAAATGCGTCTTAATTTGTAAAATATAAAATTTTGGAAATTGCGCCATATTGCGGCCGTATTGGAAACATGCATCAAGGGTAGAGGGGCTGAGCCGTTTTCACGTTTTCTGAAGATATTATTAATCTGTGGAAGCGAAATTTGACAGCCACATCCCGGTTCTTGTATGGCCAAGCCTATGAGCGCCATCTACTAAGGGCTTTGAATTCAGCTTTTAACCAATTTTAACTGTCAGGTGAAAACGCCATTTTGAACACGCTTTTATTATGTAACAAAATCTATCTTCGCGTAGGCGGCCATTTTGAATTTTGGCTATTCGACAACAGATGTCGCTTGGTGTCCTTAGAAAATGAAACAACTAGGTATCGCTCCCCTACTCAACAGTAGATGGCGCTCCTTGTTTCGATTTTCTATCAATGACCAAGTGAGCGAAGTCTCCGTTTCAGCTCGGGCATCAATAATTATGTCCGTCCGACGGATGTCCCTCTGCATGCGTAGCATATATGAATGTGTTAGATAGAGCATAATGGGTTTAAAATTATAAATTATATATCTCACTCTTTTGTTTGACGTAGAGCGGGATAGACAGAGTTATAAACCTATAGATCTATACGCTCTCACCCAGCCTTTGTTGCGGGGTCAACGGGGTTGCGTTGTGATCACAGCCTTCTCTATCTCAAGAAGGCTGTGGTTGTGATGCGACAGGAAAAATATCTCCTTGTTTATGGCAGCGGACGCGTCAAAATCAGAAGATTATTTTTCTTCTTGTCATCGCTCCTTTTCCACTAAAGCATTCAGCTCCAAAAATGCATTTCAAGTGCCTCCCTATGTCTAGTTTGCTAAAATTTCGCCAAAAAGGGCTCGCCCTGCTATGATCCGCGATCCCAGTCGAGATTTCAGTGGCAAATGCTTCAAGAAGGTCACACATTGCTTGTTTGATATGGATGGCACTGTTTTGAGTAAGTTGTAGTCTCAGTTTCAGGACGTTTTCGTGGGTTTCACCAGTTCCTTCGCCTTAAGGGTAGACGATAGCAAGGTGGCGGGAAATTCAAAATTTTCACATACCTACTTTTACATTTTGTAGCTAAACTGAACTATTTTTGTTCAGCGATTTTTCGTTTAGCTCAGTTTAGCTACAAAATGTAAAAAACTGTGAAAATTTTGAATTTCCCGCCACACTACTATCTTCCAGCCGTAAGGCCGGGCACATACAGACGGAATTACCGACGAAAAAAAATCGAATCGGGATTCCGAACGCAGTGACTGAATATTATTATGTTACCGGCCAAACCCGATTTAGTAAGTAAGTAAAATGTTTAAGTAAGTAAAATTTAAGGATTTTTAACTAGTTTCGCCTATGTCAAACCAGTCTAACCTAAGCTCATCATCATCAGCCTGTTAACACCCACTGTTGAGTAAAGGTCTCTTCATGCTCACGCCACCTCTCACGATCCTGTGCCAGGCGCAACCACTGTTTTCCGGCTACTTGGGCTATGTCGTCGAACCATCTGGCTGGTGGTCTGCCAAACGATCTCTTCCCCTCTCGGGGTCGCCATTCCGCAATGGACTTTGTTCAAGATCGATAGATGTAGTAATTTTAACTTTATTGTTTGTTGTGTTCAGATTCCGAAGTAATTTACCATAAAGTAATCGCGGAGCTATGCAGCAAGTTTGGCAAAAAGTATACGAAAGATTTGGAAAAGAAGGTGAGTGCAGTGAGCCGTTTTCAGCACAAATTCACAAAGCACTTCACTTCACTTCATATGAAAATTCGAAGAAAAAACCGTATGTGTGAGGTAGTGTACATAGATTTGTATGCAGTTACTGCGTTCGGAATTTCCATTTTTCCCGTCCGGAATTCCGTCTGTATGTGGCTGCTGGCCTTAATCTTGCTTACAGCTGCATGGTGAGACAGACCGCGAAGTCAGCAAAGCCGTGGTGCGCGAGATGAAGCTCCCAATATCAGCTGACGAGTTCGAGCTGAGACTTCATGAATTGATGAACAAAGCAGCGCCGTCCGCGCCCCTTATGGAAGGTATGTTATCAATGAGCCGTTTTCAGCACAATTTCACAAAGCATTTGGCCATAGAGCCATAGATGCCATAGAAAAACTGGAATATGGCTATCAAACGCTAAGCACTTAATTTTGACAGCCGTTCTTCTATGGCCACGCCTGTAGGCACCATCTATGAAATGCTTTGTGAATTTGTGCTGAAAACGGCTCATTCTTGGGAATCTCAAATGCTACTTGTCAGTAAAGTTTTCTTCCCACAATCTCGCACAGAGTGCACGCGTCTATGGCGCCGGACACACTGCCCCAAAGTTCCGCGTTCCGAGTTCTCAGATTTGCTTCCGAGAACGTATGATATTATGACTATGAGGCATTATACCCTCAAACGCGAAAATCGCCCATACGCATTGAGCACGCTTGGTATTCATGATTATAGCCCGAACTCTCACTCTGAGAGAAGACCTTTGCCCAGCTAGTGAGACAAGTAGGTAGGTACACACGACAGCACGTCGACCCTTACACGCCAGCACTCTAATCGGTTACATTACGGGCGACTTTACAACAAAAGTGTTCACTCTGACGTGCTGTTGTGTGTACAATTGTACGTATCTACAGGCTAAGGCCCGGTTTCTGAGTTCAGAATTCTACTAAGCAAACACTTAACTAACGTTCTGTCTGAAATCCGCAGAGGCAGAACGATATTTAAGCACTCGCTTAGCGAATTTCTCAAATCAGAAACCGGCAGTAAATCTTACTTTTTTTGTAAGCAGTTTGAGCAAAAAATTAAATAAATCTGTAGCTGGATCATTCCTGAGAAAAGCGTTCTTCGCTGAGATCGGTGGCTTTTATTTTTTTTCAAGATAGGTGAAAACTAAAAATACACCGTAAAAGATGGCTTAAAAACTAGTCAATATGTCGATGAGGCACACCCGTAGGCTTTATAGATTAATGAAAAAAATATCTTCTTTTTTAACAAGCCACCGATCTCAGCAAAAAGGCCACCGATCTCAGACAGTGTCTAAAATTATTATAAACAGTAATTAAAGTGAATAATAAACGTTTTTTCTAAATTTAAACGTCACTCATGAACTGACACAGATAGAAGGGGGCTAAATTAAGCAAAACATTTCTATTAAACATCATAAAAATTATCAAAAAAATAATATCTTTATTTTCATAAAATCATTGTAAAAGATCAATTCCTAAGCTAAACATGCAAAATTATAGTCAACAAGCCTTTGCATCTATTTATACAGCGTCCAGTGGCACCTTCACTTACACTAGATGGGTGAAGAGACCAGTCGGCGCTGCAGTGTCTGGGACATTATTTTAGATGGAGTAGGCTTGCCCATCCTGACAGCTTGGTCGGCCTAGCCCACAGGAGAAGTCATTAGGTGTGTATCCAACTAAGTTGCGGGTTTCATCACGATGTTTTTCCTCACATTAGGGAGGGGTTTAGCTACTTCAAATTTACAAATTTATGTAACTTTGAAAAGAAACAAAGTCATGTTACATGCCTGCGCTGGGAATCGAACCTGGTTCTCTCGCATCGGCGACCAATGCTCTATTATATGTGTGACTGTAATAATTATATACTAAAATTGTCTGTCTATACGGATTTTGCTTTTTATTTGCGTGAAATTACATTATCTTGCAAAAAACAGTACCTTAATAGCTTAAATGAAGTCTAAACTTTAGTCCATAGAAACAAACTGATACATTTTGAATTAGTCATAGCATCTCGTTCGGTGTGGTATCTAAAGAATCTGTGAAATTGATACAATATGTTGAAAACTTCTTTGAGATCCTTGGCTAATAACTGAGATCGGTGGCTTAAATCCACCGATCTCAGTGCCACCGATCTCAGAAATAACTAAAATGTAGCTATTTCTCTTAAACTATAGAAGCAACCGTATTTATTTTTACGACAATACCTACTCAGGGATATACGCATTCATGTACTTAGGACAGTTTAGTGTAGTCTTGTTTACTATACTAGCAAAACATGCCACAACTTTCAGCTACCTTACCGAACCAAAGTTTAAAAAAAGTCAAGAACTTACGTAAAAGTTTAGGCATGAAAGATAGCGACACATACGAACCATAATAGTTGACAAGGACCATTTGACGATATTTTGCACCAGTAACTAGAAACTTGCCGCGTATTTAAGCTTGTATAAAAACATACTTTCGTTGCACCATTTAAACTTTGCTCGCCGCGTGACATTTCTAGGAATGCCCACAGACACAAGAGTTTTCGTTCTATTACAATGCTGGATACACGATTGGATAGAGGCACTCATTGGGCATTTAGAAAGGTATAAATTAGCAAAGTAGTGGGCACATGAGTAAAACCACAAACAAAAACATACCAGGCCCACACGCGTGTGACATGCAAAATACTCGCAAAATCACCCATTTTTTGACCTTCAAAGGGATATTTAGGCAATTTCCTCTATAAAATATTGATTTTATTTGATATGCCTCAATGGACCGTTAGTTAAGTAGACGATTAAGTGCTAATTTAGTACTGTGTGATGTATAGTTTAGTAGATACTAGGGTGTGACCAAAAAAATCGACCTCTCAAATAATGACCCAGCTACGCACGACAGCACGTCGACCTTTACATGCTAGCACTCTACTCGGTTACGTTACGGGCGACTTTGCAACAAAAGTGTACAGTCTGACGTGCTGTCGTGTGTACATCTTTGGAAACAGCTGATGATGTAGGTGGTTCGCAGGAGCCGAGCGTCTGCTTCTCCACCTGTACGACTACGACGTACCGATGGCGCTGGCGACCAACTCCACGCAGCAGGCGGTCCGACTGCACTACATGGCCAGGCCCAAGCTGTTTGGCTTGTTCCACCATACGGTAATATTGTGAAAGCCACCTACCAAGGAGATAAAGCTTGCAAGCTCAGGATTGGGTTAGAGCGTATCCATGGGTTTATTGAACAAGCGAGAGAAGTTCTCCGAGTCTACTGGAACAATCCGGCATTTGCATGTTTGTGTGAATGTTCGTTCGACATTAACTTCAGTAAATTGAGTCGGATCTTCGTGATCTTTGGTAGGCGGGTAAATGAGGCAAAGAGAATTTTAAAGTTGGCACATGAGCCAAATCAGTCGAGGGATTGCTGAGATATGGAGTCGCGAGTTCACAGTTCGGGGCGAACCACTAGTATAGTGAAAGATGACACTATACCGATGATGGGGCTGGCGACCAACTCCACGCAGCAGGCGGTCCGGCTGCACTACATGGCCCGACCGAAGCTGTTTGGCTTGTTCCACCATATGATGGTAAGGGATGGTTTTACAACCAGTGGGTCAGTGGCCAAGCCACCTTGGGGGGTCGCGAAACTTCTTTTGGAGGTCGCGAGGGTTTTTGGGGGTGGTGTTCAAGACGTTTCAACGAGTTATCGTCGAACAAACATTCTTATAATACGAACGCCGGATATTTCAAGTAGATTCTGAGAACTTCCCTCGCTTCGCTCGCTCGTTCAAATATGCACCACGAAAAATGAGACGGGCGCCGCTAGTATTACTTTCAAGGCAGTGGCGGATCCAGGATTTTGATTTGGGAGGGGCTTGGTCCCAATGAGGGTAGGTTTTTATCAAGATAAGTAAACGATCTGTTCGGTTCTTGCCCCCTTTCTGCTTTTGCCCCCTTAGTATTATTCCCATAGTATTTGTAGAGATTAGCCCCCTTTTCGAAAAACCCTACTTTTCACAAAAAAGCATACTTTTGGCATGCTGTTGGCTACTCAGTGTGCCCGCCCCGGCAGTATTCTGGAATCGAGTTCTGCGTTCTGGGACCCAAAAAAATGTTCATGGAGGGAGGCTTTTCGCTCCTGTTTCACGGGGGTGCATATTGCACTCTTGCTTGGCCGCCCTAGGCCATGTAGTACCAGCGCCAGCCGCCCCCTTCCTAATCTATAGATATTCGTGATTTCTACCATTGTACCTCAATATTACGCATTGCGCGCGCGCAGCGCGCCCGAAAATTTTACGATTTCGGTCTAAAGGTTTCGTTTCTTTCTAGGCCATTTTTTTTTAAATTTTGCAATCGATTTAAAGTTTACGATGACCCCCCATTATCAAAGAGAAAAATCCCCTGAACAGTATCTGCTGCCTAAAAGATTTTATTTCAGTGTTATTTTCGTGTACGAACAGTTTTTGTTTTCATGAAAGTTCCATTATAGGCGTTCAGATACTGCTTTACACGAGCGAGGTAAATGCTTTTGATTTTAAAACAATATTTTTTACCCAAAATACAAACATACCACCATTCAAATATAGCGTAAAACTTGCCATTCGAGACATAGACCCTCATTATTTATTTGCGTAAGTTATTGACAGAAGTTTATTTTTTAACTAACGCGCCACCTGTAAGTTCTGGTTTTGGAATGTTTCCCTCCGTTGCGAATTTTATCTGTGGTGTTTCGTTCGTGGCGTGGGGTGCATGTTGTTGTGTGTTGATGAGTCTGTGACTTAGACAGCTGACAGCTCCACTATTCTGTGCACACGGCTCACCACAGAGTTCGCCATTTTGTCAGTGTGGAGTGTGTGTTGCATTGAAATCAAATCAAAACATTTTATACATGGAACCAGATAAAGATATTGAGGAGTGGTTGTTAAAATATGGTTTATAATTTAAATAATAGTCTATCTTTTCTGGTCCTTGTTTAATTTCAGTCTTAGCCTGAGCCCCATACTATTGAGAAACAACACCTTTTACAGCCTTCAATTTTTATTCAAATAGTAAACTATATTTTTCTATGTAAGTAGGTATTTCCTTTCTTGACAGGGGTGTGCAAGTGCACCCCTTTGCACCCTGCTGCTGGCACCCATGATGGTACCACGATAGACAGCATACTTTTGTTGTAAAGTCGCCCGTAACGTAACCGAGTAGAGTGCTAGCGTGTAAGGGTCGATGTGCTGTCGTGTGTACCTTTTACCAGATGGGTCCATGGACCAAAGAGAATCCTTCGTTTACGACGCGTACTATTACATATTGATGTTTACCTCACTGGTATTTTTCATCAGGTAAGCATATCAGACGTGGAAGTTGACCGGGGGAAGCCTCAACCGGACATCTACCTGGTCGCAGCTGAGAGGTTTCCAGACAAACCTAAACCCTCTAAGGTAGGATTTTGATTCTTGAAAAAGAAACCGCTTTTTCACTTCCAATAGAATTGATGAATACTCGTATGCCCTAACGTAGTTTAAACATTATTTTCCTATTTACTTATGGTAAATACTTGCCATGGGTTCACACGACAGCACGCCGACGCTTACACGCTACCACTCTACTCGGTTAAGTTAGGGGCAATTTTGCAACAAAAGTGTACAGTCTGACGTGATGTCGTGTGTACCCAAGTACGTTTAAGCTATCGGGCCGGGCCGCATCGCAAGATTCCTACGCAAAAATCCGCCTGCCTGTATTTACACATGAGACAGCGTCCACTAGCCGCGGATCGGGGCGGGGCGGGCCGCAGCTAGTGGACGCTGTTTCATATAAATGCAGGCAGGCGGATTTTAAGTTGCGGCCCGCCCCGGCCCGATCCGCCGCTAATTGACGTCTACATTTACACTTATTTGGTGCCTGATTGTGATTAATTAATACAGTGTCTCGTATTCGAAGATTCACCACGAGGCGTGGAGGCAGCCAACCAAGCTGGAATGCAGGTAACAGCCTTGGATACTTAGATGAAAACAAAAAAGGGAAGATACGGACATTCATACTAGCAGCCGTGAAAAAATGGGCTCGAACGCACTCATGCACATAAACTCACACAGCTTTAACTCGGTGAATAAGCGATACGCTAAACCAACAAGCCCGAGCGAGACAAGAACAGTGTCCAACCGGCGGCGACTGAATGAAAGTGAGTCCATGGACTCAGTTTTGCAGGACCACGCGTAATGGGTGAGTGCCGTATCTTCCCTTTTTTGTTTTCATCTAAGCTTGGATATACCTTTTTTTATTTTATTTAATGACTGTTTTTTTTTTATGTAGCCTGTATAGTGTTCCACTGCAGGGCATAGGCCTCCCCCCTCTCGGCCTAGATTTTACGGTCCTGAGCCACCCCCGACCACTCCGGCACATAAAATATTAAAATACTTCCGACATTTGGGGTGGGTTTGGGGACTAAAATAAATAACATTCCGGGTTTCCCCCTTGAGTATTTTTGTTCAAGGGGGATTTCCGAAATAATAGGTAGGTAAATGGTGCGAGGGATTTCCGGATTTTCTAAAATAAATTCCGGTTTTTCCCCTACGGGAGATTTGCTCAGTGGGGATTTCCGGAATAACCCGACTAGCTTTAAATTTTCATTGGTGGCTCTAGTGCGCCTGTCTCAATTGAGACTGAGCAATGAGAGTTTTAGACTTATTTTAAGTAGGTACCTAAGACATGCAATGTCCACTTAAAAAAATGCATGAAAAAAAAAGGCCATCTACGATTCTACGTGATGAGATTTTTTATACAGCGTCCAGTAGCACCTACACTCACACTAGATGGGCGAAGAGACCACTCGGCGCTGCAGTGCCTGGGACATTGTTTTAGATGGAGCAGCCATGCCCAGCACCTATACCATCCTGACAGCTAAGTCGGCCTGCCCCTGTATTCTCTAAAATATCCACCGTAAAAATAACGGTTTTTAAATGTCAAAATAAAGATTGTTCATTACAATAAGGGCTATTTTCGAGTGTTTTGACGCTCAAAGGTTGAGTGTTTTTCTTTACATAATAGACCCGCTGGCCCACAGGAAAGACAAGTCAATACGTGTGGAGCCAACTAAGCCGCGCGGGTTTTCTAACGATGTTTTCCATCACGGTCAGCGCATGTAAAGCGAAAAATACCAAAACCATTTTTTTTTTGTTTTTTTTTTTTCCCAGGTGGTGATGATACCGGACCGCCGGATGGCCAGAGAGCACACTCGACACGCAACGCTAGTCCTGCGAAGCCTTACCGAGTTCCAACCTGAACTATTCGGCCTCCCACCCTTCGTAGACCTACCACGACGGCGGTCCACAGCCTTCTCCGATCAGACGCAAAAATACGGGAAGTACTACCTACATCATATTATGAAGCCGGAGATCCTAGAAGTCACCCCGACAAAGGAAGAAATGGAGAAAGGCGAAGCGCAAAGTTTAAAGTTGGAGAGTTACGCCAGGAATTTGAAGACGCGAACCGTGGATGGGAAATCCATCAGTGTGGTAAAAGACGTGACGCAAACCGTGGATAGGAAATCCATCAGTGTGGTAAAAGACGTGACCCGACCCGTGGATAGGAAATCCATCAGTGTGGTAAAAGACGTATTGACGAAAGCCGAAAGGAATGATAGACACTACAGACAGAGAGAGAGCATAAGACAAGGGAGAGAACTGCCACGGAATGAAAGTGAAGAATTTAAGCCGTGAAACAATAAATTTTTCGTTTCAATATAAGTACCTACGTTTTGTTAAATTAGGCTTTACAATACAGGGAGGTTTTTAAATAGCTTTTTTCCTGAAACACGTCAAAGAGTGAAGGGTAATGAAAGCGCGCCGCGCAGGCAGCGCTGAAATGGTAGGTACAGTCGGCCACACGCTAGGATAACCCATTTTGTTCGATTGGCGCCCTTATCCCTTATGCCGCGCGCGGTAAGAGCTGCCATGGGGTATCTGTGACTGTGGCCGACCGTACAATGAGCCGTTTTCAAAGAACAAATTCAAAGCAGTTTATAGATGGCGTTCACAGGCGTGGCCATAGAAGAACCGGAATACGGCTGTCAAATTTCAGTTTGCACAGATTAATTTCGACAGCCGTATTCCGGTTCTTCTATGGCCACGCCCTTAGGCACCATCTATGAAATGCTTTGTGAATTTGTGCTGAAAACGGGTCATTGCAAACTTTTAAAGATTAAGAAACGTTCAATAAATAAAATATATCGAGCTATTCGTAAAGTCGTAGCACAAAAGTTGTTGGAAAGGTATTTAAAAATTGCCGTGTAGTTCTATCTAGGTATCGGTTTTTAGTCAGGTTGTATTACGCTCCAGGATAAACTAATATGGCCTAGCCCGAGCTGATATTGACGAATGATTAGGTATGAATGTTACCATATCTCGTAAACTAAGAGGTTTAGCGCAAAAATAACGAAATTTTCGCACCCCATAATACTCCCGAAACCAAGCCGAAAAGTGTGACAGACAGTCGAACAAGATTTAAAACAAAGGTTATAGTCAGTAGGTTCGGTTGGCGGCACACTGACATACTAGTTAGAGAGCTGGTGACCAATCGAGATATTTTTTCGTACAAGGCTAGGAGTTGGTAGGCTGATAGAGTAGACTTCGCTGAGTCTGGGAAAAATATTTTTTTGGCACGGTCGCGGTTGAAAGTTAGATTTTTTCGACTTTGAAAGTTTAAATAGGTATATGGGTTCAGTATATTTTTTTTGTCGTACAAGGCTAGAAACTTCTAGGTTAGTTGTTGAGACTCCGTTGAACAAGAAAATATTAGTTTTTTGGTCAAGCGTGGTTGAAAGTTTGATTTTTATAACCCAAAAATTCACACTTTATAGGTTATAAAAAACAATATTTCTACCGCATTTGGCTAGTAATAAATAGTGATTTCGTGATCAGCGGAGACTAAAAAGGCAGCCTAAAAACTCCCAGCCTTGTAGACAAAAAAGAAATGACTCAACCCATTCATTTAAACTTTCAAAGTCGAAAAAATCTAACTTTCAACCGCGACCGGACCAAAAAAATATTTTTCTTAGACTCAGCGAAGTCTACTCTATCAGCCTACTAACTCCCAGCCTTGTACGAAAAAATATCTCGATTGGTCACCAGCTCTCCAACTATACCTCTTTTTGTTTTCGAGTGGTCCTTCAAACCGGACTATTCGGGACGGGAAGTTTGTTAAACTAGGTTAGTAGTTAGTAGGTATTTGGTCACCTCTAGTCAGTTGAAAGTCTTGAAGGTTAGTACCTGCATGGCTTATCCAGTCTTTTTTAATCAGAGCTAGAAGATAGTGGCTTACTTACATAAAGTATTTCGTATAATATTTCAAACGTTTTATTTACAGGTAAGTATCTAACATTCTTCCTCATATTGAAGAATGTAATATCTATCTTCCCCCCCGACTCAGCGAAGATTTGCGATCAGTTCCACATATTTTTCTTTGTTTCTCGCGAGGCAAAATAGCTTGGCGGCACTCACGATTCCAGTCCACCCACTCTCATAGGTTTCTCAACCAGGGGCCTGAGTCTGTAACGCAATGGTGCCAAAATTAATGCTGTCGGTCCTTTTAATGTTTTTGTAGTACCTACAGCAAATAATATTCTGAATCTATCTCTAGAGGAGAACTTATCCTCTAAAATTAGCATCAGAATATCCTTAAAAAAATATAATGGAAGTCCTCAACGGGTTAAAAAAGACAAACGAAGAAGAAGTTCGAAACCCGTGCCGATGTTTAGGGAAGATGACAAGTTAGTCAAATTAGGTCGTTTTAAAACTATATTTTGTATAAAAATACCTTCTTGTGACGTTATGTCTATTTAAATAAAAACATGCATAGGTTACAAATTAAAATGTTTTAGTTCAGTTTTATTAATTACAACTTGGTACGTCATGCTAATACAGCAATGAATGTAATTAAATAGGTACACCAGAACCTGGATTCGTGTGTTTGTTTGTTGTGTGTTGTAACTTGTAAGGTTCTCTCACCCATCTAAGTGTTAATGCGCTAAGTCGGGCATTACGCCGAAGGTGGCCAATCAAACTATAGTGCGCTAAACTATCGCTAACTTTTGGCGACATCACTGCTGCTCCTTATTGGAAGCGTTTTACAACAGACTGGGCCTTAAATCTGTAACGCAATGGCGTGTCGATGGCGTCCCAATAGAAGGACAAAACCGGGATTTCCTCGTTTTTCTCCTACAACCAGCAAACTAATCCTCTAGAATTAAAATCACAATATTCCTTGCTGTACCTAGTACAAAAACATTAAAAGGACAGCATTCATAATTGAACGAGTGAGCGAAGCGAGTGAAGTTCTCCGAGTCTACTGGAACAATCTGGCATTTGTATTTTTGTGTGTAACGGTGGTCTATTCGGTTCCTGCCCCCTTTCTGCTTTTGTATGTTTGGTCGCGAGTTCGTAGTTCGGGGTGAACCACTAGTTAATCTTAATTGAAGCCGTCAACTGGGGGCCCATTTTGGCGTCATTGCGTTACAGACTCAGCGTCCTGTTGGTCCGTTTAGAGTTGGTCGGATTACTCGGATTGGAACAAGGTATAAAAGCGCCAATCCAACAAAAAGGGGTATCGGAGTGAACATATTATTTGCTACTTTATTTCCGCATCCAGTCCTGTCCATCCCAAGGTTGTCTGGAAGAGATCGCTTTTAGCGTTGGCTACTTGCACTATATTTTGTTGTAAGAAGTAAGATTATGTCTGTTGTGTAATAAAAATTTCGTCTATTCTATTCTTTATTCACTGTACCTTTCCGTCAATGTCAAGTAGGGAAACCCATATTTCCAAGTGAATCCAGAGCAATAACTTTCCTTCACTTGAAACAAAGTAGGGTACCCTTTAACGTAGGTATAAAAAAGAAAAGTATAATTTTCATGAAACAAAACGCGACCGAAGTTGTGAAACAGTGGTGTGCAATTGAGTGTATTTAATAATAATAATTGTGTCTTTAGAAAATAACAGTTACGTGAAAGGTGAGCCAAGCACGGTCAGAGACACGCGGAGATATCCCTTTTTGTTGGATTTATGCACTTATGCCTCCCGCAATAAGAGCTACCAGCCATTCTATGTACTCTTGACGCATATTGATATTTTTTAAAGGGTATCATTTAAAGGCTCCCCCACACAGGCACGTTTTTAAACGAGCGCCAATGTAAATCAGTTTAGAATTTGCTTAATAGTAGGTTTGAAGGCAAAATAGTAGATTTGCCAGCAAATGTTTACCCCCAAACAATTTTAAATCAATTCAACAATTTAATGTTGAACAAGTTGATAAAAATAACCTCGATCGACTACCATTCTTTCAGGAATTTAGATGCACCTTGTATTTTTATTAAACAAAGCAGTCGTTGATTTAAATAAACATTAGGTTCAAGGGAGGTATGATTTTTGCTAATTCATTTACCTAGTACCTAAATGCAGTTTATTGTATTTTAATATTGTATTTTGAATGTTGATTGTTGTACTTTTCATGACCTTTTGCACTTAAGGTGAATACCGAGGCACAACTAGCGCCGCCAATGGAAAAAAACGTATCTTCTTTTTGGATGCGTTTTTTGCTAAAAACTCTTCACCTTAACCCTTTCAGACCTGAATTATGGTTTTTGAACCTAGCAATGTGATTTTTTTTTTCTGACTAGATGTACGGACACTTATGAAGAATACGAAGAAAAAGCTGATAAAAAACTATATTTTTGTAGGAAAATTTAGTTTTCTTTTAATGTGTACAATTGAACACAACCGGCCTAAATGAAAAGAAAAATCTATTAGGGCATTGTATGAAAATCGAATAAAATCATGTTTTTATTATGAAATTAAAGTATTTACTTATTACCTTTTACAGTCTTGACGGCATGAACTTTAAAAAATTCAATAATTATAGGAAATATAGCAAAAAAAAATGTCTTTGGTTAGACATAAGTGAACATAGCGCTTCATGAATTTGATGTGAGACTTTCCACTACATCCAGGATTTTTGCAGAGAGTAGGTAATTTATCGTCATGTGCCGGTAAATGTCCTTCGCCATTCTTAGCAACTTCCGAGTAGGGGTGTTTTTCTTCCAGTCTTCTGGATATTATTGTAGGCAGTGGCACGGGACTACAGCTGGGTCTTCCTCTCTTGGCTGTTGGGACGTATTTGTTTTTATTGACCAATCTTGCCGCCAAACGTTGACTGAATTCCAGGAGCTTCATCTGCTTTTTTTTTCGGTTTACCAAGCACATCACATTCCAGCTGGTACTCCCTGAAGGATTCAACCACTGCTAAGTCAGACGCATGGAAAATGGTAAGATGGTAAGTTCAGCAATAAGTCTTCGGGCGGGGTTGGTTCGGCATCATCGGTATCAGCATCATGAGGAATGTACTCACTCTGGCTTAGAGCTATACGATCTGCACCCAAACGCACAGGCCTAGATGACGACGATGCTGGCACATCATCTGTTTCATCGTCAGAAGAAGACAAGTCAATATCTGAACGATTGCCCCTTTCCAGAAACAGTAGCTTCCCGCGATATCATTATTCGTTTTTTCCGTGCAATTCAACATAAAACAAACCAAAATATACTTTAAAAAATCCAAAACGAATAATAAATAGGCAAAAGAAAAATGCGCGGGAATACAATATCATGCAACATCTTGCACCGTATGTCTACAATTTAACACATTACGAAAATATCTCAATTTTGGAACAAATACCTACAAAAACAATAAAAATATACATGCATTCAATGCTCCAAATGATATTCTATTCAAAATAATTTAATTGTTGCCCAGATTTTATGTTTTTACACTGATTTGAAATAAAATATATTTACTTACGCACACGCACGCCGGCTTTCGCGAAGTCCCGTCGAAAAGTGACCGAGACGTTCTTGATTTCAATACGCGATGGCGTTACTTGTATCATTTGCATGAAGCATAAAGTGACCAAACGAATACAACAGGATTGAAGTGATAAAATATTTTGCCTTAGTTTTTATAATGAAAACAATATATGTGTACAATTGTACACGTATGGTCTGAAAGGGTTAAACAAAACTTTATATTTTTACATACAATTTACAATTTATAAACATTTTAAAATTTAAAATGGAGGGAATGAACTTAACATAGAATTAAATCTTATTTACTTGGTTAGTAAGTTAATTAAATGTATCTCGCTTGCACAATATGGCCTTGTAATGGTTGAAATAAACGATTAATTAATATTATTATTTTTATATCGTACAAGTTGGGAGCCCATCGAGGCACCATTGCATTACAGACTCAGGCCCCTGGTGTCCTGGGGCCTTAGCTTGTAACGCAATGGCGTGTCGATGGCGTCCCAGCAGAATGACAAACCGGGGTTTCCTCCTTTTTCTCCTAATCCTGTTAAATTAAAATCAGAATATTCTTTGATGTACTACAAAAACATTAAGGTGGACGATAGCAACGTGGCGGGAAATTCAAAATTTTCACAGTTTTTTACATCAATAAAACCGTATTCTTTTCATTATTGTAAACAGAAGAACAACAATAATTCAGCCGCTTATGTGTTCTGGTCTACGACAAGTTTTTCGGGCAGTACCACTGCTTCGTAGACCAGAACACATAATCGGCTGAATTATTGTTGTTCTGTTGTTTACAATAATGAAAAGAATACGGTTTTATTCTCGCGAACGAAAAATCGCTGAACAAAAATAGTTCAGTTTAGCTACAAAATGTAAAAGTCTGTGAAATTTTTGAATTTCCCGCCACCTTGCTATCGTCTACCCTTAAGCTGTCAACTGGGAGCTCACTTGGCACCACTACGTTACAGCCCCTGCCCACTTTCACTTCAAAGACCGTGTATAGATTCACGTGATTTTCACCCAGTTTCCACAATGACTGAAGAGGACCCAATCAAAGCGATTGAAGCCAAGGCACAGCACTACCTGCAAAGAATCCGCAAAGCAGAAGACCTGGGCATCTCTGAGATACAAACCTTATTCCATGGATCTGTGATCTTTATCACGGGAGGGACTGGCTTTGTGGGGAAACAGCTCGTTGAGAAACTTATGAGGTAATTCTCCTTGTTGCTGTTGTTGTTGTTGTTGCTGTCCTATACCATCCTGACAGCTTAGTCGGCCTAGCCCACAGGAAAGACAAGTCAATACGTGTGAAGCCAACTAAGCCGCGGGTTTCCTCACGATGTTTTCCTTCACAGATAGCGAGCCTACTCCATCTAAAACAATGTCCCAGGCACTGCAGCGCCGAGTGGTTTCTTCAGCCATCTAGTGAGAGTGAAGGTGCCACTGGACGCTGTATAAATCGTCTCATTGAACGAGCGAGCGAAGTTCTCCGAGTCTACTGGAACAATCCGGCGTTTGTAAGTATGTATGTATGTATGTTTGTATGTATGAATTTTCGTTCGACGATAACTTGAGTAAAGGTGGGATCGTTATTTACCTGCCCACCAAATTTCATAACTTATGAAATTTGGTGGGCAGGTAAATGAGGCAAAAGAGAATTTTTAAGTTCGAACATGAGCCAAATTGGCTTAATTGGCTTGGAACTGTGAACTCGCGACCCCATATAAACTTAACAACCCCATATCTCGGCAATCCCTCGACCTATTTGGCTCATGTTCGAACTTAAAAAAATATTTATTTTCATTTACCCGCTTACCAAATTTCATAACGATCCGACCAAATTTACTCAAGTTATCGTCGAACGAACATTCATGCATACATACAAACATACATACATACAAACGCCGGATTGTTCAAGTAGACTCGGAGAACTTCGCTCGCTTCGCTCGCTCGTTCAACTATGGTGGGGCCCTTGGCCACACAATAATTTGGGGCCTTTTAGGAAAAAAGGCCCCAAATTCTTGTGGCGAAAAGGGAAACTACATTTATTTCCTACATTACAATGCTACGTTTTCTGTCAAATTTAACAATGTCGACGGCTTATTTTGTCCCTGCTCACTGCTCACTGTACTGTGCCCGACAAAACTGTTTCGCTAAATGTGAAGGAAAACATCGTGAGGAAACCTGAGCGTGTAAGGCATACCTTTAACGCGAAAATCGCCAATTCGCATTGAGCACGCGTGGTGATTGCCTGTGATTAAGCTCGAACTCTCTCCCTGAGAGAACGCTTTTGTACAGGCTACAACATCTTACTGTTTACAGGTCATGCCGCGGCATACAGAAGGTGTATTTACTGATCCGGAGTAAGAAGGGCAAGACCATAGCGGAGAGATTGGAGCGCCAATGGAAAGACCCGGTAGGTTAAACTTTTAAGGGCTTAATTGTGTAACTTCATCATGTATCACGATCTCTTTCAAAGGTTTCGTGATTCTGATCGTAATCTGGGTTTTTGGAATGGAATTTTTAACTTTGAATGTTTCACGATATACTCATAATTTGGTTCAACACGGGTAAAAAGGTTATTACTAATTTGAAGCCACTAATATTATAAGGAGGAAATGTTTGACAGCTTATTCGACCTAGCCTCACCGCGGGTTTCCCTAAGATGTTTTTCTTAAGAAATATTAGTTGAAAGAGGGTTCTTCTTCTTTGCGTGTCGATGGCAGACTGATATCTTTATCTAATTTGAATGGCTTTAGCCCAGAATTGCGCGATGCTGACTAAGTTGTTATTAGCCGCCATAAGGTCCTCCGTGTGCAGGTGTTAGGGCACGCAGGACATGATGAGAGGTGCATCATTGTTTGCGGGGTACCACACAAACAGTTCAAATTACCACCGTCCGAGAATCCCCACCTGGCCATATTTTCCTTACTTCGGCCGACCTGGGTCCTCAGGCGACTTAGAGACTTCCAGGTCGCCCACGGCAACTTATGTCTAGGCGGGAGAGATTTAATTGATGGTTATCTCCATATTGCCGTACAAAAGTGGCAGACGTCGGAAAACGCATAAATTCTTTGAAATGGAAGTGAGCAGGAGACACCTGGCGAGACGTACCGATGGCAGATGGACAAAGTCCATTGCGGAATGGTGACCCCGAGAGGGGAAGAGATCGGTTGGCAGACCACCAGCCAGATGGTCCGACGACATAGCCAAAGTAGCCGGAAAACCGTGGTTGCGCCTGGCGCAGGATCGAGAGAGGTGGCGTGAGCATGAAGAGGCTTTAACTCAGCAGTGGGTGCTAATAGGCTGTGAGCAGGATTAGGACTGAAAAACGGGGTTTTTCGGGAAAGATGGTGTTTTAATATCGAGACTTGGAGGCGAACTGACATACAAATTAAAAACACATAAACAATAACAATAATTTTGAATATAAAAATAATTCCAAAAAGGGTTAATAACAGGCTGATTATGTATGTATGATGATGTATCTCCATATTTCAGGTGTACGATGAGTTGCGCAGCATCGACCCGCAATTCACCAAGCGTGTGTTCCCGATACAGGGCGATGTCGGCGAACTGAGTCTTGGCATCAACGAGTCTGTCTGGAGCAGGGTCAAGGACGAGGTGGGTTCCGAATTTCCGATCACGGATAATGTAAAAGTGGATCAGTGTCATGAGGTAGCTGAAAATCAGCGCGGACTGATAACCGCTTCAGCATATCTACAACTGAGTTAAATCCATTTTCGGGTTTATTGAACGAGCGGGCGAAGCGAGCGAAGTTCTCCGAGTCTACTTGAACAATCCGGCGTTTGTATGTTTGTATGTTTGTATGTATGTATGTATGTATGTATGAATGTTCGTTCGACGATAACTTGAGTAAATTTAGTCGGATCGTTATGAAAGTTTAAGTTCGAACATGAGCCAAATCGGTCGAGGGGTTGCCGATGGGGTTGTTAAGTTTATATGGGGTCGCGAGTTCACCGTTCAAGGCGAACCACTAGTTATAAGGTTATAGAATTCACTCGGGACAGGATTTGAACCCGCAACCTCTTGCATTCCGTGCAGGCGCTCTACCAAATTGAGCTACCGAGTCAAGTATCGAACTGCCTATGCGAATTTTCGTCTTACAGACGATGGGGCGTGATTTTATTTTGTATTTTTTTTTTATGTGGACTCTGTACATTTTGCCCGAAATATATTTTTTTCAAGTTCAAAGTATTTCTGACGTATCTTCCAGATAAACTTCATATTCCACATAGCGGCGACGGTGAAGTTCAACGAGCCACTCAAGAGGGCTGTTATGATCAATGTCCGAGGCACCAAGGAGCTCCTCAGCATGGCTAATGGTGTGCCTAATTTGAAGGTTTTTACCACATTACTTTTTCTTCATCGATTACTCAATTACTCATGGCTGAAGGTCGGGTTTAAATCGAAGATACCACAACAAGACCAGAAGGCAGATGAAATATCTAAGGTGACAGAGGGCCCGTGGATGCGAGGAGCGAAAGACTGGGAAGGGTGGCGTGAAGGGGAAAAAGCAATGTGGGCAATGTGAAAATGATGAAATAAATTGTGCTATTTACAGGCCCTAGTCCACGTATCGAGCTGCTACGCGAACTGCAACAGAAGCGAGGTCCATGAGGTGTTCTACGATGTCCCAATACAGCCGGACATCCTTGTGGATCTAGCTGCCAAGATGGACGAGGCCAAGTTCGAAGCTGTGGGCAAGATGTGAGTATTAGACAAGGTGCTGTTTTGTAAAGTGACACCCGACTCAAGGGTGATTATTTACACGATACTGAAACCAAAACTTAAAATAAAATCGTTAATAGTTATTTGTTATGCAAGAATGCAAAATTATTGTTTGCGGCGAGTGCTTGTATTGAAAACCGAGCTAGCGAAGGTTTCTAAAATTGAGCCACGAGCGTAGCGAGTGGTTCAAAAAAAGAAACCTGAGCGTAGCGAGGTATTCAGAAGCACGAGACGCAAATAATATTGCGTTCCGGATCTTATCTCTGGATAAATACAAGAATCTACCCAGAAACAATATCCGTTGGATACAAGGACTATTGCAAAATAACAGAAAAGAAAAATCTATGCTATGGGAGGGTCAGGCAGGCCCGGATCTAGGATTTATCCGAGGGGGGGTAAAATCTTGACATTGGCGCCCCTCCTCAGAATTTGAGACTAATCAATCAGAAAAGTTAAAACCGATGTAAAGAAATATCAAATTTTTTGGTAACTTAATAATCTAACTCAGTTTCTCCCAGTTTGTAGGACCGTATAAGCGCGCGAAGCGCGCCAAATAATTCACCGATTTTCTTGTAACGAAATAAATACGAATTCCTAGTTCGAAACCATGCTTTTTAATATTGGTCCGAGTAAAACAAGCGCCCGAAAAATTACATTAGATTCACCCTAGCCAGATCAAGGCTTGAATTTGCCCGCCCTAGACGCGAGGCTGATTTTGGCGCCCACTGAAACTGCCGCCCGGGGCGGGTGCCCCGTTTTGCCCCCCCCTAGATCCGGGGCTGGGGTCAGGATAAATGGATTGGGGTGACGGGTTATGGGTTGAGACTACTATTGAATTATTATTATATTTTTTGCAGTCTCATGGAAGGATGGCCAAATACGTACACATTCTCGAAGGCTGTAGCTGAAAACTTGGTCAAAACTGCTCGGGACTTGCCTGTGTGTGTCCTACGCCCAGGCATAAGTAAGTTAAATATTCAAATTTACATTTATTCAAGACGATTCCAAGTAATTGAAAATCAATAGAAACTATTATTTTTATTTTGATAGTACGGCAAAATTATTTTTTGCTAAAAACGCATCCAAAAAGAATAGTTATTTGTTATGCAAGAATGCAAAATTATTGTTTGCGGCGAGTGCTTGTATTGAAAACCGAGCTAGCGAAGGTTTCTAAAATTGAGCCACGAGCGTAGCGAGTGGTTCAAAAAAAGAAACCTGAGCGTAGCGAGGTATTCAGAAGCACGAGACGCAAATAATATTGCATTCGTGCGAAACACAAAACTTTTCATCTCACAGAAGCGAGGAAATGACTTTGTTAGCCAAGCGGGACAAACTCTATAGACAACTACTTACAGGCAAAACAGGTGAGTCAAATAAGTTCCTTTTAAAAGCATATTTTACTGTAGTTACGGCTGCCGCACTAAAGTTTTGAGCTTCGTTGGTATTAAAACCATTCGTTTTATTAATAACTTCCTGAAGTTTATTTATCCAGACACATAAATAATGTAAATAAAAGAATGTTTTCTTTTCCGGGTGCATTCTGAACTTATACCATATAAATTAAAAATTTGTAGGAGATAAAAAATGAAATTAGTAATATCGTTTGAAAAAATGTATTTAACAAACCAAAACATAATTATCTATTTGATAAAACAGAAGCGCAGCATTTTTTTTATTTACTGGTATTTAAAAATAAATATGTGTACAAAATATTGAAAAGACTATAAGAAGAAACCGCGTTTCTGAATGTTCTATTCCGTGACTTTACCTTTTTAAAAGATGCTTATGCACCATTTACATTCACAGTTTTGTATAGAGAATGGGCACGAACAATCGCTTTCGCTGAAATACGCGTTTAAACGAACTATGAATGAGGTTTTATTTTCCATCAGGATCTGGCATCTACTTAAACGGCCAGTGTTTTTTTCTTTTTCAACACCATAGGGCGCAGGAAAGACTTTCCCGGCGTCGCGTTCAAATTTCGAAGCGCACAAAAGTTCAGATAGTGTAAATCCGGCCTTTACCAGATCCCGACGGAAAAAAGATCCTCATTCATAGTTCGTTTACACGCGTACTTCAGCGAAAGTGATTGTTCGTGCCCATTCTCTATACAAAACTGTGAATCTAAATGGGGCATAAGGATCTTTTAAAAAGGTAAAGTCACGGTATAGAACATTCAGAAACGCGGTTCTTTCAGGTTTTTTCAATATTTTGTACACTATATTTATTATTAATACCAGTAATTAAAAAAAATGCTTTGCTTCTGTTTTATCAAATAAATAATTATGTTTTGGTTTGTTAAATAATTTTTTTCAAACGATATTACTAATTTAATTTTTTATCTCATATAAATTTTTAATTTATATGGTAAAAGTTCAGAATGCACCCGGAAAAAAAACATTCTTTTATTTACATTATGTTTGTGTCTGGATTAGTAAACTTCAGGAAATTATTAATAAAACGAATGGTTTTAATACCAACGAAGCTCAAAATTTTAGTGCGGCAGCCGTAACTACGGTAAAATATGCTTTTAAAAGGAACTTGTTTGACTTACCTGTTTCGCCTGTAAGTAGTTGTCTATAGAGTTTTTCCCGCTTGGCTAACAAAATCATTTCCTCGCTTCTGTGAGATGAAAAGTTTTGTGTTTCGCACGAATGCAATATTATTTGCGTTTCGTGCTTCTGAATACCTCGCTACGCTCAGGTTTCTTTTTTTGAACCACTCGCTACGCTCGTGGCTCAATTTTAGAAACCTTCGCTAGCTCGGTTTTCAATACAAGCACTCGCCGCAAACAATAATTTTGCATTCTTGCATAACAAATAACTATTTTTTTTCATTGGCGGCGTTAGTTGTGAGACCTATTGCGTCTTAAATAACGGGAAAAAAAAACTAAGTCTGCGCGGACGAAGTCGCGGGCAAAAGCTAGGGTAGAGTTAAAGAAGATGAGCCACAAGATGAGCCCTAAGCCAAGTTATTTCCTTTTTATTTCAGTAACGGCAGCGTTCTATGAACCAGTGATGGGTTGGCTCGACAAAAGTGCTATGTATGGCCCAAGTGGTGTAAGTAAAACCTTCTCTCTATTTTTTTTAACCCCAGACCAAAAAAGATGGGTGTTATAATAAGTTTGACCGATATGTGTGTCTATCTGTCTGTAGGTATCATCGTAGCGCCTAAACCGGTGGTTCGACGATAACTTGAGTAAATTTAGTCGGATCGTCAAGAAATTTTGTAGGCGGGTAAATGAGGCAAAGAGAATTAAGTTCGAACATGAGCCAAATCGGTCGAGGGGTTGCTGAGTTATGGGGTCGCGAGTTCGAGTTCGGGGCGAACCACTAGTTAATATTTTAATTTTAAATGTTAGAATTTTCAATAAAAATAAATTAGAAGTTATTGTTGCACAAATTATTTTACCGACAGATAATTCTCGCAGACAATAGAAGCGAGAGACCCAGGTTCGATCCCCGGTGCGGGCATGTACCTATGACTTTAATTTATTTCAAAGTTACGTATATTTGTGAATTTCTAGTAGCAATACCACTCGCTGACTGTTAATGAAAACATCGTGAGGAAACCTGAGCGTATGAGGCGTAACACGAAAATCGCCAATCCGCATTGAGCACGCGTGGTGATTAAGCTCAAACTCTCTCTCTGAGAGAAGGCTTTTGCCCAGCTAGTGGGACATGTACAATTTGTACATCTTACTATCTTACAGATAATTCTCGGCGTGGGTCTGGGCGTGATGCACATTCTGAACGCGAGTTGGGACTGCAATTTCGACCTTGTGCCCATGGACTTTGTGAACAATCTCGCCATCACAGCCGCCTGGGATACTGCCAAGAGGGCCGAGTCCAATGAGAGAGACTGCAAGATATACACTTGCTCTAGGAAGAGAAACCCGCTACTTAGCCGTAAGTCAATACAGGGTGCAATAAAATTCGATAGCGGAATTTAATTTTAATTTTATTTTATTTTTATTTATTGGGAAGCACTTTAAAGCTAGACGTCCATTAGCGGCGGATCGGGCCGGGTCGGTCTGGGCGGGCCGCAAAATAAAAATCCGCCTGCCTGTATTTATATGAACAGCGTCCAATAGCGGTGGGCTATTGCGCTGCTGCCCGCCCCGCCCCGATCCGCCGTTAGGGGACGCGGTTTCATACAGGGTGTTAAAAGACCGCCAACGGACCCGAAAGCCACGCCTACTAGACACCAAAACAAAGTACTTTTTCGATAAATTATTGTTGGGAAATAATTTTGGTTTTTTAGGTTATCATCATTTTGAAAAATCTTTTTTCACGCAATGGACGTGTAACGCACAGAAGTCATATTGCGCAAGCGTATCAGATTATGTTACTTAAGCTTGAAGTTTAGAATACATTGCGGGTTGCAACTTTAACGTCGTTTTTTGTAAGAAATATTCATAATTTTGATACTGAATACATTTCTGCAAAAAAAAAGTTTTGAAAAATCCAACTTTGAACCTCATTATCTCGGAAACCGTTGATTTCCCAGACATAATTCCTTGGGCAAAAATGTTCCTTATGATGAGAACAATACGTGGTTTCCCGCTTTGTTGGCGGTCTTTTAACACCCTGTATAAATAAAGGCAAACGGATTTTGGCGTTGCGATGCGCCCCGTTTTAGTGCTCACTGGTTGGCGCCACTGTCCAGTAAGGCCATGAATATAGCTCTTAAAGCTAGATATTTCTTATAGTTAGTAGGTACGTTACATTAAAATCATATTTAATACCTACCTACCTTAAAACTGTACTAAAACACATCGAGCAAGCCCAGTTTTGTACGAAAAAAAAATATCCGAAAGATCAGTTTCAAAGCGGGACAACAGTAAATTAAGTAGGTATTTGCCATAATTAATCTCAGGTATTGCGAAATATTCACTACATTATTCTAATTGAACGAGCGAGCGAAGTTCTCCGAGTCTACTGGAACAATCCGGCGTTTGTATGTATGTATGTATGTATGTTTGTATGTTTGTATGTTTTTATGTTTGTATGTTTGTATGTATGAATGTTCGTTCGACGATAACTTGAGTAAATTTAGTCGGATCATTATGAAATTTGGTAGGCGGGTAAAAGAAATTAAAAGAATTTTTAAGTTCGAAGATGAGCCAAATCGGTTGAGGGGTTGCCGAGATATGGGGTTGTATAGTTTATATGCAAAGCTCGTGCGTGCCTGCGCGAATGGCGTTAGCAAAGTTACACATCTGTAACTGTGTTCGCGAGTTCACAGTTCGGAGCGAACCACTAGTTATTTTAACAGTTTCATTTTTGAACCTCGCGCTACACCAACACCCCTATAGGCAAATCTGAGCGCGGCAACAAAACTACTAGTGGTTCGCCCCGAACTGTTTACTCGCGACCCCATATAAATTTAACAAAACCATATCTCAGCAACCGCCTTCGATCGATTTGGCTCATGTTTGAACTTATTTACCCGTCTACCAAATTTCATAACGATCCGACCAAATTTACTCAAGTTATCGTCAATTATACATACATACATAAATACAAACATACAAACGCCGGATTGTTCCAGTAGACTCGGAGAACTTCTCTCGTTTCGCTCGCTCGTTCAATTATTTTTAAAATATTGTAAGTAATTTTCTGTTTTGTAATTAACTAGTGGTTCGCCCCGAACTGTGAACTCGCGACCCCATATCTCAGCGACACCATATCTCAGCAACCCCTCGACCGATTTGGCTCATGTTCGAACTAAAAAATTCTCTTTGCCTCATTTACCTGCCTACCAAATTTCATAACGATCCGACCAAATTTACTCAAGTTATCGTCGAACGAACATTCATACATACAAACATACATACAAACGCCGGATTGCTCCAGTAGACTCGGAGAACTTCGCTCGCTTCGCTCGCTCGTTCAACTAAACTAGTTGTTCGCCCCGAACTTTGAACTCGCGACCCTCTATCTCAGTAACCCCTCGACCGATTTGGCTCATGTTCGAACTTAAAAATTCTCTTTGCCTCATTTACCCGCCTACCAAATTTCATGACGATCCGACTACATTTACTCAAGTTATCGTCGAACGAACATTCATACATACATACATACATACAAACGCCGGATTGTTCCAGTAGACTCGGAGAACTTCGCTCGCTTCGCTCGCTCGTTCAATTAATGATTTGCTCGTGTAACCCTACATCTTGTTGAACGAGCGAGCGAAGCGAGCGAAGTTCTCCGAGTCTACTGGAACAATCCGGCGTTTGTATGTATGTATGTATGTATGTATGTTTGTATGTTTGTATGTTTGTATGTATGAATGTTCGTTCGACGATAACTTGAGTATTTTTTGTCGGATCGTCATGAAATTTGGTAGGCAGGTAAATGAAATTAAAAGAATTTTTAAGTTCGAACATGAGCCAAATCGGTCGAGGGGTTGCCGAGATATGGGGTAGTTAAGTTTATATGGGATGAGAGAGGGCGCCACTGTTGCCTCTCAGTAACATTAAAATAGTGCTAAAAAGTGATTTTAAAAGTGATAAAAACGTAAATCTAATCCGTAAACAGTGAAACCAGTGATAAAAACTAACAAAAGTGAACTATAAATACAAATTCTGTTTGGAAACAATATTGTGGATATCGGACGTAAAACTCAGTGGAAACAATAAAAATAAACTTTTACGGGTCGCGAAATAATCCGTAACAAGAACTCTATTTTAATCCAAAAAATCCAAAAATAACCAAAAATTTTGCTATTTGCTAAGGTCCAAAGTACACCAGATTAGAAAATATAAAACAGCGCCATCTATTAAAAAAAAAATGGTTATTCTACTTCCTAACAGAGGGCGTGACAATTTTTTTTATCAGAGCCATCTAGTGTTCAAAATTATAAACCAAAAAGTCCTTATGCTCAACAATAGAGGTCGCTTTACTTCAAAACTACAAGAGAGTCCTATACAAACTATACAAAACTTAAAATGGAAGAAATCTATACTTATAATAAAACTCTAGCGAAGTCAATTCTGTACATTGAATATTTTTAGAAAAAAACTAGCAGGGGTTACTAAGTAAACTATACTGAATTCAAAAATGCAAAAAAAACGGTTTATGTCTGTCTGTCTGTCTGTCTGTCTGTCTGTCTGTCTGTCTGTCTGTCTGTCTGTCTGTCTGTCTGTCTGTCTGTCTGTATGAACACGATAAACGCGAACACCGCTGAATAGTTTTCAACCAAACTTAACATGGTTGTAACTCACGTTTCTGGGAGTAACTTAGGCTATCCGATGTTTTGAATACATTGCGGGTTGCAATTTTAACTTCGTTTTTTGTAAGAAATATTCATAATTTTGATATGGCTTCTTGAGAAGGTATGTTAAGAAGGTGATACTGAACATATTACTGCAAAAAAAAAATTCCGACTTTGAACCACATTCTTTCGAAAACCTACATTGCGGGTTGCAATTTTTAACTTGATTTTTTGTGAGAAATATCCATAATTTTGATATGGCTTCTTAAGAAGGCATATTAAGAACGTGATACTGAACACATTTCTGAAAAAAAAAAAGTCTGACTTTATTATCTCGGAAACCGTTGATTTCCCAGGCATAGTTCCTTGGGCAAAAATGTTCGTTATGATGAGGACTATACGTATACGTACGTATACTTAGTCTTCCGCTTTGTTGGCGGTCTTTTAACACTCTGTATAATAGCACGCTACGACTTTTGGCATTTGGGGCGCATATTGTAAATGAAAAATCGGCATTTGTTTTTATTTTATTTTGGCGGAAAATGTTAGTTCTACAAGCGTAGCATAAGGCCGGGTTAGAGCGTATCTATGGGTTTAAAACAATAGGTATCTCACTCTTTTGTTTGACGTAGAGCGGGATGGATAGAGCCATAGATACGCTCTAACCCAGCCTTATGATGCTTGCTGGAGGGAATTGTGAGTGGTTTTCGGTGGAGGTCGGACAAAGTTCATCGATGTTAGAAATGTAGTACTGTTGCGTCGCGGTCGAAATCTTCTGAGTTTGAACCCACGCGAGGTTGAAATTTTTTTTTGTGCCTTTTTTTAAATATTAACTCTACTGAGCCCAACTTGATATTAAAAATATATATTTTGTTTGCCGTAGAGCGGGATAGACAGGGTTATTAGCGGTAGATACGCTCTAACCCAACCTTATGCTTTGCTTGCTGGCTTAGCATGAGAATGGGTAAGACCTTATCTATGGGCTTATAACTTTATCTATCCCACTCTACGTCGAGGGAGATACATAATAAACCCCCATACTTCCCAGGCAGTTCTTATGCTAAGCTTCCTGGTATCTTACACGGGCGATACCTAATCTAAACAAACATAAATATGTTCATAAATGTATTGTTTAGATTAGGGCAGATGTGGGCACAAAGACAGATTTGAAACTTTGCATACGTATCAAGGACCAATGACAATGCAATAATTTGATAACAGTTTCCCATTATACAGTGCCATTATACAGGGTGGATTTTTGAGACGGGCCAGTAAGGGCAGGTACCTTAACCGGTATAGTTACAGGAAAACGTTCTTAGGAGACCTTTCATAACTTTTTGAGATATTATGAACTGCATTCACAGATTTTGGAAAAAAATGTACGGTCAGCAAAAAAAAAATGCTAAAATACCAAAAATATTTTTTATGCCAATCGGTTCTTTTTACCCGACTACGCGAAGCAAAAAGGAGGGTTATGATTTTAGCAGCGTATGTATGTATGTATGTATGTATGTATGTATGTATGTATGTATGTATGTATGTTTGTGTGTTCATCTGTTCCCTCGCAGAGCCTAAACTACTCGGCCGATTTCAACAAATGAGGTGTCGTTGGATTCGTCTTAATCACCCAGGTAACATAGGATAGTTTAATTTTGAAAAAAACCAAGATGGCGGCTGTGCTGCGCCCTAAAGTGGTGGACCTAAAAATTAAAATTATCGGATACCATCGTCATGGGTATCAAATGAAAGGGCTTTAAAAGACCTTTTCAAAAATGTATAACACATGTAGCTTCAACATAACAAATAGAACAAAAAATTCCAAAATGTGTTTTTTTTTGTCCTTCTTGGTTCTATTCTGGGTGATAGTCCAAATGACTTACTAAAAACACCAAAAAAAAATAGAAGTTAAAAACTAAAACCCGACTACTAAAAGGCTTAAAACAAGACCTGCTTATCCTTAAAATAGACTCATAGATAATTAATCGTAGTCGGAGGCACTCGGAGGACACCACATTCGCATTTGATAAACCGATGGCCTCCGACTACGATTAATTATCTATGAGTCTATTTTAAGGATAAGCAGGTCTTGTTTTAAGCCTTTTAGTAGTCGGGTTTTAGTTTTTAACTTCTATTTTTCATGTAGGGATCAAAGGACTCTAAGGAGCCAACTGAGGTTTGAGTACTAGAAATGTCAGAAATTTACAAAAAAATGATAAAGCATGTTTTTTTAGTTTTTTTAAACTGTTATTTATTTAAAGTTTTAGCATGAGCCAAATACATCGAGGGGTTGCTGAGATATGGGGTCGTGAGTTCACAGTTCGGGGCAAACCATTAGTTCACTCTACGTTCTTTTCAACAGGTGACCTATACCACTTCATGTTGACACCTGCGCGTAAGCTAGTGTCCACCAAGGCAATCTGGTATTGCTTCTGCCACATTACTGAGTCAAAATTGGTGTTTTTACTGAACACAATCTTTCTACATTTCATACCGGCATTGATCGTCGATGCTGCTTTGACATCCACTGGGCATAAACCGAGGTAATTATAATCTAAAGATTGATTTTTAACTCCTGACCCAAAAAAAGAGAGGGGTTTTATAAGTTTGACCGGTATGTGTGCCAGTCTGTATGTATGCCTACAATAACCGCGACGTGCGGACACCCGCGCCGCTACTGTGACTATACAAGGTGTTGTTTTTGTAAAGTGACACCCTACCCGGGGGTAATTATTTACACAATGCTGAAGCAAAAAATATATTAAAAAAATAAAATATTTCCGCAAAAAATTTTTTATTATTGAGGCCTTCCTTATACTATTAGCTCTTGCGGCATCGGGTGCCACATAGCCATAGCACGCGCGCTGAACGAAGGCCAGGGGGGTTACCCTTGACGCTATTGCGATCAAATTGAAAAAGTTTTAAAATTAATTATCTTTGAATTCGCATAGTAATGCTTTGATTTTAAATACTTTGTAATGTTTATTCAAAGGTAATGCTGTTTTATTCAATAAAAACACAAAATGCGTCTGAATTTGTAAAATATAAAATTTTGTAAATTGCGCCATATTGCGGCCGTATTGCGGCCGTATTGGCAAAATGCGTCAAGGGTAGAGGGGCTGGGTTGACTGCACGTCGCTGTTGTGACAGAAAAAAAAATAAACAAGGTAATTTATTATTTGTGGACCAAAACATTTTAGAAGAAATTTAAGCTTATTTTTACCCGACTACGCGAAGCAAAAAGGAGGGTTATGATTTTAGCAGCGTATGTATGTATGTATGTATGTATGTATGTATGTATGTATGTATGTTTGTGTGTTCATCTGTTCCCTCGCAGAGCCTAAACTACTCGGCCGATTTCAACAAATGAGGTATCGTTGGATTCGTCTTAATTACCCAGGTAACATAGGATAGTTTAATGTTGAAAAAAAAAACAAGATGGCGGCTGTGCTGCGGTCTAAAGTGGAGGACCTAAAAATAAAAATTATCGGATACCATCGTCATGGGTATCAAATGAAAGGACTTTAAAAGACCTTTTCAAAAATGTATAACACATGTAGCGTCAACATAACAAATAGAACAAAAAAATCCAAAATGTGTTTCTTTTGCCCTTCTTGGTTCTATTTTAGGTGATCATCCAAAATAACTAACTAAAAAGCCCAAAAAAAATAGAAGTTAAAAACTAAAACCCGACTACTAAAAGGCTTAAAACAAGACCTGCTTATCCTTAAAATAGAATCATAGATAATTAATCGTACTCGGACGACACCACATTCGTATTTGATAAACCGATGGCCTCCGACTACGATTAATTATCTATGAGTCTATTTTAAGGATAAGCAGGTCTTGTTTTAAGCCTTTTAGTAGTCGGGTTTTAGTTTTTTTAACTTCTATTTTTTAGTATCAAGTCTTACTCGTAAAACTATTTTCCCTGAGTCGGGTGTCACTAACCAAAACCAAACCAAAACTCGTTATGTCTTGAAACAGACAAATCAATTCAAAACTCTGTTTTACAGGCTTAGCAACGTCTACTCCAAAGTTTACACAATGAACAGCGTGCTTGCCCACTTCATCTGCAGAAGTTGGGTCTTTCACGATGACAACACTGTAGAGGTACTTACTAACTTAGTTTACTGATGCCCTTTTTCATCAACCACCCCTAATTTTAAAAGACCTTCTAGAGAAAAATTATCCGCAACTCTGCAAGTCTAGTGGTCATGGATGAAGGAGCAAACGAACTTAACTCACAAGCGTCGATGTTTGGTGAAAACGGACATGAGAGCCTTATCACACTAGCGAATTTCGGGCGAATGGGCCGTTGTCAGAAAAAAAAACGTAGTTCTTTTTTTCTCCACTGATGGCGCTCATATTACGGCACTATAACGGCAGTCAGTTGAAATTTCATCAGTGTTGCCAACGGTACGGCAAATTACCGTAAACTGTAATAATCATAACCAGAAACACAATTCATTGCTTGCAAATTTTATCGCATCACTTAGTTGATGTCAGTATCCTACCTACCTATTCTATATTTATAAAAAACCACTTGTTTTTGCTTTCAAGAATAAAAATTGCAAATATATGACACGGCATTTTTACCGATTGAACATGGCAAGCCTGATTCTTATCTGTGGTGTTTGAGTATCTATAGTATTAGTACTTTATAATCTGTGAATCTGTGGGAAAAAGCGTTATTTGACTGCCGTTATGTAGCCGTATTTTCTGCGCCATCTAGCGAGCATTTTAAAATCAGCTTTTAACTGTCAGTTGAAATCGGCTCATTAAAATGTTCGCCGCGAACTTGCAACGAGTTCGCCGCAGATTCGCTTCGCTTTTAACTTGCTAGTGGGATAAGGCTCTTACTTTTATTGAACAAAAGCACTAAAAAAATTAAGTCGGTTTTCATTATTGTTAGATTTTTTTATTTTTACAATACTTTTCATTAGTATGTACTGGGTGTAAAAATACCACCAACAAAGTAACCACATAGATAAATTTACAACACAAAGTCACACTATAAATTATTTACAAGGGAAATTCTTAAAACTAATCACTAAGCATACAATATACAAGGTGTTACAAAAGATACTAACTCTTTTTACAGCGTAGTAGCACCCGGTGATAGGGATCACAATCTAAATATTTTTTTAGCTCTATGACGTTCCGTTGATTTTTAAATTAATAAAATGTGAAGGGGAGGCCTTTGCCCAGCAGTGGGACACTAATTGACACTATGGAGGCTACATAAAAAATAAAAATAAAATGTGAACGCTGTGGCGGGAGAAAAGTATTTTTAAATATTGTTATCATTGACTTTCACAATGCTTTAACAACTCAAACCTATGCAAATGCACATGCAAATAGGTACTCATACATAAATATTTTTATATTTAAGCTTATACGAAAAACAAAAAAGTTACAAAAAAAAACAATTTTAAGGTTATGAAAAAAAAATTGTATTTTCAACTTTTTTTTTACAGAATTGACACCCTTTTCACAAGTAGGTTACACCCTGTAAAAAGAGTTAGGATGTTTTGTAACACGTTGTATATTTTCCTCATCGTAACGAACATTTTTGTTTGAGAAGCTCCGCCTAGATTAGCTTCAGAGTCTGATACATAAAAATTTTTTTTTTGCTGAATTATGTTCAGTATTAAGGCGCGTTTTTGTCGGTCGTTGTGTTATTGCGATATCTGTTTTCAGTACATTTTGTATTAGGATGGCCATGGAGTTACACACTGCTGCGGTAATAACGCCGCAACTTTCCTAATACAAAATGTAGTGATAATAAATATCGCAGTAACGCATGCGGTAGTAGTAGTACCGACCGATAAAACGCACCTGCCCCTCTACCCTTGACGCATTCTTTTCAATATGGCGGAATTTACAAAATTCAATATTTCACGAATTAAGACTCATTTTGTATTGGTATTGTACAAAATAGTACCTTTAAATAAACATTACGAATTATATAAAATCAAAAGGATGACTATGCGATGTAAAAGAGAAATACATTTTCAAACTTTGTAAATATGAACGCAATGGCGTCAAGGGTAACCCCCCTGTGTGGGGGAGCCTTGATTTACTTAATTCTTTTAGGCGGTCTTTTAACACCCTGTATTGTTTACATTAATTTCGTATTTTATTTCAAGGTGCGAAAGAAGATGACAAAGATCGACCAAGAGATCTATCCATTCGAAATCGCCGAGATTGACCTGAAAGAATATATGACAGCTTGGTGCATTGGCGTTCGGAAATTTATCATGAAAGACACTCTTGAAGATACGAATGTGGCTATAAAGAGGCAAAAGTGGTTGAGAGTGGCGAATTATGTATTTATGTTATTCTATGGGTTCGTTATCTGGTACATCCTGAAGGGATTGTTTGATATTGTTTCTATGATTGTGATTGTTTTTTTAAGTAGCCTTTAGAACTTTAGATAGTAATAGTTGCCTAAATTACTTGCTATTGATTTGGATCTGGACATGGATGAACATTGATACGCACGAATTTATTTTTGAATCCGCAATAATATGTTTAAAACATTACTATTATAATTTCATCGACTACATTTTTTATTTAATTTTTCGAGTTAATATTTTGTTATATATTTTATTGTTTTTTATGATTTTAATGTATTTCAATGAATATGGACAATAGCATAAGTAAAATACTATTCGGTAAGTATTGTAATAATGTTATGTTAAAGAAAATTTTCTATTTACAACCGCCACTTTACCTTTAACTAATTAGTGACTTTATTTTACTTACTCGTAATTTATAAGTTATGTTTTTCTCTAACTTTTTACCCGACTGACCCATAGGGAGGGCTATGTTTTTCGAGTGTATGTATGTATGTACACACGACAGAACGTCTTTGTTGTAACTTCGCCCGTAGCATAACCAAGTAGAGTGCTAGGATGTGAGGGTCGACGTGGTCGTGTGTATATTTCTTTAGAATGCTCTGAAGCCTAAAAGGCTTGATGGATTTTCGCTTGCGAGGTATCGTTGGATTTGTCTTGATTTGTCTTTATGTTCGCCTGTGACGTGTTTTAGTGTGTGTTTTATTTTGTTTGTTGTAGTATAATTTTGTGGCCATACGAATAAATAAGTAAAGTAGGTACCTATATGAAAATATTATAAAAACAAAAATGGCCGATTATTGGTGCCAAATTACTTATATGAAATATTTTCGTTATAAAAACTAAAACCCGACTACTAAAAGGCTTAAAACAAGACCTGTTTATCCTTAAAATAGACTCATAGATAATTAATCGTAGTCGGAGGCCATCGGTTTATCAAATGCGAATGTGGTGTCCTCCGACTACGATTAATTATCTATGAGTCTATTTTAAGGATAAACAGGTCTTGTTTTAAGCCTTTTAGTAGTCGGGTTTTAGTTTTTAACTTCTATTTTTTTTTTGAGCTTTTTAGTAAGTCATTTTGGACGATCACCCAGAATAGAACCAAGAAGGGCAAAAAAAAAACACATTTTGGAATTTTTTGTTCTATTCGTTATGTTGACGCTACATGTGTTATACATTTTTGAAAAGCTCTTTTAAAGCCCTTTCATTTGATACCCATGACGATGGTATCCGATAATTTTTATTTTTAGGTCCACCACTTTAGGGCGCAGCACAGCCGCCATCTTGGTTTTTTTCAAAATTAAACTATCCTATGTTACCTGGGTGATTAAGACGAATCCAACGACACCTCATTTGTTGAAATCGGCCGAGTAGTTTAGGCTCTGCGAGGGAACAGATGAACACACAAACATACATACATACATACATACATACATACATACATACATACATACATACATACATACATACATACATACATACATACATACATACATACATACATACATACGCTGCTAAAATCATAACCCTCCTTTTTGCTTCGCGTAGTCGGGTAAAAACCTGTCAAAGTGAAGGGATTTACAAATGGCTTACAAAAATATATGCAACTTATTAATTATGTAAATGTAATTTGGAACGAAACATGATAAAAAACAACAAAATTTTCAATTGTTGTTACCCAACTTTGCTTTCAGGGGCATTTATTTAAATGATCCAGCCATTCATAACGAAAACTAAAAAAGATATCTATAAAATAAATTAAATTATTGCAATAAACAAAAACCCGACTGCGTCAAAAAATATGTTTAACTAGCTTTTGCCCGCGACTTTGTCCGCGCAGACTTTTTTTTTCTCGTGAGTTTTTCCGTTGTTTTAATGGTTATTCTGCTATTCGGGGCGGAGAGAAATCCACCAAATAAAAAATCATAAACATCGGTCCACACGTTCTCGAGTTATAAGTGGTGTAACTAACACGACTTTGTTTTATAACGTACTAGCTTTTGCCCGCGACTTCGTCCGCGTGGACTACAGAAAAAGGATCTATGCTTTACTTTGCTATGTGACTTTAAGATTAACATGTAGCCTATGTGTTATTCTGATGTCTAAGCTATCTCTATTCCAAATTTCATCCAAATCCGTTCAGCCGTTTCAGCGTGAAAGAGTAAACATCCATCCATCCACACTTACAAACTTTTGCAAATATAATATTATATATTAGTAGGAAGTAGCAACTTCCTACTAATATTATATTTGCAAAAGTTTGTAAGGATAACAAAGAAAACTCAACTGCATCTATTAGCAGGCGAGACCAACACAAATTAGCCCACAGACCAACACAACTAGTCCCACCTGCTAAGACTGGGAATGGGATGCAGTTGTTTTTTTTTTGTTATTTAACAGATTTTTTTACGTAGTCGAGCTTTTGGTTTATTGTAATAATTGCAAGAGTGTTAGCAAAATATTGCACCTAGAGTGCGCGGCACAACTGAAGTCCTACGGAAGTCCTGGGAACTACGCCTATTACGATTTACGCCTAGCACTGGCAAAATTTTGTGCGTTGCGCTAGCACCGCGTCTATCTATCGGACTTCAGAAGTCACCTATTCTGGAAATCTCCCCTGAGCAAAACCGATTTTTGAAAAATGTACTGCCACCCAGTTTATTTTACTGCCACCTAGTTCATTTTTACCCGACTACGCGAAGCAAAAAGGAGGGTTATGATTTTAGCAGCGTATGTATGTATGTATGTATGTATGTATGTGGGTATGCATGTTTGTGTGTTCATCTATTCCCTCGCAGATAGTGATGTACGCTTGGAAACATTGCCACTCCCGGCAATGTTTCCACTGGAAACATTGCCGGAAAGTTTCCGAAACTTTCCCAATGTTCCCATAAATTCCCAGTAGTTTTTTTGTTTATAATTCATGCTTATTCTTGAAATATCGCGTTCGTTAATCACGTGACAATGCATAAGCGTCTTTCCTTACAGTGTTGCCATATAGAAACTGCATAAAATGGGTATTTTCTTAAAAAATTCCATGAAATCCCTACTTATTGCCAATAAAAGTGAATTATTCATATGATTTACATATATTAGTGAAGTCAATCATGCTGATTCTTGAAATATCGCGTTCGTTAATCACGTGACAATTCATAAGCGTCTTTCCTTACAGTGTTGCCATATAGAAACTGCATAAAATCGGTATTTTCTTTAAAAATTCTATGAAATCCCTACTTATTGCCAATAAAAGTGAATTATTCATATGATTTACATATATTAGTGAATTCAATCTTCAATGAAACTCAGAGTTATTGTGTTTTTTTGTCTTCAACCATTGGCTACCGATGTTATGCTCCTTGACAATGGTCAACAGTGGGCTGAATTGATTGACTGATCGCGGGTTTCTATAATATTCCAAATTATTAATACTAGTAGTTAGCCCCGAACTGTAAACTCGGGATGTATAGGTACATTTCCCCAGGTAAGCCATGAAACTTGGTAGATGAATGAATTAGACGACGGGGTACTCTAAGAAAAAGGCTCGACGAGATCTACCCGATAAAAGTATCAAAACTTTAACTGTCCATATCTCCTAAACGGCTAATGCTAGACCCATGTTCATGGTACTCTAAGAAAAGGGCTCGACGAGATCTACCCGATAAAAGTATCAAAACTTTAAGTGCCCATATCTCCTAAACGGCTAATGCTAGACCCATGTTCATGGTACTCTAAGAAAAGGGCTTGACGAGATCTACCCAATAAAAGTATCAAAACTTTAACTGCCCATATCTCCTAAACGGTTAATGCTAGACCCATGTTCATGGTACTCTAAGAAAAGGGCTTGGCGAGATCTACCCGATAAAAGTATCAAAACTTTAAGTGCTCATATCTCCTAAACAGCTAATGCTAGACCCATGTTCATGGTACTCTAATAAAAGGGCGTGACGAGATGTACCCGATGAAAGTAGGTAGATCTCGTCGAGCCCTTTTATTAGAGTACCATGAACATGGGTCTAGCATTAGCTGTTTAGGAGATATGGGCACTTAAAGTTTTGATAATTTTATCGGGTAGATCTCGTCAAGCCCTTTTCTTAGAGTACCATGAACATGGGTCTAGCATTAGCCGTTTAGGAGATATGGGTAGTTAAAGTTTTGATACTTTTATCGGGTAGATCTCGTCGAGCCCTTTTCTCAGAGTACCATGAACATGGGTCTAGCATTAGCCGTTTAGGAGATATGGGCAGTTAAAGTTTTGATACTTTTATCGGGTAGATCTCGTCGAGCCCTTTTCTTAGAGTACCATGAACATGGGTCTAGCATTAGCCGTTTAGGAGATATGGGCAGTTAAAGTTTTGATACTTTTATCGGGTAGATCTCGTCGAGCCCTTTTCTCAGAGTACCATGAACATGGGTCTAGCATTAGCCGTTTAGGAGATATGGACAGTTACAGTTTTGATACTTTTATCGGGTAGATCTCATTGAGCGAGCATCATGATCACTGTCACTGATTTGATTAGCCTAATAAAGGAATCTCTAAGATTAATGAATAAGCTCTACTAAACTGTTAGTGAGAAGAGTTTAAACCATGTTTAAACTCCGACTGTGCGGGAAGAGTTTAAACTGTGTTATCAATGAGCGTTCTGTAATACCACCGTGAAACCCTCATTTCTTATAAACGACATAAAATGGTCAGCCACACATGCCACCCGTATAATTTTCGATTTATGAGGAAAAATAAAAAATAAAACATTTTTTTTTCTTCTAAGTTCATGTTATGCATGTAAGCTACGGAACCAACGCTGCGCGAATCCGACTCGACCTTGGCAGGTTAAGGTAGTGTGTGGTTGGTTAGGATTTTAAGTTTTAGCTGTTTAAATCTAGAATTTCGTACTTTGTGACATATCATAAAGGGAAACTGTAACCTTTTTAGTTGTTTAAAACGTTGCGGGCGACTGTTCCATTATCTTTATCATAAAATTCATCACAACACTATACAAGATCATCGATATTTGCATAAATAATGGTAAAGTTTACCAACAAATATCCCGAGAAAGATTGCTTGGAAACTTTGCCGGAAATAAACTGGAAACATTGCCAGGAACATTGCCGGGAACATTCCCAATGGGAAACATTGCCGGAAATAAACTGGAAACATTGCCGGAAACATTCCCAATGGGCTGGCAGTTTTCAAAGTTATGGGGTTTTTATTGATAATTTATTACCTGGTGTATAGAGAATCCAAAATCATGTACAGTTCAGCAAACAAATATTGGAATATCTCAAGATTTGAGCAAAGTTCCCAGTAAATTCCCAGTTGGGGAACATTGCCGGCAATGTTGCCGGCAATGTTTCCAGCGATTGGGAATGTTCCCGGGAACGGTACATCAATACTCGCAGAGCCTAAACTACTCGGCCGATTTCAACAAATGAGGTGTCGTTGGATTCGTCTTAATCACCCAGGTAACATAAGATAGTTTAATTTTGAAAAAACCAAGATGGCGGCTGTGCTGCGTCCTAAAGTGGTGGACCTAAAAATAAAAATTATCGGATACCATCGTCATGGGTATCAAATGAAAGGGCTTTTAAAAGACCTTTTCAAAAATGTATAACACGTGTAGCGTCAACATAACAAATATAACAAAAAATACCAAAATGTGTTTTTTTTGCCGTTCTTGGTTCTATTCTGGATGATCGTCCAAAATGATTTACTACGAGTAAAAAGCTCAAAAAAAATATAGAAGTTAAAAACTAAAACCTGACTACTAAAAGGCTTAAAACAAGACCCGCTTATCCTTAAAATAGACTCATAGATAATTAATCGTAGTCGGAGGACACCACATTCGCATTTGATATACCGATGGCCTCCGACTACGATTAATGAAGAATACCATCAACTTTTGATTTCTACCTTACCATACACTCTATTAGAAATGGAAACGTTGGGTGAAAACATTTTTTCGATAAGTCTTATAGTTCCCGAGATATTTAATTTTAAACTAGCTGTGCGACGAGCGCGCGGTCGTCAGCTGCTGTGACGTCACTAAACAGCTCGCAACCGACACATACATCGTAACACTCATTAAAAGGGCTGTATCTTTGGAACCGTACTAGGTAGCCAGTTGAAATTTTCAGAGATTATGTTTTATTATGGTAGATTACCCAAGAAAAAATAAAAATAAAAAAAAATAAAAAATAAGAGGGGTCCCCATACAAAAAACGTTGTTTTATTCTTTTTGCTCTATAGAAAAAACGGTAAGGCATATAAGCATCAAACTTGGTATGAATAAAGCTTGGCTTACTCCATAGTATAACAAAAAAATATAAAAAACGGTCAAGCTCGACTCGGACTTACGCGCCGAGGGTCCGTATAACCAGTTTTTTTTTATTGTATGTCGGTACGGAACTCTCAGTGCGCGAGCTCTACTCGCACTTGGCCAGTTTTTTTGTGTGATTATAGGGCTGATTATAGTCAGTGTTACAGTAGTGTTTTAATCTATATATATAAAAGGCTTAGGTTGACTGACTCATCACGCTACAGCCCAAACGGCTGAACCTATAAGTATGAAATTTGGACAAAAGTTTCGTTATATGGTGGAGGGTTCATTTAAGAAGCGATTTTTTTTTATTTAACCCTTAAGTGGGTCAAAATAGGGCTGAAAGTGTGTATGGGAAAAAAAAATTTTTTGGTCTTTTTTTCTTAAATCTTGATTTTTTGTACTTTTTTTTTAAATTACTTGACACCTATTTCAGATTTTTTCTCATTTCTATGTTCTTAAGGGTTCAAATGGGTGCCAAAGTTTTTCGATTTTTTTCACCAGTTACGATCAATGCTGGAACAAAACCGCTAATGCCACAAAAGTGAAAATTTGACAATAGTTGTAATTTGTGGACACGCTACGGGTTAAGACAGATTTACTTCAAGTTTAACCCTTAATGCGGTAAAAATGGGGTCCAAAGTTAGCATGAAAAAAATTTTTTTTTGGTCCGATTTACTTGAAACTTAGTATTTGTATATTAAATAAGAAATAATTAAACACGTGTTTCAGCGTTTTTCAAAATTCTGCCCACTAAAAGGTTAAAAGGGGTAGAAAAGTTTTAAGATTTTACCTGATTTAGTATCAATGCCAGGCCTAAACCATTAAAGCTACAACTATGAAATTGAAACTGCAGTAGTGTTTTGTGGCAAAACTACCTACCATGAAGAAAAAAATATAATTTTAACCCTTCAAATGCCCAAACCAGGGTTCAAAGTTTGTATGAAATAAAATTTTTTTTTGGTTTGATTTACTTGAAATTAAGTATTAGTATACTAAATCAGAAAAAATTAAACACGTGTTTCAGCGTTTTTCTTATTTCAGCCAATGAAGGGTTAAAATGGGTGGAAACGTTGAAGTTTTTTTCCTGATGTAGTAGCAATGCTGGGCCCAAACCATTGAAGCTACAACTTTGAAATTGAATGTGCAGTTGCATTTTATAACATTACTACCCAACATCAAGAAAAAAATATAATTTTAACCCTTCAAATGCCCAAACCGGGGTTCAAAGTATGTATGAAATAAAAAATTTTTTTGGTCCGATTTACTTGAAACTTAGTATTTGTATATAAAATAAGAAACCATTAAACACGTGTTTCAGCGTATTTCAAATTTCTGTCCACAAAAGGGTTAAAAGGGGTAGAAAAGTTTGAAGATTTTTCCTGATGTAGTATCAATGCCAGGCCTAAACCATTAAAGCTACAACTATGAAATTGAAACTGCAGTAGTGTTTTGTGGCAAAATTACCTACCATGAAAAAAATAATATAATTTTAACCCTTCAAATGCCCAAACCGGGGTTCAAAGTTTGTATGAAATAAAATTTTTTTTTGGTCCGATTTACTTGAAACTAAGCATTCGTATACTAAATCAGAAATAATTAAACACGTGTTTCAGCATTTTTCTCATTTCAGCGAATGAAGGGTTAAAATGGGTGGAAACGTTGAAGGTTTTTTCCCTGATATAGTAGCAATGCTGGGTCCAAACCATTTAAGTTAGAACTTTGAAATTTGAACTACAGTTGCGTTTTATAGCAAAACTACCAACAATGACGAAAAAAGTAATAATGTTAACCCTTCAAATGCTCAAACCGGGGTTCAAAGTTTGTATGAAATAAAATTTTTTTTTGGTCCGATTTACTTGAAACTAAGCATTCGTATACTAAATCAGAAATAATTAAACACGTGTTTCAGCATTTTTCTCATTTCAGCGAATAAAGGGTTAAAATGGGTGGAAACGTTGAAGATTTTTCCCTGATATAGTAGCAATGCTGGGTCCAAACCATTAAAGTTAGAACTTTGAAATTTGAACTACAGTTGCGTTTTATAGCAAAACTACCAACAATGACGAAAAAAGTAATAATGTTAACCCTTCAAATGCTCAAACCGGGGTTAAAAGTTTGTATGAAATACATTTTTTTTTATCTGATATACTTGAAACTAAGTATTCGTATGCTAAATCAGAAATAATCAAACACGTGTTTCAGCATTTTTCTCATTTCAGCGAATGAAGGGTTAAACTGGGTGGAAACGTTGAATATTTTTCCCTGATGTAGTAGCAATGCTGGGCCCAACCCATTTAAGTTACAACTTTGAAAAACTACAGTTGCGTTTTATAGCAAAACTACCAACCATGAAGAAAAAAGTAATAGTGTTAACTCTAAAACGGCCAAAACGGGGTTCAAAATTTGTATGAAATTATCATTTTATTGGTTCAGATTAACTTGAAACTAAGTAGTCGTGTATTAAATCAGAAATAATAATTAAACACATGTTTCAGCATCAAAAAGGATGGAAATATTTTAAGAATTTTCCTGATTTAGTATCAATAACAATGCCGGAACCATTAAAGCTACAACTATTCAATTAACATTTAACTACAGTTGCGTTTTATAGCAAATCTACTAAGGATGAAGAAAACAATAATAATGATACACCTAAAACGGCCAAAAAGGTTCAAGGTATAACCCGTGTCATTAAAGAAAACATTTAGGATGGACTTCAAAACACTCGCCCTCTCGCTCTCATTAATACAGTCAAAGCGAGACAACGCTAGATTTTTAACTCCGTCCTAAATGTTTTCTTTAATGGCACGGGTTATATGTATTTTTTTTTGTTGGATTCATTTGATCTTTACCAATTTGGTCACACACATACACAACACATACACTTCCACTCTGAAACTGCACGACGGATTTGGATGACATTTGGAATAGAGATAGCTACAAAATACACACCCATGACTCTATTCATGCTAATTTGATAATGGTGAAAGATGTACCCAGGCAACTTCTTATAAGTCTTCGCGGACGAAGTCGCGGGCGAAAAGCTAGTCTATATATATAAAAGGCTTAGGTTGACTGACTCATCACGCTACAGCCCAAACGGCTGAACCTATAAGTATGAAATTTGGACAAAAGTTGCGTTTTATGGTGGAGGGTTCATTTAAGAAGCGATTTTTTTTTATTTAACCCTTAAGTGGGTCAAAATAGGGCTGAAAGTGTGTATGGGAAAAAAATTTTTTTTGGTGTTTTGTTCTTAAATCTTGATTTTTTGTACTTTTTTTTTAAAATGACTTGACACCTATTTCAGATTTTTTCTCATTTCTATGTTCTTAAGGGTTAAAATGGGTGCCAAAGTTTTTCGATTTTTTTCACCAGTTACGATCAATGCTGGAACAAAACCGCTAATGCCACAACAGTGAAAATTTTACAATAGTTGTAATTTGTGGACACGCTACGGGTTAAGACAGATTTACTTCAAGTTTAACCCTTAAGGCGGTAAAAATGGGGTCCAAAGTTTGTATGAAAAAAAAAAATTTTTTGTCCGGATTTACTTGCAACTAAGAATTCGTATATTAAATTTAAAAAAAATTAACACCTGTTTTAGCTTTTTTCTAATTTTAGCCGTTTAAGGGTTAAACGAGGTTGAAATGTATGAATATTTTTCGTGATGTAGTGTTAACGTCGGGCCCAAACCATTTAAGCTACAACTATGAAATTGAAACTGCAGTAGCGTTTTGTAGCAAAACTACCCACCATGAAGAAACAAATATAATTTTAACCCTTCAAATGCCCAAACCGGGGTTCAAAGTTTGTATGAAATACAATTTTTTTTTGGTCCGATTTACTTGAAACTTAGCATTTGTATATTAAATAAGAAACAATTAAACACGTGTTTCAGCGTTTTTCAAAATTCTGCCCACTAAAGGGTTAAAAGGGGTAGAAAAGTTTGAAGATTTTTCCTGATTTAGTATCAATGCCAGGCCTAAACCATTAAAGCTACAATTATGAAATTGAAACTGCAGTAGTGTTTTGTGGCAAAACTACTAACCATGAAGAAAAAAATATAATTTTAACCCTTCAAATGCCCAAACCGGGGTTCAAAGTTTGTATGAAATGAAAATTTTTTTTTGGTCCGATTAACTTGAAACTTAGTATTTATATATTAAATAAGAAACCATTAAACACGTGTTTCAGCGTTTTTCAAAATTCTGCCCACTAAAGGGTTAAAAGGAGTAGAAAAGTTTGAAGATTTTTCCTGATATAGTATCAATGCCAGGCCTAAACCATTAAAGCTACAATTATGAAATTGAAACTGCAGTAGTGTTTTGTGGCAAAACTACCTACCATGAAGAAAAAAATATAATTTTAACCCTTCAAATGCCCAAACCGGGGTTCAAAGTTTGTATGAAATAAAAATTTTTTTTGGTTCGATTAACTTGAAAATTAGTATTTGTATATTAAATAAGAAACAATTAAACACGTGTTTCAGCGTTTTTCAAAATTCTGCCCACTAAAGGGTTAAAAGGGGTAGAAAAGTTTGAAGATTTTTCCTGATGTAGTATCAATGTCAGGCCTAAACCATTAAAGCTACAACTATGAAATTGAAACTGCAGTAGTGTTTTGTGGCAAAACTACCTACCATGAAAAAAAGAATATAATTTTAACCCTTCAAATGCCCAAACCGGGGTTCAAAGTTTGTAAGAAATAAAATTTTTTTTTGGTCCGATTTACTTGAAACTAAGTATTCGTATACTAAATCAGAAATAATTAAACACGTGTTTCAGCATTTTTCTCATTTCAGCGAATAAAGGGTTAAAATGGGTGGAAACGTTGAAGATTTTTCCCTGATATAGTAGCAATGCTGGGTCCAAACCATTTAAGTTACAACATTGAAATTTGAACTACTGTTGCGTTTTATAGCAAAACTACCAACCATGACGAAAAAAGTAACAATGTTAACCCTTGAAATGCCCAAACCGGGGTTAAAAGTTTGTATGAAATACATTTTTTTTTGTCTGATATACCTACTTGAAACTAAGTATTCGTATGCTAAATCAGAAATAATCAAACATATGTTTCAGCATTTTTCTCATTTCATTGAATGAAGGGTTAAAATGGGTGGAAACGTTGAATATTTTTCCCTGATGTAGTAGCAATGCTGGGCCCAACCCATTAAAGTTACAACTTTGAAAAACTACAGTTGCGTTTTATAGCAAAACTACCAACCATGAAGAAAAAAGTAATAATGTTAACTCTAAAACGGCCAAAACGGGGTTCAAAATTTGTATGAAATTATCATTTTATTGGATTCAGATTAACTTGAAACTAAGTAGTCGTGTATTAAATCAGAAATAATAATTAAACACATGTTTCAGCATCAAAAAGGGTGGAAACATTTTAAGAGTTTTCCTGATTTAGTATCAATAACAATGCCGGAACCATTAAAGCTACAACTATTCAATGAACATTTAACTACAGTTGCGTTTTATAGCAAATCTACTAAGCATGAAGAAAACAATAATAATGATAAACCTAAAACGGCCAAAAAGGTTCAAAGTATGTTTTTTTTTTGTTGGATTCATTTGATCTTTACCAATTTGGTCACACACATACACAACACATACACTTCCACGCTGAAACTGCACGACTGATTTGGATGACTTTTGGAATAGAGATAGCTTACAAAAATACACACCCATGACTCTATTCATGCTAATTTGATAATGGTGAAAGATGTACCTACCCAGGCAACTTCTTATAAGTCTTCGCGGACGAAGTCGCGGGCGAAAAGCTAGTATAATATAACTTATTTATAACGTTAAATATTCGCTAGGGACAGGTTGAAAGCCGCAAGTTATTCCCTAGCACGGGTAAGTTAGTGCTTTTATACTGAGAGTTCCGTACAATAAAAAAACTGGTTATACGGGCCCGCGGCGCGTGAGTCTGAGTCGCGCTTGACCGTTTTTTATATTTTTTTGTTATCCCGTTTAGTTAGCCCTATAATCATACCAAGTTTGATGCTTGTATGCCTTACCGTTTTTTCTATAGAGCAAAAAGAATAAAACAATGTTTTTTGTATGGGGACCTTTCTTATTTTTTAATATTTTTTTATTTTTATTATTTTTTAGGTAGAGCAAAAAGAATAAAACAATGTTTTTTGTATGGGGACCTTTCTTATTTTTTAATATTTTTTTATTTTTATTATTTTTTAGCCTAATCTATACTTATAATAAAACTCTAGCGAAGTCAATTCTGTACATTGAATATTTTTAGAAAAAAACTAGCAGGGGTTACTAAGTAAACTATACTGAATACAAAAATGCAAAAAAATCGGTCTATGTCTGTCTGTCTGTCTGTCTGTCTGTCTGTCTGTGTGTTACCTCATCACGCGAATACCGCTGAATAGTTTTCAGTCAAATTTAGGACCGTGATAAGTCCTGGTTCTGGGAACAATCTTGGCTATCCGATGTTCAGAATACATTGCGGGTTGCAATTTTAACTTCGTTTTATGTAAGAAATATTCATAATTTTGATATAGCTTCTTGAGAAGATATGTTAATAACGTGATACTGAACACATTTCCGAAAAAAAAATTGAATTTCCGGAAAAAAAAAATTACTTGGAACCTCATTATCTCGGAAACCGTTGATTTCCTAGGCATAGTTTCTTGGGCAAAAATGTTCGTTATGATGAGGACTATACAGGGTGTTAAAAGACCGCCAACAGACCCGAAAACCACTAGACACCAAAACAAAGTACTTTTTCGATAAATTTATTATTGGGAAATGATTTTGGTTTTTTAGTTTATTATTTTGAAAAATATTTTTTCACGCAATGGACGTGTAACGCACAGAAGTCATATTGCGCAAGCGTAGGTATCAGATTATGTTACTTAAGCTTGAAGTGCCGATGTTTAGAATACATTGCGGGTTGCAACTTTAACGTCGTTTTTTGTAAGAAATATTCATAATTTTGATATGGCTTCTTGAAAATGTATGTTAAGAATCCCCTGAAGCTCTGCAGCCCTCTCGCTCGCACTTTTCAACATTTGAATTTATTGTAAGAGAATGATTCAACTTTGGACGATAAAATATAGTTGCAGACATAGATAATAAAGCTATCGACATGTAGACATACTTTAAATTTCACATTTATAGTTTAAAAAATAAATTACTGAACTACTACTTTTAACCGAAGTTCTGTGATATTTTTTTTATTAGTAGGAATATGAAATCAAAAGTGTTTCCACATGTCGATAGCTTTATTATCTATGTCTGCAACTATATTTTATCGTCCAAAGTTTAATCATTCTCTAACAATCAATTAAAATGTTGAAAAGTGCGAGCGAGAGGGCTGCAGAGCTTCAGGGGATTCTTAAGAACTAGATACTGAATAAAATCTGCAAAGAAAAGTTTTGAAAAATCCGACTTTGAACCTCATTATCTCGGAAACCGTTGATTTCCCAGGCATATTTCCTTGGGAAAAAATGTTCCTTATGATGAGGACAATACGTGGTTTCCCGCTTTGTTGGCGGTCTTTTAACACCCTGTATGTGGTCTCCCACTTTGTTGGCGGTCTTTTAACACCGCTCGGTATTCAATACAAGCACTGGCCGCAAACAATAATTTTGCATTCTTGCATAACAAATAACTATTGTTTACCGTTGAGCTGGATAGACAGAGTTATTAGCCGTATGCTTTGCTTGCTGGCTTAGCATAAGAATGAGTAAGACCTTATCTATGGGCTTATAACTTTATCTATCCCACTCTACATCGAGGGAGATACATATAAACCCTTTTACTTCCTAAGCAATTCTTATGCTAAGTTTCCTGGTATCTTATCACGGGCTATACCTTAATGTAAACAATACATATTTATTATAAAATTTATAAATGTATTGTTTAGATTAGGGTTTTTATTATATTTTATTCTATTGCTTTCTTTTGAGACCTGCTACCGCAAGTTAAGAAATAATAACTATTAAAATACCCCCGACATTTTAGCTTCGAATAAGCATATTTAATAAATAGCTGTACCAATTTTGACAAAACTAAGAACATAACTAGGAACATTCGCTAGAAAACCTGCTTTCAAATTAAAAAAAACCTAAAGCTTCCAAATCGTTCACCCATTTAAGAGCTACGGTGCCACAGACAGACACACCCTCATAAACACTTATACAGACACACTCACAAAGCTGTCAAACTTATAACACCCCTCTTTTTTGGTCGGGGGTTAAAAAAAACCTTCCTTTTGAGTTTTCCTCTACAGTCGAATTTAAATTAAATGTCAAATGTGTAAAAACGCATACGAAGTCGCGGGCACAACTAGTCCATTATAATAAAACATAATCTCTGAAAATTTCAACTGGCTACCTAGTACGGTTCCAAAGATACAGCCCTTTGAATGAGTGTTACGGTGTATGTGTCGGGTGCCAGCTGTTTAGTGACGTCACGTGAGTTTGCCGCGCTCGCGCGAAAAACTCCAAAGGACGGAAACTAAAACCGTCGTAACTTTAAAACTACTGGCTCGATTTGAATGAAACAAAAACGGGCGTATTTCTAAACTTGTAGGCTACACGGTCATAAAGTTTCAAGTGATTTTACCGACCCACGGACATTCTTCATTATCTATGAGTCTATTTTAAGGATAAGCGGGTCTTGTTTTAAGCCTTTTAGTAGTCGGGTTTTAGTTTTTAACTTCTATTTTTTTGTATGAGTGAATGGTAAAACCGGAAACACTAAATTTTGCTCCACCACTTACCTATACCTAAATGTGTTTGAACGTATCTGCGAAGGCCAACAAGCGCGAACTGGCATAAAAAATCTCATTTTTTATTTAAATTTAATTTGATTGAATACTTACATTACAGATTGGACTTTAAAATCTGGGGGCACGGCAGTGCCCCCGCCAGGTCGAGCGCGAAGCAAACAATGCCGTACCATCCTTTACTGGAACCATTTCGCCGCATTTTCAGGCCCCTATTTGAGAACCTCTGGATAAGACCAGAACGCAGAAATTTTCGTCATCTAGTAAGCTATAATCACATACCTAAAATCCAAAATTTCAAGTTTGTAGGTCATTTAGTTCCGAAGTTAAGCGAAAGCAAAGTTTCGCATTTATGACACACACTCACTCACTCACTCACTCATGATCATAATAATAGAACTAGTACTTCCCATAAACTCAGAGAGCTGAAATTTTGTACAGAGTTAGGGTTTAATGGCCACATAAAGGGAAAACTATAAAAACTAGGATAATCGAAGATCTGGAGTACCTGGTGACCCTGATTAGAAAACACAAGAACCCTAATAGAACTAGTACTTCCCATAAACTCAGAGAGCTGAAATTTGGTACAGAGTTAGGGTTTAATGGGCACATAAAGGGAAAACTATAAAAACTAGGATAATCGAAGATCTGGAGCACCTGGTGACCCTGATTAGAAAACACAAGAGCCCTAATAGAACTAGTACTTCCTATAAACTCAGAGAGCTGAAATTTGGTACAGAGTTAGGGTTTAATGGCCACATAAAGGGAAAACTATAAAAACTAGGATAATCGAAGATCTGGAGTACCTGGTGACCCTGATTAAAAAACACAAGAGCCCAACCAAACTATTATAGATCGACATATACCGCCCTTACAAAAAATATTCAACTTGGTGGGCCGCTTCATTTGATGTCAAAAATCGAAGGTCTGAAGTATCTGATGAAGAACCCTCAGCTGCCCGGGAAGCACAACTTCAAGATAAACGTTTTATCCCACTATCGGGTAGCGGCATCTCGCTTTACGCGGTGAAATAAAGCAAGATGGCGATAGCCGATAATGGGATAAAACTTTTATCGTGACATTGTGCTCCCCTAGCTGGTCTCAGCTGTATTAGATATTATTGTAATGCCCCCTTCTACTATTGGTACATAAAAATATCGACTGTCATTGCAGAAATCCAGCGTAGTGGGACACATCTTCCAATTTAATCTAGCCTATAGCGTCCTACTGCTGGGCGAATGCCTCCCCTTCTGCTTTTAATACGCATATAAATAAAATTAAAGGAAAACTCTGGGTAAGACTAGACTGGCTTTTATACTTATACTTTGTAGGGTTCACCCTACCCTTGTATGTGTTCGATGTAAATAACTACATGTGATGCTACGAAACTCACGGTTGCACAGTTGAAGCTCCAGTTCTTAGGATAACACTGCAATCCTCAAATCACGGGCATCACATTCACATTTGCATTTTCACCTTCACACGCACTTTTATATACTTTTATGTATCCTCATGCATCTACGGCCACTTCACTTCATCAAAACTATTGTTATAGCACTATACTATAGTGATTTACTAATGTTTTAGACACAAAATATAAAATTGTTTGATATTTTGTGGTCTCGAAAAAATACTGACGTTTTTGACACATTGTTTGGAATTACTCTTTATTTTGTAATTGTATTCAAATTCTGTCAGCCTTATGCTACTTTTCTTAACTTATGTCTTAAAAACCTTTATGGAGCCGGTCGAAGGAGATCATAAACTACTTGGAGCACTTATTTCGACAAGGCGATCAACAAAAAGATAAAGAGGAAAGATTTTTTAATTCAAAATCTACAAAAAGAACAAAATCGTTCTTACGAGGTTTCCTTATCGATCCAACAACAACAAGGGTCAGTCTTCTCTTCGGCACCACAGCCGAAAGAGAAATATAGGCCAGATTCCCGGGCTAGGCAGGCCCGGGAAATTCTGAGAAAATACCGCGAAAAATCTGAAGAATTGAAGATCTAAATCACTGAAGATCTAAAAACTGAAGACCTCGTCATCCTCAAAGCTTCATCCTCGACTTCAAGCGGCGGGCTAGCCTGGAAAGCCCCCGCTCTACCAACGTTAACTTCAAGACTTCATAGCGACGGGCCAGCCTTGAAGCCCTCGCTCGACCAACACCATCCTCATCTTCAAGCGGCGGGCCAGCCTTTAAAGCCCCCGCATAACGAACACCCTCTTCAAACCTTCATCTTCAAGCAGCAGTCCGGCCTGGAAAGCCCTCGTTCACGGAACCGGAAACCGGAAACCGCTTCATCTCCACCGGCGTCCGCTCGGAAACCGGAGACCGTTTCACCTCGACCGGCGTCCGCTAAGCTCCGAAGAACCGAAGAGCTCCAAATTCTCCAAACCGAGTTTCAGATAGGCTCTCTTACTTTTATTTAGTCATCTAGGTCCTAGTTCTAAGATATAGGTAACTCTGTCAAATAAATAACCCACCTCTTAACTCCTTTCTTTCCTTTAATTTTACTTATTTCTTCTTTAAAATTAGCTTCCGTCACAGGGCGTTACTAACCGGTAACCCCTGTAACGTGACAACTTACAATTTAACAAAAAGAAATAGTCGAACGATTAACTTTATTCTACTCGAACATTACACAAATTAAAAAACTGTTTCTAATAAGAAAATCTAATGAAATAAATCAATATGCCCACGTTTCTACAAAAAGAAGTGAAATCCCACCAAAAACATTCTGTAAAAACTAGCCAGGTCTCGATGGAGCTGCTTGTTTATCTCTAAAAAATAGAAGTCAAAAACTACAACCCGACTACTAAAAGGCTTAAAACAAGACCTGTTTATCCTTAAAAAAAGAAGTTAAAAACTAAAACCCGACTACTAAAAGGCTTAAAACAAGACCTGTTTATCCTTAAAATAGACTCATAGATAATTAATCGTAGTCGGAGGCCATCGGTTTATCAAATGTGAATGTGGTGTCCTCCGACTACGATAAATTATCTATGAGTCTATTTTAAGGATAAACAGGTCTTGTTTTAAGCCTTTTAGTAGTCGGGTTTTAGTTTTTAACTTCTTTTTTTTTTGAGCTTTTTAGTAAGTCATTTTGGACGATCACCCAGAATAGAACCAAGAAGGGCAAAAAAAAACACATTTTGGAATTTTTTGTTCTATTTGTTATGTTGATGGTACATGTGTTATACATTTTTGAAAAGGTCTTTTAAAGCCTTTTCATTTGATACCCATGACGATGGTATCCGATAATTTTTATTTTTAGGTCCACCACTTTAGGGCGCAGCACAGCCGCATTCTTGGTTTTTTTCAAAATTAAACTATCCTATGTTACCTGGGTGATTAAGACGAATCCAACGACACCTCATTTGTTGAAATCGGCCGAGTAGTTTAGGCTCTGCGAGGGAACAGATGAACACACAAACATACATACCCACATACATACATACATACATACATACATACATACATACATACATACATACGCTGCTAAAATCATAACCCTCCTTTTTGCTTCGCGTAGTCGGGTAAAAATAGACTCATAGATAATTAATCGTAGTCGGAGGACACCACATTCGCATTTGATAAACCGATGGCCTCCGACTACGATTAATTATCTATGAGTCTATTTTAAGGATGAACAGGTCTTGTTTTGAGCCTTTTGGTAGTCGGGTTTTAGTTTTTAACTTCTATTTTTTTTTCGAGCTTTTTAGTAAGTCATTTTGGACGATCAACCAGAATAGAACCAAGAAGGGCAAAAAAAAACACATTTTGGAATTTTTTGTTCTATTTGTTATGTTGACGCTACATATGTCATACATTTTTGAAAAGGTCTTTTAAAGCCCTTTCATTTGATACCCATGACGATGGTATCCGATAATTTTTATTTTTAGGTCCACCACTTTAGGGCGCAGCAGAGCCGCCATTTTGGATTTTTTCAAAATTAAAGTATCCTATGTTACCTGGGTGATTAAGATGAATCCAACAACACCTCATTTGTTGAAATCGGCCGAGTAGTTTAGGCTCTGCGAGGGAACAGATGAACACACAAACATACATACATACATACATACGCTGCTAAAATCATAACTGTTGGAGCGCGTGAAGCAGCCAGCATTGGCATTATGTGCATCGATCGTCGCCGCTTTTTTTTAAGATCCTATTTTGTTTTCTTTTGACATATCTGTCAATTCTCTCTCTAATTTTGTCTGATTTTATTACACATTATCTCCACGTTCATGAAGCCTTTTCTTAAGTTCCTGCAACTCCGTCTACTCCCGAACATGGTCCTGGATCATCGCCGGATGTAAATTATTGAGAACCAGTTATCAAAACATAGAGGAGTTTATATTGAAGAAAAATAACCTACGTCGAGTTGCGGTGAGCGTTACCGGCAACGTGGACTGGACTCATTTCAAGAAATTACGTGGTGTTTTAAGGCTTATTATTGTTATTTATCGTCACCCAACACTCTAATTAAGGTAATAGTATCAGGTGTATCACCGGACTACTTCAGGTTGGTAGCATTTTATTGTATTAATCACATTATTTCTAAATAACTATTGCATTGTGGTTGACACCAGCAAGTTATGTAACTTAGCAGTACTTAGGTCAATTGTATTGTAAAATACAGATAGCAAATAGCTTCATCATTGGCTTATTTACATCAGTTAACCACATAAAAGCTGTGTAGTAGGTATTTAAGTGAAAAACAATAGATATTAGTGCATTGACGGTCAGGGTTAGCTTTGTTTACTCGAGTTTTTGTCAGTAAATCTCGCCAATAAAACGTTATTATTATTGATTTATATTATCAAGCTTTAAAAAGCATCATATTGTTAATAAACAGCCTATTTTTATAAATTATCTACATTTTAGGTACCTACTAGTATTTTACATCCAGAGACTTGTTTTTCATTAACGATTGCCGACTGTTTAATATACCTAGGTAAATAAGTAGGTACCTACATAAGGTTATAGTTATTTTTATTAACGTGCAGTATTGTATACATTCCAGGTTGGACACTCTCGTCTCCCAGAATGGCCGATGAAAAGACTTTGGTTCGAAAACGAGCCAGTTGCAAAGGTCGTCTAACAATTTTCATCGAGTACGTAGATTCTCTCGCTACATCTTTGGATGACATGAGTGCGACGGAATTGCAATTGCGTATGGGTAAAATGGAGTCATTGTACGAACAATTCGATGAGATTCAAGTACAACTGGAGTGCATTGCCGAAAACATTACGGAACAGCTTGGTGAGCGATCAAATTTTGATTCTCAATATTACAAAGCGCTGGCAGAAGCTAAGAATTTATTGGGTAATTTTAATATTACTAAAAACGATGGCTTTGAGTCGGTAGGTAGTGACAAGGGCTCCTCTCGGGCTAATAAGAGTAGGCTTGTTAGGTTGCCCACTATACAATTGCCAAAATTCAGTGGATGCTACGAAAATTGGCTAGAATTTCATGACACTTTTAGCAGCCTGATCCACTGTAACGATGATATCGACGAGATAAACAAATTTCACTATTTACGGGCGTCACTGGAAGGATCTGCTGCTGTGGTGATTCAATCATTTGAATTTTCAGCCAGGAATTACGCTGTCGCATGGAAGGTGTTGTGTGAGAGGTTTGATAATAAAAGGTTGTTAATTCAAAATCACGTTTCAGCATTATTTAACGTCGAAACTATTACAAAGGAGTCGTCTGTCACTTTGAAACGTTTAATTGACAATTTAAACAAAAACCTACGAGCATTAGAATCGTTAGGCGAGCCAGTCAAACAGTGGGATACTCTCTTGATTTACATAGTAGCGCATAAATTAGATCAGAAAACTTACCGTGAGTGGGAAGAGTCCAAGGGTCGCCTGAGAAAGGATAAGTCCATCACTTTCGACCTATTCCTCGAATTTATGCGCAGCCGAGCTGATTTAATCGAAACATTAGAGACGTCACGTAACGCACAATCACCATCTAAACCAATGCCTAAATTAAAATCCATGGTTTCAGTACCACACTCAAACAAGTTCACCACTGAGTCACAAAAAAGTCCTTGCCCGAAATGCAATGGCGAGCACGGTTTGGTAAATTGTCCGCAGTTTCTTGCACTTAGTAACGAGGCTCGATTAAAAGAAATACAGAGTTTCAGGATTTGCTACAATTGCTTTAAAGTAGGCCACTTTGCAAATAATTGCAAAAAGCCAGGGTGCAAATTATGTAAGCGCCGACATAACACACTGATTCACTCCGCGGAGCCGAGGGTAGGTGTGACCGCGCGATCTGAAAATCAGGTTGTCGCCGAGCCTCCCGTGACGTCACGCGTCTCCGCTGACGCAACCGATATGAAAAACGTAGCCTTATCAGCGAGCGTTGAGCATTATCAACAACAACAAGACGTGCTATTATCGACCGCATTAATTAAGTTGCTCGACTGCAACAATGTTGAGTTCGTCGCCCGCGCAGTTTTAGACAGCGGTAGCACGTCGAGTTTTATGACTGAAAATATGCGAGAACGGTTAGATCTAGAATCTATGGAGACAGATAGGTCCATTTTGGGCATTAATAACGTGACTTCTCACGTAGGCAAACGGTGTCGCGTACATTTAAAGTCATTAGATGACAGTTTCTCTACGGACCTTCATTGTTTCGTTTTGCCATCCATTACGAGTAATGTCCCAAGTCGCGAATTAAACCTATCTGATCTTCAGCTGCCTTCAGACATATGCCTGGCTGACCCCACATTTTATAAGCCTGCCGAGATAGATTTACTCATTGGGGCTGATCTCTTTTGGGATTTGTTGGGGTCACAAAGAATTATGCTAGGCAATCATAAGCCTGTTTTACAAGAAACCAGGTTAGGGTGGATAGTCTCCGGCCCTATTATAAGCAATAATACTGCATTACTGTCGAAAGACATAAAGTGCAACTTTGCACATTCAGAACCTTGCGGCTTTGGTGATGTGGATGACATTCGAAATGATCTCTCACGTTTTTGGGAGATAGAGGAAAACTTTAGTTCGAAGTCACCTGCTTATTCACCGGAGGAGCAAAAGTGCGAGGATCATTACGTGAAAAATACGACCCGTCTTGCAGATGGGCGTTTTTGCGTTCGTTTGCCACTCAAGCAAGACCCTGCGCTATTAGGTAAATCATTTAAAAAAGCTACACATTGTTTGCTTTCAATGGAGCGTAGATTGGCAGCCAAACCTGAAATCAGTGACCTCTACTATGATTTCATGTCAGAATATCAAGCATTAGGCCACATGTCTGTGTGTGCGGAACCTCATTTGGACCAGGGCGCCTATTTTATACCACATCACGGAGTGCTACGAGAAAGTAGCACCACGACTAAGCTTAGAGTGGTGTTTAATGCTAGCTGCCCTACCACGACAGGTGTCTCCTTCAACGACATCCAGATGGTCGGGCCTGTAGTTCAGGATGACTTATTGTCCATCTTGTTGCGGTTCAGACAGCACAAGTACATTTTGTCTGCCGACGTGGCGAAAATGTACAGGTGTTTAGCTGTCCATCCAGATGACAGATGCTTGCAGCAGATAGTCTGGCGTGACAGGCCTACTGATCCCCTCAAGACATTTCAACTGAACACCGTCACGTATGGGACGGCTAGCGCACCATTTCTCGCGACGCGCTGCCTTAAGCAACTTGGTCTTGAGTGTGAGAACAAAGATGTAAGCAACATCATTTTGCATGATTTTTATGTCGATGATCTGCTTACAGGTGGAGATGATTTGGATGTCGTAAAGAAAATACGTCGAGAGGTGACCGCGGTGTTGGAATCTGCTTCGTTACCACTCCGAAAGTGGAAATCAAACGAACCGGAATTACTGTCAGAAGTTGCTGATACGTCACTTGACCTGAATATTGGATCTCGTGAACCAAGCAAGTTGTTAGGTCTTGGCTGGCACTCTGATTCTGATGAGCTCTGCTTTTCCTTGCAGTCCCTTATTCCAGATGCCAACACTAAGCGTGACATGCTTTCTGTAATAGCACAGATATTTGACCCGTTAGGTTTGTTGGCTCCCTTCGTGATTTCAATGAAGATGCTGATGCAGAGGCTGTGGTTAGACAAACTTTCATGGGATGATCCTCTGACTCCAGAAATCAAGAAGCGTTGGTACGAAATCATCGGGTCGATAACGACTTTGAATGATATTAGCATTCCACGATTGGTTTTCTGCGACTTATATAAGTCTATACAGCTGCACATTTTCAGTGATGCATCGGAACGCGCGTTCGGTGCGTGCGTTTTTGTTCGAAGCATCAACGACAATGGAGAGGTACTGATTCGACTCTTGATGGCCAAGAGTCGGGTAGCCCCAATTAAACCTACAACGATACCGCGGTTAGAGTTGTGCAGTGCTCAGGTTGGCGCTCGGCTTTTTGAGAAGGTGATTAATTCGCTTCGGGCTAGAATTGATCAGGTTTGTTTCTGGACGGATTCGACAATTGTCTTGGGATGGTTACGAATGTTGCCTTGTAAACTTCAGCCATTTGTACGCAACCGCGTTGCTGACATTTTAAGAATGGCTTCCGACCATAAATGGAGACACGTCCCAACTGACAAAAACCCAGCAGACCTGGTATCTCGCGGTGTGGACATCAGAGATCTCCCAGATCTTGACTTGTGGTGGTCCGGTCCAGAGTTTTTGAAGCAAAACCCGTCAGAATGGCCTTCTCAGCCGAAGTTTGTTGAACAATTGCCTGAGACCCGCCCAGATATTTCACTTACTGCCGTAACTAACCCGAGCGTCGATTTAATCGATTTTAGTCGTTTCTCAAATTATTTACGACTTGTTCGCTCTGTGGCTTACGTCTTGCGATTCATTCAATCTTGCAAGAAGCAAGTAGTTACGTCCAAATTTTTAACGGACGTTGAAATGCGAAACGCGTTAAATATTATCATTTCAAAATGCCAAGACGACTCCTTTTCAGAATATAAATTACTGATTAAAAAAGATAATTTACCTAATAAAAGTCCACTCCTTAAATACAATGTATTTTTAGATGAAAGAGGCGTAATGCGTGTGGGAGGACGTCTTGATAATTCAAACTTTACATATGAGAAAAAGCATCCTATAATATTACAGTCCAATCATATATTTACAAAACTTTTATTTCACCATGAGCACAAAAGGTTGATGCATGCTGGTCCTCAGTTGCTGTTGGCGTGCATTAGGGAAAACTATTGGCCCATAGGAGGTCGAAACCTTGCTAAGGCCTGTTACCATAAGTGTGTACTGTGCAATCGTATGAAAGGCAAGGTCGTGACCCCTTTGATGGGCAACTTACCGCAGCAGCGTCTCCTTCCAGGTGGCTTTCCCTTCGAAAGTGTCGGGCTCGATTACGCGGGTCCCATTATGAGTGCTAGTCATCAAGGTCGCGGGTGTAGGCTCGTTAAAGTATATATCTGCATTTTCGTATGCTTTACCACCAAAGCTATTCATTTGGAGTTAGTGGGCGACCTAACGAGCAATCAGTTCTTGCTAGCACTGCGCAGGTTTATCTCGCGAAGGGGCAAACCAGTTAATATTTATTCTGACAACGGAACATCATTTGTTGGTGCGTACAATGACTTATCCAAATTTTTAAAAGGCAATTGCGATTCCGTAAGCGAAAGTATGGCCAATGAAAACATTAGTTTCCATTTTATTCCGGCATATACACCACATTTCGGTGGTCTCTGGGAGGCAGGAGTTAAGTCGACCAAACATCATTTACTTAGAGTGTTGGGAAATTGTCACCTAACTTACGAGGAATTGAACACCACGTTAAGTCAAATCGAAGCAATCTTAAACTCCCGGCCGCTCACTCCGCTATCATCAGATCCTGCCGATTTTATGCCTTTAACTCCCGGACATCTTCTCATCGGGCGTCCCCTAACTTCCCTACCGCAGCCAGACTACCAGAGCCGTCCTACTCCTCTTCTAACCAGATTTCAACGGATTGAACAGCTTAGACAGCATTTTTGGCAACGATGGAGTAAGGAGTACGTTGCAGAACTTCAGCAACGTATTAAATGGCGGTCTTGTAATACCAGCTTGAAACTTAATGCAATGGTGGTGGTAAAGGAGGACAATCTCCCCCCCTTGAAATGGAGGCTGGGGAGGATAGTTGCAACCCATCCCGGACCCGATGGAATCGCTCGAGTTGCGGATATAAAGACATCCACGGGTACCATTCGAAGAGCTTTCAATAGGATCTGTCCGCTGCCGGTGTCCCTGCCTGATTCTGGTTGAAAGAGAAGCTTTCAACGCCCGGGGGCATGTTGGAGCGCGTGAAGCAGCCAGCATTGGCATTATGTGCATCGATCGTCGCCGCTTTTTTTTAAGATCCTATTTTGTTTTCTTTTGACATATCTGTCAATTCTCTCTCTAATTTTGTCTGATTTTATTACACATTATCTCCACGTTCATGAAGCCTTTTCTTAAGTTCCTGCAACTCCGTCTACTCCCGAACAATAACCCTCCTTTTTGCTTCGCGTAGTCGGGTAAAAACCAGGTGCTCCATGACACCATTACACCAATCAGACGCCAGAACCGCTTGTGTACCCTTCAACGGCCAAGTCACACAACATCTTCTATCTATACTTATAATAAAACTCTAAATTTTTGTCTCTGTCTGACTCTACCTGTCTCTCTCTGTCACACTGTCTGTCCCTATGTCTGTGTGTTACCTCATCACGCGAATACCGCTGAATAGTCTTCAGTCAAACAGTCGTACCGTGATAAGTCCTGTTTCCCGGCACAATCTAGGCTATATTATATCACGCTACGACTTTTGGGATAAATAATAAAAGTTGAAATAAAAAGCATTGTTGAGCGATACCAAGGACCATCCCATTTGCCATGGTAAAAAAAACAATATGACTGTTATTCGGAAAACCAATCTAAACTTTATACGAGATAAGGTTGTGTTTTGCATACATGCGATCGGCATGGCCTACTCGATTATTTCATTTTTCCAGTATTTGAAAAAACGAACTAAGCCAATACGATATAAGGTTGTGTTTTGCATAAATAAAAAAAGCCATGACCAACTGGATTTCCTACCAAAAGTATTGCAAGGAAGTGTTTGCATTTTTCGTCAGGTCCCTATAAGTAACCGTAGCTCAGGCGGTACTTCTTTGGCTTCGTGGTCGAAAGGTTCTGGGTTCGAACCTAGGCTTGAATGATTTTTTATTTTTTTATTTCGGTTAAGCGCATTTTTCTTTTTGTATTTTTTTGTTTTTTAGTTGTTAAGAAAAAACTTAGTTTTGTTACTTAGAATTCAAATACGTTAAAACTGTAATTTTTTGTGATGATTCTTTTTTCAGCAGGGTTTGAAATTATCAAGATAAATAGCCCTTTGATAATTATCCGATAATTATCAAACAGATATAAACCTAGCAATCCTTTTTTAACTGATATCGGATAGGGCTCAAAGTGGTGAGGCCTTAACCCAGGAGTGGGACAGCGTAGAGGTTGCATAAAAAAAAAACCTTTGTTTTTTTTGTTTCGGCCACACACAGACAATACAAAACGAAAAGAAAACCCGACGATGCGGGGAATCCCCGCTATTGACGGTTAGGGGCGCGTTCACAGAACAATATTGGCGCGTATAATTATCAACCTATCTTGATAATTATCACTTCGAACCCTGTTTTTCAGTCTGTGCGAGCATTACTAAGCGCAATTAAAAAATATCTTTCGTGAAACCCTCCCAATTTCTTAAAGTATAGCATTTTTAGAACTAGAAACTAACCACATTTTAATTTAAAGTCTTCATTCGTTCGTGAAACTTTGTCTTCTTAGCTGAAACGCTAAATGCATTTTGCAACCCTAAATACTAATACTTACTTAAATCGGAGGTTTGCGATTTGTGGGTACTAACATAGACATAATATTCTATAGGTATGGGTTCTCTATCTGCCGGTTTCTGATTTGAGAAATTCGCTAAGCAAGCACTTAAATATCGTTCTGCCTCTGCAGATTTCTCACAAAAGAACGTGACAGAACGATAGTTAAGTATTTCCTTAGTAAAATTCTCAATTTAGAAACCGGGCCTACCTATGTCGTCTCCAATGGTAGCAAACTTTGCACCGAGGGCGTGTGCCGTTAAAGTGACCCGCAAGGATACCCTTTACTGGCTTAGCATAATAATGGGTTAGACCTTATCTATGGGCCATGGGCGTACTTATAACTCTATCTGTCCCACTCTACGTCGATCAAAAGAGTGAAAAGCATATAAACTCCTCAACTTCTTAAGCCATTCTAATGCTAAGCTTTATCACGTCTAAACAATACATTTATAAAATCGCCGCGTACGTGGCAAAGTTCCTGCTTTATTAGAAAATTTATAAATATGTCGTATTGTTTAGATTAAGGATTTTAGGGCATAAAAAATGCCTAAAATAAAAAGAATTATTTATTTAACAAAAAGGTGTATCCTAGATTCCTAGCGTTTTACGTACTCTATTTATTGTTCTCTTTTGAGCCTTGCTGCCGCAAGTCATGAAGTAAAAAATAAGTAAAAAAACTTTTTAAGTTAAACGGTTTTATGTTAAACATACATTGCAATGTTTAAGATAAATGTACTAAAAACCAAAAAATAATAAAATAGATACAGTCGCGGGAATTATAAACATATGCATAGACTAGACTAAAATAAAACCGTGGGGCACGTCAATTGTATACAATCGTTGATTAAAATGTTTGTTTTGTAATGTTACACTATAATTAGGCAGTTGACGTGCCCCACGGTTTTATTTTAGTCTAGTCTATGCATATGTTTATAATTCCCGCGACTGTATCTATTTTATTATTTTTTGGTTTTTAGTACATTTATCTTAAACATTGCAATGTATGTTTAACATAAAACCGTTTAACTTAAAAAGTTTTTTTACTTATTTTTATTTTCTAGTTTTTAGTTTTTATTTCGCATTCTGTTTAATTCATATAGTACATTGTATTATACTGGTTGAGCACTTTCATTTGATACCCATATTGATGGGATCGATAAAACCTACGTTATCCGCCATTTTGTAGCGGCCGCCATCTTGTATTTCAATTTTTTATAGTATATTGTATTCTGCTTGTTGAGCCCTTTCATTTGATACCCATATTGATGGGATTGATAAAACCTACGTTATCCGCCATTTTGTAGCGGCCGCCATCTTGGATTTAAATTTTTTATAGTATATTGTATTCTGCTTGCTGAGCCCTTTCATTTGATACCCATATTGATGGGATTAATAAAACATAAATTATCCGCCATTTTGTAGCGGCGGCCATCTTGAATTTATAATGATAATGAATAAACATAATTGTATTGTCACCAAAATCAAAAGTGTATACAAAATTTCAGATTAATCGGTTGACAGGAAGAGGCTGAAATTTGAATTACTAAAGGACCACGGGCACATTAGTATGAAGTCTGGGCCCACTGACAGTTGACACTTGATGAAAAAGTTTACATTGCCGGACCTCAATAAACTGCATGTCAAATGAAAGCTCTTGAAGAGTACTTTAATTTATTCTATGGCAGCTTAGTCAAAATCGAGCGCGAACATGGTGTTTTGGGCACATTTGTCCCATTTTATAAAGATTGTCGGACCTCAATAAACTTCATGTCAAATGAAAGCTCTTGAAGAGTACTTCAATTTATTCTATGGCAGCTTAGTCAAAATCGAGCGCGAAAGTGGTGTTTTGAGCACATTTGTCCCATTCTATAAAGATTGTCGGACCTCATAAACTTCTTGTCAATTGAAAGCTCTTGAAGAGTACTTCAATTTATTCTATGGCAGCTTAGTCAAAATCGAGCGCGAAAGTGGTGTTTTGGGCACATTTGTCCCATTTTATAAAGATTGTTGGACCTCAATAAACTTCATGTCAAATGAAAGCTCTTGAAGAGTACTTCAATTTATTCTATGGCAGCTTAGTCGAAATCTAGCGCGAAAGTGGTGTTTTGGGGATGGGCATATTGGGCCCACTGACAGTTGACACTGTCAGACCTCAATAAACTTCATGTCAAATGAAAGCTCTTGAAGAGTACTTCAATATATTCTACAACAGCTTAGTCGAAATCTAGCGCGAAAGTGGTGTTTTGGGCACATTTGTCCCGTTTTATAAAGATGGTCGGACCTCAATAAACTTCATGTCAAATGAAAGCTCTTGAAGAGTACTTCAATTTATTCTATGGCAGCTTAGTCGAAATCTAGCGCGAAAGTGGTGTTTTGGGGATGGGCATATTGGGCCCACTGACAGTTGACACTGTCGGACCTCAATAAACTTCATGTCAAATGAAAGCTCTTGAAGAGCACTTCAATTTATTCTATGGCAGCTTAGTCGAAATCTAGCGCGCAAGTGGTGTTTTGGGGATGGGCATATTGGGCCCACTGACAGTTGACACTGTCGGACCTCAATAAACTTCATGTCAAATGAAAGCTCTTCAAGCGCACTTCATTTTATTCCATGGCAGCTTAGTCGAAATCTAGCGCGAAAGTGGTGTTTTGGGCACATTTGTCCCATTTTATAAAGATGGTCGGACCTCAATAAACTTCATGTCAAATGAAAGCTCTTGAAGAGTACTTCAATTTATTCTATGGCAGCTTAGTCGAAATCTAGCGCAAAAGTGGTGTTTTGGGGATCATATTGGGCCCACTGACAGTTGACACTGTCGGACCTCAATAAACTTCATGTCGAATGAAAGCTCATGAAGCGCACTTCATTTTATTCCATGGCAGCTTAGTCGAAATCTAGCGCGAAAGTGGTGTTTTGGGCACATTTGTCCCATTTTATAAAGATGGTCGGACCTCAATAAACTTCATGTCAAATGAAAACTCTTGAAGAGCACTTCAATTTATTCTATGGCAGCTTAGTCGAAATCTAGCGCGCAAGTGGTGTTTTGGGGATGGGCATATTGGGCCCACTGACAGTTGACACTGTCGGACCTCAATAAACTTCATGTCAAATGAAAGCTCTTCAAGCGCACTTCATTTTATTCCATGGCAGCTTAGTCGAAATCTAGCGCGAAAGTGGTGTTTTGGGCACATTTGTCCCATTTTATAAAGATGGTCGGACCTCAATAAACTTCATGTCAAATGAAAGCTCTTGAAGAGTTCTTCAATTTATTCTATGGCAGCTTAGTCGAAATCTAGCGCAAAAGTGGTGTTTTGGGGATCATATTGGGCCCACTGACAGTTGACACTGTCGGACCTCAATAAACTTCATGTCGAATGAAAGCTCATGAAGCGCACTTCATTTTATTCCATGGCAGCTTAGTCGAAATCTAGCGCGAAAGTGGTGTTTTGGGCACATTTGTCCCATTTTATAAAGATGGTCGGACCTCAATAAACTTCATGTCAAATGAAAACTCTTGAAGAGCACTTCAATTTATTCTATGGCAGCTTAGTCGAAATCTAGCGCGCAAGTGGTGTTTTGGGGATGGGCATATTGGGCCCACTGACAGTTGACACTGTCGGACCTCAATAAACTTCATGTCAAATGAAAGCTCTTCAAGCGCACTTCATTTTATTCCATGGCAGCTTAGTCGAAATCTAGCGCGAAAGTGGTGTTTTGGGCACATTTGTCCCATTTTATAAAGATGGTCGGACCTCAATAAACTTCATGTCAAATGAAAGCTCTTGAAGAGTACTTCAATTTATTCT
>OX439384.1:4793462-5090682 GCA_949319315.1 Zelleria hepariella | reverse complement strand
TCGAATAACTAGTGGTTCGCCCCGAACTATGAACTCGCGACCCCATAACTCAGCAACCCCTCGACTGATTTGGCTCATGTTCGAACTTAAAAATTCTCTTTGCCTCATTTACCTGCCTACAAAATTTCATGACGATCCGACTAAATTTACTCAATTTATCGTCGAACGAACATTCATACATACATACATACATACATACATACATACATACATACATACAAACGCCGGATTGTTCAAGTAGACTCGGAGAACTTCGCTCGCTTCGCTCGCTCGTTCAAAAATTAGAACACAATTTTCTAGATAAAGATAAGACTGTTTCAAAGCAGTGGTTAGTAGCGGGACAACAATCTCAGGTATTGCAAAATATTCACAACAGTATTCTAATGGGGATTTTTCCAAGCATCAAAAATAGTACGAGTAACTGTCAAAATCTGTCTATTAATCTGTGGTTTCCATATAAACCACAGATTTAGTTGCGCGATTTAGTACGAATCGCTTTCAAATTTGACACTTAGAAAAATCCCCCGCGTAGCCGATATAAACAGTGTCATTTCTGACCTCGCTAGCTGCCCTAGCGGCAAATCGAGTTCGGAACCCTAAAAAGTTAATTTTGTTTGCATTGATAACTTTGAGTAGATGCACCCTGTACAATGCCACCTACAAAACAATCTATGGAATAAGAAGATGGATAGATTATTCTAAAGTTAGATCATGACGGAGTAGGTCACGAATGCCATTATGACCTTTGTATAATCAATAAAGTAAATGCAGAAACAGTTACTTTATTTACTTTAAAACTTTTTGTTCATCTTTCAGTTAGCGAATCGTAAAACGGCGCAAGTGTAAGTATGGATCGGGCTCCAAAAAATACACACTTGGCAGTTACACAGTAAAAACGAAGGCCTTTGCATCTACCTACCTAATGAGATGATTTATACAGCTTCCAGTGGCACCTTCACTCACACTTGTTGGGTGAAGGGACCACTCGGCGCTGCAGTGCCTGGGACATGGTTTTTAGATGGAGTAGGCTTGCTCAGCACCTATACCATCCTGACAGCTTAGTTGGCCTAGCCCACAGGAAGAGGAAAGGCAAGTCAATACGTCACGAGCCAACTAAGCCGCGAGTTTCCTCACGATGTATACAGTAAACAGCATGTAAAACCTTTACTTTTTTCTTGCAAAGTCGCCCGTAACGTGACTGAATAGAGTGTACAGGTAGATGTCGTTTAAAGGTCGATGTCGAATGTACTCTACCAATGCTTGAGATGGAGTAGGCTTACGGAAAGCAGTGGTTACGTCTGGCACAGAATCGTGAGTGTTGAGATGAGCATGAAAAGGCCTTTACTCAGCAATGGGTGTTAACAGGCTGATGATGATGATGATGGGGCTTGCCCAGCCACTATTACACCCTCTTAGCTTAGTAGGCCTAGTCAGCAGGTAGTACGCGGCTATGAAAATGTGGAAAAAACATCGATCGGTTCAGTAGTTATGGAGCAATGGCCCGTTTTCAACTGACAGTTAAAAGCTGAATTCAAAGCCCTTATATTCAGAAAAAGCGAAATTTGACAGCCGTGAAAACGGCTCATTGGACATACAGACGGACACACGAGTGATCCTATAATAGTTCCGTTTTAAGTTTTGAGGTACGGAACCCTAAAATTGTGTGTCATTTCATATAAGTAGACATACAAAGGCCATACAAAGGCAAAGATATCTTTGCAAGGACGCCCGGTCTTCCGTCCATACTACGTTAGCGGTTCGGCCTTGAGGTATCAAGTTATTGACCTTGGAGCAAGTGTGGTTTAACGACGACATAGGCGGCTGGCCAAGCGCGAAACTGAGTGGGACGGACTATTCGCAACTTAGGTATATTCTAAGCTTTATACTACAGGGTGCAATCGAATTCGATAAGTAGGATGATTAGGTACTGATCTCAGTACAAACAAATTCGGAAGGCAAAGTTTTTTGTTCGAAAGTCCGTTATTGGCTTAATCTTATCTTTAGACAATATTGAGAAACTAATTTCAATATTTTTTATATTCGTTTAGTAGTTTGGATTTTACAACGTTTCAAAGATACGGTTTTATGACCTTCACGCGACGGTCTGCATAGCGGTCATAGGAACAAAACATTTTAGCGCATAAAAACAAAACTACTGGATCAAAATAAAAAATATTTAAATTAGTTTCTCAATATTGTCTAAAGATAAGTTTAAGCCAATAACGGACTTTCGAACAAAAAACTTTGCGTACCCAATTGTACGAGGTGGCAAAAAAATTTAGCGAAAAAGATATCAGCTGTTCCTTACTACATTTGGTGCAGTACTGAGTCTACCTTGTGTATGGAACAGCTGTTTTTTTTTCGCTACCTCGTACAAGTTCTTTGTAGTGATCAGTAGACAGGCTTCATAAAGAAAACTCAACTGCATCACAGTCTTAGCAGGCGCTAGTTTGGGCTAATTTGTGTTGGTCCCGCCTGCTAAGACTGTGATGCAGTTGAGTTTTCTTCGTTATTTAACAGATATTTAACAGTTTTTTTGTTTATTGTAATAATTTTCTAAATTGCACCCGTGCGAAGCTCGATCCTACGAATAAATCCCGCCGCCGCCGCCAAAAATGGCCACTTTTGGCGGCGGCGGCGGCGGGTTTTATTCGTAGGTTCTAGGATCTGCAATCTAAACCTTAGGTACTAAAAATTGTTAAGCCTAGGGATTATCATTTGACGCTTCGTTTATAGCAAGGCCCAGTAGAAGGCACAACTGGCGTCTTCAAACGCATCCAAAAAGAAGACGCCGGTTGTGCCTACTACTGGGCCTTAATAACAAAAGGCTGGGTACAAAGTCTAGCCAAACAACGCACATCCACGGAAGATGTAAAAAGGCAACCTTGAATGGAAAACCCGTTTATGGTTGTAGTAACGTGATAATGTTCTTGGTCCGTTAGCTAGTACGCATGCGGGTTCTAAAGTACTCTCTCTCTCTCTGTCTCTCTGTCTCACTCTCAAGATATTTATAAAAGTACTAGCTTTTCCTGCGTCTTCGTCCGCGTGGACTACCTACATAAATAGGATAATAGTAGTGATATTGCTCTTCATGTGTTTTGTGGCCTACTTGCTATTCTGATGTATAAGCTATCCCCATTCCAAAATTTATTTAAATTCGTCCAGCCGTTTCAGCGTCAAAGAGTAACAATCACACACACTCAATCACAAACTGTGGTATTTTTGTACAATCGTTAACGGTGCTGCCCTTGCAGCCCTAGCTCAGACCTCTACCTTGTATAACAGATCGTAAAATCACCGTAGTTTGAGTTCCATGGTGTCATTTTTCTTGATGTAAAAATATATCGCAAACAGATATAAAAGGAAAAGGAACGGGCCTTTGATATATCCTTGGGGAACCTCTATCTTTATCTCGAGAACCCATCGATTCAATATTTATTTTTGGTGGTATGTAACAAAATATATGTTTGGCAGCTAATTTGAGAATCAGCCCAAAAATCTAGTTTACATACAGTAATCTCTACCAACGACAAAGATGTATGACTACTTTTATCTCCCGCGCAAAGATTTCTATTTACGACTTCAAAACTGTGTTCATTAACGCCATGACAAATTCCGAAACATGATTTAGTTTTAACTCGTTTCGATTGCAATTTTTATTGGACTTTCCAATGCAATTTTGAAATTAATAAACGATGGATTGTAAAACTTGTAAAGCCAGAGGTTACTTTCACACAAAACAAGAAGATAGTGTTGTAGAGTCTACGTACAATCGATGATTCTTCAAAAAAATATTCATACAAGGTGTAACAAAAGGTCCTAACTCTTTTTACAGGGTAATAGCACCCGGTGATACACACATCCCAAATATGTTTTGCTCTATGACGTTCCGTTGAATTTAAAATTAATAAAAAGATAAATATTTTTAAAATATAGTTTTCATTGATTACGCATACAAACATGTGTTTGAATGTAAACAAAATCCAAGAACAAAAATGTTTATTTTAAGATTTGTTTTTTTTTTACCCTATTTTGCAGGAATGTCATCCTGTTGACCAGTAGAAGACAGCCTGCAAAAAGAGTTAGTTCGGATTTATGATTTTTTTTTTTCACTGGCGGCACTAGTTTGTGCTTTCCCCTTCGCCTTAAGAAACTTTATAACATCTACCTATATGTTAAAAAAAAACATTATTTTCATCTATCTAATAGTAACAATTTCTTGTACGTCCGGTTTCGTTACTTTCACTATCACTAGTTTAGAAATGACCGATCGAGTTATAGGCGGAACGAGAGTTCGCAATTGATAGACCCGTATCTCGTGAATGTGATACTAGAAAGCCCTTTATACAGGGTGACTTGGTCTGGATTGTTAGCGAAACGTTGAAGGGTATTCCTACTTAAGGTTCAACGAAAGTAGCGTGGCGGGAAGTGCAAAATTTTTTGTTTTTTCAATTTTGTAGTTAAACTGAGCAATTTTTGTTCCATGATTGTTGTTTCACGTCGTTAAAATAGTATTGTTTTCATTATTCTAAACAACAATAATTCAGCTGTATTGTATTGTACTATTTTAGTTTTGACATTATCTAAAACGTTTTGACATCTTTGTAATCATGATTTTTTCTAATAAATAAATATTTCATATTGTAATATCAATTATACCCCTATTATACGTAAGTTGTAATTCAGGAACACCTGTGAAGCCAAATTCATTCGCACTTTCATTATCAGAGAATTCGTTTCATTCACAGAGAACAACTGAATTTTGTTATTGCGCTCGATATGTGCTCGCTCGAGTGCTTTAATTGATATCAAACATCGATATCAATTAAAGCACTCGGAAGTGGATCAAATCATACTTATTTTTTACCGACTTAAAAAAGTTAATAGGTACTCAATTACCTCAGAACTTTTTTCTACTTGAACCGATTTGATCATTCTTTTTTTGTTTGAAAGGATATAGGTAGTTCCCATGTAAAATGGTTCTGAATTTACTGATCTGAAGAAGAACTTCGGAGATTGAGAACGGAACTCCTCCTCATCATTCAGAATCTGTGCAATAACAGTATACCTTTTCACCAATGAAGTCGGTATTTTATTACATTTTTGTTAATTTTGTATTATTTATGCTCTTGTTGCACTTAAATAATACAAATTATGTAAAATCTACATTTCAATAAATAATACAAGTTATGTGAAATCCGGCGCCGTGGCAGGCCAAGGCGGAGATGGCGGGACGATCTCGAAACCTTTTTACTGGGGTGGCAAGAGGTGGCCCCAGTTAGAAAAGAGTGAAGGACACAAGGGGAGGCCTTTGCCCAGCAGTGGGACACTACAGTAAAACAGGCTAAAACAAGCTACATAAAAAAATGTGAAATCAAAGCAGGTGTTTAGCCAATACATAGAGGACGTAAACAATCTTCATCAATATCAAAGACCTATTGATTTTGTAGTTCTTTGATCTGGGGGCACGGCAGTGCCCCCGCCAGGTCGAGCGCGAAGCAAACACTGCCGTACCATCCTTTACTGGAACCATTTCGCCGCATTTTCAGGCCCCTATTTGAAAACCTTTGGATAAGACCAGAACGCAGAAATTTTCGTCATCTAGTAAGCTATAATCACATACTTAAAATCCAAAATTTCAAGTCTGTAGGTCATTTAGTTCCGAAGGTAAGCGAAAGCAAAGTTTCGCATTTATGACACACACTCACTCACTCACTCACTCACTCACTCACTCATGATCATCATAATAGAACTAGTACTTTCCATAAACTCAGAGAGCTGAAATTTGGTACAGAGTTAGGGTTGAATGGCCACATAAAGGGAAAACTATAAAAACTAGGATAATCGAAGATCTGGAGTACCTGGTGACCCTGATTAGAAAACACAAGAGCCCTAATAGAACTAGTACTTCCCATAAACTCAGAGAGCTGAAATTTGGTACAGAGTTAAGGTTTAATGGGCACATAAAGGGAAAACTATAACAACTAGGATAATCGAAGATCTGGAGTACCTGGTGACCCTGATTAGAAAACACAAGAGCCCTAATAGAACTAGTACTTCCCATAAACTCAGAGAGCTGAAATTTGGTACAGAGTTAGGGTTTAATGGGCACATAAAGGGAAAACTATAAAAACTAGGATAATCGAAGATCTGGAGTACCTGGTGACCCTGATTAGAAAACACAAGAGCCCTAATAGAACTAGTACTTCCCATAAACTCAGAGAGCTGAAATTTGGTACAGAGTTAGGGTTTAATGGCCACATACAGGGAAAACTATAAAAACTAGGATAATCGAAGATCTGGAGTACCTGGTGACCCAGATTAGAAAACACAAGAGTCCTAATAGAACTAGTACTTCCCATAAACTCAGAGAGCTGAAATTTGGTACAGAGTTAGGGTTTAATGGCCACATAAAGGGAACACTATAAAAACTAGGATAATCGAAGATCTGGAGTACCTGGTGACCCTGAGTAGAAAACACAAGAGCCCTAATAGAACTAGTACTTCCCATAAACTCAGAGAGCTGAAATTTGGTACAGAGTTAGGGTTTAACGGCCACATAAAGGGAAAACTATAAAAACTAGGATAATCGAAGATTTGGAGTACCTGGTGACCCTGATTAGAAAACACAAGAGCCCAACCAAACTATTATAGATCGACATATACCGCCCTTACAAAAAATATTCAACTTGGTGAGCCGCTTCTTTTGATGATTTGATGTCAAAAATCTAAGGTCTGAAGTATCTGATGAAGAACCCTCAGCTGGTATCAGCTTTATTAGAGATATTATGGTAATACCCCTTCTACTATTATTACATAAAAAAATCGACTGTCATTGCAAAAATCCAGCGTAGTGGGACACATCTTCATTTAATCTAGCCTATAGCGTCCCACTAGTGGTTCGCTCCGAACTATGAACTCGCGACCTCAGTTACAGATGTATAACTTTGCTTACGCCATTCGCGCAGGCGCGCGCGCGATTTGCATTTCAACTATACAACCCCATATCTCGGCAACCCATCGACCGATTTGGCTCATGTTCGAATTTAAAAATTCTTTTAGTTTACCCGCCTATCAAATTTCATAACGATCCGACCAAATTTACTATGACCAAAGTTATCGTCGAACAAACATTCATACATACAAACATACATACATACAAACGCCGGATTGTTCCAGCAGACTCGGAGGACTTCGCTCGCTCGTTCAACAAGAAATAGTCGGACGATTAACTTTATTCTACTCGAACATTACACAAATTTAAAAACTGTGTCAAATAAGAAAATCTAATAAAATTAATCAATATGCCCTCGTTTCTACAAAAAGAAGTGAAATCCCACCAAAAACATTCTGTAAAAACTAGCCAGGTCTCGATGGATCTGCTTGTTTATCTCTAAAAAAGTAATGAAATCTAGACAAAGTCGTGCCAAGTCTAAGGTTCCTTACTGCGATTTCTTTATTATTATAGTTAATGTTGTGAGACTTGGCTGTTGAAGGGTACACAAGGGTACAAAACCAGGTGCTCCATGACACCATTGCACCAATCTGTCGCCAGAACCGCTTGTGTAACCTTCAACGGCCAAGTCTCACAACATTAACTATAATAATAAAGAAATCGCAGTAAGGAACCTTAGACTTGGCACGACTTTGTCTAGATTTCATTACTTTTTTAGAGATAAACAAGCAGATCCATCGAGACCTGGCTAGTTTTTACCCGACTACGCGAAGCAAAAAGGAGGGTTATGATTTTAGCAGCGTATGTATGTATGTATGTATGTATGTATGTATGTATGTATGTATGTATGTATGTATGTTTGTGTGTTCATCTGTTCCCTCGCAGAGCCTAAACTACTCGGCCGATTTCAACAAATGAGGTGTCGTTGGATTCGTCTTAATCACCCAGGTAACATAGGATAGTTTAATTTTGAAAAAAACCAAGATGGCGGCTGTGCTGCGCCCTAAAGTGGTGAACCTAAAAATAAAAATTATCGGATACCATCGTCATGGGTATCAAATGAAAGGGCTTTAAAAGACCTTTTCAAAAATGTATAACACATGTAGCGTCAACATAACAAATAGAACAAAAAAATCCAAAATGTGTTTTTTTTTTGCCCTTCTTGGTTCTATTCTGGGTGATCGTCCAAAATGACTTACTAAAAAGCTCAAAAAAAAATAGAAGTTAAAAACTAAAACCCGACTACTAAAAGGCTTAAAACAAGACCTGTTTATCCTTAAAATAGACTCATAGTTAGGTAATTAATCGTAGTCGGAGGACACCACATTCACATTTGATAAACCGATGGCCTCCGACTACGATTAATTACCTAACTATGAGTCTATTTCAAAGGATAAACAGGTCTTGTTTTAAGCCTTTTAGTAGTCGGGTTTTAGTTTTTAACTTCTATTTTTTTACAGAATGTTTTTGGTGGGATCAATATTGACAAAATTGGACTCGTACGGAAATCGTGGCCAGCCCATTTCCACTTCGAACTAGCCCTAATGTAGCCCCTACCACCGTATTTTTAACACGCTTTTTACCCGACTACGCGAAGCAAAAAGGAGGGTTATGATTTTAGCAGCGTATGTATGTATGTATGTATGTATGTATGTATGTATGTATGTATGTATGTATGTATGTATGTTTGTGTGTTCATCTGTTCCCTCGCAGAGCCTAAACTACTCGGCCGATTTCAACAAATGAGGTGTCGTTGGATTCGTCTTAATCACCCAGGTAACATAGGATAGTTTAATTTTGAAAAAAACCAAGATGGCGGCTGTGCTGCGCCCTAAAGTGGTGGACCTAAAAATAAAAATTATCGGATACCATCGTCATGGGTATCAAATGAAAGGGCTTTAAAAGACCTTTTCAAAAATGTATAACACATGTAGCGTCAACATAACAAATAGAACAAAAAATTCCAAAATGTGTTTTTTTTTTTTTTCCTTCTTGGTTCTATTCTGGGTGATAGTCCAAATGACTTACTAAAAAGCCCAAAAAAAAATAGAAGTTAAAAACTAAAACCCGACTACTAAAAGGCTTAAAACAAGACCTGCTTATCCTTAAAACAGACTCATAGATAATTAATCGTAGTCGGAGGACACCACATTCGCATTTGATAAACCGATGGCCTCCGACTACGATTAATTATCTATGAGTCTGTTTTAAGGATAAGCAGGTCTTGTTTTAAGCCTTTTAGTAGTCGGGTTTTAGTTTTTAACTTCTATTTTTATAAGCTTGGCCTGTATGTATGTATGTATGTAACGGAATCTTAAAGCATAATTTTTATCAATTTCCAGAAGTCTGATTAATTTGAAACTTTGCATACGTATCAAGGACCAATGACAATGCAATAATTTGATAACAGTTTCCCATTATACCCCCCTACAGTGCCATTATACAGGGTGGATTTTTGAGACGGGGCAGTAAGGGCAGGTACCTTAACCGTTATAGTTACAGGAAAACGTTCTTAGGAGACCTGCCATTACTTTTTGAAATATTATGAACTGCATTCACAGATTTTGGAAAAAATGTACGGTCAGCAAAAAAAAAGCTAAAATAAAAAAAATATATTTTATGCCAATCGATTCTCTTTCATGTAGGGATCAAAAGACTCTAAGGAGCCAACTGAGGTTTGAGTACTAGAAAGGTCAGAAATTTACAAAAAAATGATAAATCGAACAAAAAAATTATTTTATACTTTTTAGTTCGGTTAGCTATAAAAGCGTGTTTTTTTAGTTTTTTTAAACTGTTATTTTTAGTTCTGTGTCTCTACGTAGTAGGTATTTGAACGAGCGAGCGAAGCGAGCGAAGTTCTCCGAGTCTACTTGAACAATCCGGCGTTTGTATGTTTGTATGTATGTATGTATGTATGTATGTATGTATGTATGTATGTATGTATGTATGTATGTATGTATGTATGTATGTATGTATGTATGTATGTATGTATGTATGTGTGTATGTATGTATGTATGTATGTATGTATGTATGTATGTATGTATGTATGTATGTATGTATGTATGTATGTATGTATGTATGTTTGTATGTATGTATGTATGAATGTTCGTTCGACGATAACTTGAGTAAATTTAGTCGGATCGTCATGAAATTTGGCAGGCAGGTAAATGAGGCAAAGAGAATTTAAGTTCGAACATGAGCCAAATCGGTCGAGGGGTTGCTGAGATATGGGGTCGCGAGTTCGTAGTTCGGGGCGAACCTCTAGTTAGTCGAAGTTACTACATCTACTAAACCCGGAGATTAAGTCATTAAACCACCACTATACAAGGTGCTCTATCCAATGTGGTCCACAGTTTGAACTCGATGACAGATTAATTGGCGTCCTACGAGTACATATTTTAATGCCTTTTTGGGCGAATAAATACCGACTTACGCGACGATTTATCGGAATATCTGTCAGACTCATTTAGTGCAAATGTTAACAAGATTACTGCAATCTTCTCTACTACAGGGTGTTGAATAGGTACTTTTTGACGGTAAGTATTTTTTTTTTTTTTCGAAAATTCTATGAGTAAAGGTTATCATAATTTATCAGGAAAACTATTAAATGGAGAACCGTTTGTTATGCATAAATATAACTTATTCTACACTTCAATAATAAATATTGCTATCTAAACTTTCAATTGCTTACAACTCAAAATGTCAAATCTGTGATTTTGCCACTTTTCGCAGTACAACGACGATATTTTAATTCTTTTTTGGACGAATTAATAAGTAAGTAAGTAAGTAAGAATTAATACCGACTTATGCGACGATTTATCGGAATATTTCATTTAGTGTAAATGTTCACAAGATTACTGCAATTTCTCTAATACAGGGTGTTACAGAAAAGTCCTGTGACACTGAAAGGGGTCACTTAACTCATCAACATCATCGGTTGTCTGGAAGAGATCGCCTTTAGCTATAAGAACGGAATCTGTACTTTTAGGTTAAGAAAACTAGGCACTCACTTGTTGGTACTCATAAATAGGACAATACATTTTGCGTCCCGTGCATGTGAATCCCTCGCTACGCTCAAGTTTCTTTTCATAACCGTCGCTTGCTCGGTATTCAATACATGCACATGTATTGAATACCGAGCAAGCGACGGTTATGAAAAGAAACTTGAGCGTAGCGAGGGATTCACAGCAAACGATAGTTTTACATCCTTGCATAACAAAATAGTTTTTTCGCAATCCTGGTGACCAACGCCTAGGACGAAAGGTTTTAAAGAAGTACAAAAAAAATGTGCCTGCAAAACTCCGAAGTAGGCACTAGATAAAAGTTGATAAAAGCAAGACGAGATAAAATCTCAAGGCCCACCTCATGTATTGTGACCTGAATACATAGTATTAGTCAACTATGCACATACTTTTATTGGCTCTAACTATCTAGCTAGAACTATCTAGCTCGTTGTAATAGGCCATTGTGAATGTACCTCTTATAGTACGGAAGCCGACCGCATGATCTTCACGTCACTTGATACAAAGATAAGCTCTATGGCTTCAAATAGAAAAAGTTACGCTGAGCTCGAATCAATCGGTCTTATCACTCTGAATTGGCCGAAAGGTCGAAAAAAAGGGCCACTTCCGGTGCAAAAAAACACCCGATTTTACGTGATCTGATACAAGAATGAGACTGGTGGCTTCAATTAGAACTTCTTTCGGAGAAGCAGAAAAACCAAGTCTGCCAGCGCTGGAGTGGCCGGAAGTACCCGACAGACGCCCTCAAAGATCATGATTTTACTCAAAATTTACGTGATCTGATACAAGAATGTGACTTGTGGCTTCAATTAGCCCTTGATTCGCAGAAGCAGAAAAACCAAGTCTGCCAGCTCTAAAGTGGCCGGAAGTACCTGCCAGATGCCCTCAAAGATCAGGTTTTGGGCCAAATTTACGTGTTCTGAATTGATCTGATACAAGAATGAGATTGGTGGCTTCAATTAGAACTTCTTTCGGAGAAGCAGAAAAACCAAGTCTGTCAGCTCTGGAGTGGCCGGAAGTACCTGACAGACGCCCTCAAAGATCATGATTTTGCTCCAAAATTACGTGATCTGATACAAGAATGAGACTGGTGGCTTCAATTAGAACTTCTTTCAGAGAGGCAGAAAAACCAAGTCTGCCAGCGCTGGAGTGGCCGGAAGTACCTGACAGACGCCCTCAAAGATCATGATTTTGCTCCAAAATTACGTGATCTGATACAAGAATGAGACTGGTGGCTTCAATTAGAACTTCTTTCAGAGAGGCAGAAAAACCAAGTCTGCCAGCGCTGGAGTGGCCGGAAGTACCCGACAGACGCCCTCAAAGATCACGATTTTGCTCCAAATTTACGTGATCTGATACAAGAATGAGACTGGTGGCTTCAAATAGCCCTTGATTAGCAGAATCAGAAAAACTAAGTCTGCCAGCTCTGGAGTGGCCGGAAGGACCCGACAGACGCCCTCAAAGATCAGGATTTTGGTGTATGGTGTACAGTATCACCATCTTACCTGTTCAGGCTATGAAAGATACTTCGTAACTTACACTTAGTTCTACAGGTATGACTACTATGAAAAAAAAAACCGCCTAGTTCTACATCCATGTATGACTACTTGGAACACGTAAAATGGCAATTTTTTGTTCTGTCTAGTCATGCACCTACACGGTAGATTTAACTGTAATTTTATATCTGTACAAAATGATTTGTTTTGGCCCCCGCACTATCTTGTTTACTGGTTAAGTGCCCTTTGTCCACGAAAATCCATTGAAAAGATCCATTGATGGATTTTTGTGGACTTTATGACCACTTTAATCCATTACTCGGGACTGTTGTACGGAATGTATTTTTTGGACACAATGAGTAACAAAAAAATTCATTAATAAGATATTGATAGGTACACCAAGGGTAAAAACACTTTCAGGCCCAGTTATGGGCCCAGCGTTATGTTCTAAAATGTTAAATCCCAAAACAAAACAAAAAAACACAGAATTTCAACAAGTAGGTAACAAGTCCAAGTGACAGATGTCAAAGTAAAACATTTTACAACCCCTGTTTGGTTTAGCTCATATAAAAAAAACTCCAGCCAAGCCAAGATAATTATGTTTTTTTGGAGTCATGAACTAGCGGTGCCGCGGGCACACGAAAATGTAGAAACTAGTTGTTTGTCTGTTCTTACTTCACAGCCTATGTGGCTCATATTTTGTCCTTTGCTTGTCATAAGATTTTTACTGTCAGTTGTACAGCCGTTTAGAAGTTAATGTAAAAAAGGATAATTATTCTTACTACCCGTTGTCCTATAACGCGTTTTCCCGTAGAAATGAAGCATTTTCCCGCGGTAAAAAGTTAAATATTTTTTCAAATCAGTCCAGTAGTTTGGAGCCTATTCAATACAAATAAACAAACAAACAATCAAATCTTTCCTCTTTATAATATTATAGTGCAGATGTAGATTAGTGTAGATAGTGTAGGTAGATGATGGTGCACATGGCTACTTTAGCAGGTAGAGGGCGCGAGGGGTGTGGAGTGTAAAAATCATTATGACTGTAGTAATACGTCAGATGGTTCGACATAAACTGATTTATTTTTTTATACATGGCAATAACAATAAGGTCTGTATACCACATCAATGACAAGCAAAGGAAAAAAGATGAGCTAAATAAGCTGAAGAAGAAATACCCAAACGACTGGTTTCTACATTTTCTTGTGAGTTGGTGATTATAGAGCATCGCTTGTATCGATCCTATGTTTCAATATAAATAAAAACCGGCCAAGTGCGAGCCGGACTCACGAAACGAAGATTCCGTGCAGCCATCCAATAAAAAAAATGGTTTCATGGACCCTCGGTGCGTGAGTTCAACTCGCACTTGGCATGTTTTGACCATGGCTGGTCTGATAGTAACTTTTGATCAATACAATAAACAAAATCGAATGGCACGTAAAAATAATTATGCCAAAAAAACAACGTTTCTTGCAATTTTCTATTAAATCACAGTTTTACTCACTAGTCGGCTACACCGACGTGAGTAAAACCGTGATTTAATAGAAAAATGTGCAATGCTCACGAAAGTTTCAGTTTTAAAAAAAATCTTTCACTCTATACCTAACTACCTATATTCTTCAAAATCTGTAAATGCCATTCGTAATATTTTCGCATTCCGATGACTTTCTTCTTTCACAGTTTTCCTGTAGCTATAACGGTTAATGGTGCTGGCTGTCCTTGCAACCTACCTCAAAACTCACGAATATGAGTATAGTCATATTCGTGAGTTTTGAGGTAGGTTGAACGAAATGACAAAGTTAGAGAAATTTAAAGTTACAGGCCCGCCTGGCCATGAATCCTATTTTGTATAGACAAATAGACAACGCCGTGGTCAGGCTGTTTTGACAGGGTTCCGTGGCCGTGTACCTTACCGACCACGGAACGAAAGCGCAAAAAGCATCCCAGTTTGCGTGCTTGTTGCTTTGGTTCAGTTATACTGGTCGATGCAATCGAAAAAAAAATTAAAAGCGGACGGTGCTAAATACTTGTATCGTTTTTTACCATTTTTCTGAACTTCGTGTCTAAAACACATTGTAAGGGGTATTTTTTCATTTTTTCTTTTCGATCAAGGAACAGACAACCAGCACCAAATTGACAGATGAACATCTAATATGTTGGCACTATACTAATTTTATTGATGACTGTCATTTCTGTAAAGACCTAAGTCCACACACTCCGATTTTTTTTACACTCTGGTTTCATCATAAATATTTTTTACATTGCTTTGAACGTGGTAGTTACATTTCAGATGTTAAAATAGTTGATATTTAAAAGCTCAGCACATTCAACCTATTTAAGGCATGCACATATTATAAGTACATAATGCTAAACAGTATAATTAATAATAATGTTAATAATTTTTAAAGATGTTAATAAATTAAAATTTATTCGTTATTTAAAATTAAAGTCAATCCGATGACTTTCTCTTCTGACAGTTTTTCTGTATCTATAACGGTTAATGGTGCTACCTCAACGCGCCATCCTGTGTAATGGAAATGGTTTTTTTTTATTATTGCCAGTGTTTTCACCATTATTTTGGATGCTTACAAGAAACAAAATCGAATGTGCACGAAAAAAAAGTTTTGTCATATCGCAATTTTTTTGGCACCCTGACTATAATTTTCAAAATCTGTAAATGCCACTCGTAATATTTTTGCAATCTGATAACTTTATTTTCTGACAGTTTTTCTGTAGCTATAACGGTTTATGGTGCTGCCTCAACGCGCCACCCTGTATAATGGAAAGTTTAAGTTTAAGTTTTATTTAGATTTTTTATATTTGTAATGTTTTGACCATGGCTTTTGATCCTTATTTACTAGAAACAAAATCATATGGCACGAAAAAATAAGTTTGGTGAAATTTACCAATTTACTTGCACCCTGTATATATTTTTAAAAATCTGTAAATGCCATTCATGATATTTCCGCAATTCAAATACTTTTTTTCCCGACAGTTTTCCTGTAGCTTTAACGGTTAATGGTGCTGCCCTTGTAAACCAACAACAAAAGTACATAAAAAAGTATTAACTCTTGCTTTTGGGTATATACTCAGTAAAAACGAGTAATAACGAATAAATACTCATATTTTCTTTACCGAATCATTAAATACTATTTAGTATTTACTCACCGCCCATCTCTATCCGAGAATGTCAAAAACGATCCTTGTGGTCGGGTCACTAAGTAACATCCTTCTGGCGAACACTTCCAGGTCCGAGTCTCCACTCTACTAACTGACTGATCCAGTGTGTATCTACCAGACAACCTTTATTTAAACATGAAAATTTTCAACTTATTAAATTTTTGTACCAGATGAAGTAAATGTAGTAGTCCCCATCAACCTTTGAGGCCGTCTGTCGGGTACTTCCGGCCACTCCAGAGCTGGCAGACTTGGTTTTTCTGTTTCTGCTAATCAAGGGCTATTTGAAGCCACCAGTCTCATTCTTGTATCAGATGACGTAAATTTGGAGCAAAAACATGATCTTTGAGGGCGTCTGTCGGGTACTTCCGGCCACTCCAGCGCTGGCAGACTTGGTTTTTCTGCCTCTCCGAAAGAAGTTCTAATTGAAGCCACCAGTCTCATTCTTGTATCAGATCACGTAATTTTGGAGCAAAATCATGATCTTTGAGGGCGTCTGTCAGGTACTTCCGGCCACTCCAGAGCTGACAGACTTGGTTTTTCTGCTTCTCCGAAAGAAGTTCTAATTGAAGCCACCAGTCATATTCTTGTATCAGATCACGTAAATTTGGAGCAAAATCGTGATCTTTGAGGGCGTCTGTCAGGTACTTCCGGCCACTCCAGAGCTGACAGACTTGGTTTTTCTGCTTCTCCGAAAGAAGTTCTAATTGAAGCCACCAGTTTCATTCTTGTATCAGATCACGTAAAATCGGGTGTTTTTTTGCACCGGAAGTGGCCCTTTTTTTCGACCTTTCGGCCAATTCAGAGTGATAAGACCGATTGATTCGAGCTCAGCGTAACTTTTTCTATTTGAAGCCATAGAGCTTATCTTTGTATCAAGTGACGTGAAGATCATGCGGTCGGCTTCCGTACTATTATCACGAACGCAACACTAAACTAGAACCACCTCATGTCCATATTCGATCAAAGATATCTTCCATTTGACTCCCCATTCAACAGTCCATCGATTCAAATAAATCCGCGATTATTTCGCAAGTCGCATTTTAACCTTGTCCTAGCCAAGTTTGGCTTGGCTAAACGGATACATTTGTATAACGACACAGTATTTTAGACATAAGTCGGTATCTTAAGTAAACAACATTAGTTTTCCAAACCAGTTCGCTGCTATCTGCATTGGTTTTAGGATTTCTATTACATCGCCGTCTTTTGTTATGTTTGATGCAATCTGCTTCATTGCCACATCGACCGCTGAAAAAGGAAAAGGAAAACACGATTCGGATGAATGAAGATAAAAACAGCGCTATTAGTTTCTCCTCTCGTCTATGATGCGCACCGCGACTTCTTTCGCGGCGCGAAAAGAATTCGACGTGAAACCATGTCGCAAAAGCTAACACCCTCCACGACTGATAAGAAAGAATTTTGAAAGGAAAAGCAAGTCTATATGTGACAAACTTTGGTAGACTTGTGACTCCCCGTAGACAGAAGGAGTATCTCGTGGGTAAGCATAGATTAAACTCGCATCGCAGCACTCGCAGCCTTGCATCCTAGCCGGGCTGAATCCACCAATTCCAAGTTTAAACACTGACCTCCTCTAACCTCGCGCAAAAATAGAAGTTAAAAACTAAAACCCGACTACTAAAAGGCTTAAAACAAGACCTGCTTATCCTTAAAATAGACTCATAGATAATTAATCGTAGTCGGAGGCCATCGGTTTATCAAATGCGAATGTGGTGTCCTCCGACTACGATTAATTATATATGAGTCTATTTTAAGGATAAGCAGGTCTTGTTTTAAGCCTTTTAGTAGTCGGGTTTTAGTTTTTAACTTCTATTTTTTTTGAGCTTTTTAGTTAGTTATTTTGGATGATCACCTAAAATAGAACCAAGAAGGGCAAAAAAAAACACATTTTGGAATATTTTGTTCTATTTGTTATGTTGACACTACATGTGTTATACATTTTTGAAAAGGTCTTTTAAAGCCCTTTCATTTGATACCCATGACAATGGTATCCGATAATTTTTATTTTTAGGTCCACCACTTTAGGGCGCAGAACAGCCGCCATCTTGGTTTTTTTCAAAATTAAACTATCCTATGTTACCTGGGTAATTAAGACGAATCCAACGACACCTCATTTGTTGAAATCGGCCGAGTAGTTTAGGCTCTGCGAGGGAACAGATGAACACACAAACATACATACATACATACATACATACATACATTCATACATACATACATACATACATACATACATACATACGCTGCTAAAATCATAACCCTCCTTTTTGCTTCGCGTAGTCGGGTAAAAAGACAATAACGAGCCAAAGTTCAGTAATGTAAGTTCAGCGACCCATGCCGTGTGTAATGTCATGCCATGTCGTGTCATTGTCCAAAATGGACCGGCGAAGTGGATGTCGTTGATTAAACCAACCGCAGGCGTGGTACGTTCAGCGACACCCTGAGATATCCCATGGTAGTGCTAACTCTTAATAAAAACTAAAACCCGACTACTGAAAGGCTTAAAACAAGACCTGTTTATCCTTAAAATACACTCATAGATAATTAATCGTAGTCGGAGGCCATCGGTTTATCAAATGCGAATGTGGTGTCCTCCGACTACGATTAATTATCTATGAGTGTATTTTAAGGATAAACAGGTCTTGTTTTAAGCCTTTCAGTAGTCGGGTTTTAGTTTTTAACTTCTATTTTTTTTGAGCTTTTTAGTAAGTCATTTTAGACGATCACCCAGAGGGTTGTTCCGTATTCATGACTCGAGTTTTCATGTCACGAATATTTTTTCCGGATTCATTTTACTTGACTGCCGTATTCATGCTATGGAAATTATTTTATTAATTTTTACATTTCGTCTCGCGAGCCTTTCCGGATTCATGCTGCCATACATTATAATAAATATACTTTGCTTCTAAGTACGGTCAGCAAAAAAATCTAAAATATTGGAAGAAATAAATAATAGGCAGAGAAACTTAAGGGATTTTGTTAAGACATCCACGGACACTGGCACGAGGTATATTAATTGTTATTTGTATTGCCATGAGGAATGGGATAATCACGTATGCGTTATACGTCAGCACTGCAAACAAGTAGGTCAATAGTACCTTGCAAATTGATGATCAGTTACTCAGGTTTTAAGTGACATAGGACATCATAGGATTGAAATCATACAAATTAAGTAAGAAATAATCATCTTGTATATTATATAAAAAATATGTAAATAACCAACGTTCTTAAAAATAAAGAAATATAATCAACATGTTTTTGGCTCATGTTCGAACTTAAAAAATCTTTTAATTTCGTTTACCCGCCTACCATAACGATCCGACTAAATTTACTCAAGTTATCGTCGAACGAACATTCATACATACAAACATACATACATACAAACGCCGGATTGTTCCAGTAGACTCGGAGAACTTCGCTCGCCTCACTCGCTCGTTCAAAAAACTCCTTTAAATATTTTATTCTGTTTATTTGGATTTTTTATTATAGCGGCAACAGAAATACATTATCTGTGAAAATTTCAACCGTCTAACTATCACGTCTCATGAGATACAGCCGGGTGACAGACGCGCAGACAGATAGACAAACGGACAGCGGGGTCTTAGTAATAGGGTCCTTTTACCCTTTGAGGGTAACGGAACCCTAAAAACCGGACAAGTGCGAGTTTAACTCGCGTTGAGAGGGTTCCGTACAGTGCAATAGGAAGAGTTTCATACGAAGTCTACTAAGATACATTAGTCGAAAGTCTAAGCCATACCGCGATCCACGATGTAGGACTGTAGAGTGCCATCTGTTGGCTGAGTTGAGGAACTAATGCTAGAAGAACAAAAAATAATATACCTGATGATGCTGGTAAGGGTTGTAACACGACATAGAAACTAGCGCCCTCTATATCTCTATATTAGTTCCAAACCTCAACTCTAGATGGCGCTGTGTGCAGCCTGCCTAGTTTTTATTTTTCTTCCAAATAAAAGCATAGAATGGTGGAACGGAATCCTCGGTGCGCGAGTCCCACGGTTTTTTTTATTTCAATAACCAAAAGTGCCTGCGGGCGTATCAAAAGGTGCGTGCATGTGCAGTTTTAGTTTTATGATTTGGTTCCTTAGTGGAGAGACTGAGGTAGGTACGGTCGGCCACAGTCACAGATACCCCATGGCAGCTCTTACAGCGCGCGGCATAAGGGCGCTAATAGAACAAAAAGGGGTATCCTAGCGTGTGGTCGACTGTACCTAGTCTGACTTACCAATATTATAATTGAAATTGTTATGCTGACCATACTAACGTGCCAATATTAAATGGTATTTTATTGGCAGCATGAATACGGAACACATGTAAAATGAAAACGGAAACTTAAATAGAAAATAATCATGAGTAGGAATAATAATTACTCGTACCATGAATCCGGAAAAATATACCTATAGCATGAAAAGTCGTGTCATGAATACGGAACAACCCCACCCAGAATAGAACAAAGAAGGGCAAAAAAAAAACACATTTTGGAATTTTTTGTTCTATTTGTTATGTTGACGCTACATGTGTTATACATTTTTGAAAAGGTCTTTTAAAGCCCTTTCATTTGATACCTATGACGATGGTATCCGATAATTTTTATTTTTAGGTCCACCACTTTAGGGCGCAGCACAGCCGCCATCTTGGATTTTCTCAAAATTAAACTATCCTATGTTACCTGGGTGATTAAGACGAATCCAACGACACCTCATTTGTTTTAATCGGCCGAGTAGTTTAGGCTCTGCGAGGGAACAGATGAACACACAAACATACATACATACATACATACATACATACATACATACATACATACATACATACATACATACATACGCTGCTAAAATCATAACCCTCCTTTTTGCTTCGCGTAGTCGGGTAAAAACTAGTGGTTCGCCCCGAACTTTGAACTCGCGACCCCATATCTCAGAAACCCCTCGACCGATTTGGCTCATGTTCGAACTTAAAAATTCTCTTTACCTTATTTACCTGCCTACCAAATTTCGTGACGATCCGACTAAATTTACTCAAGTTATCGTCGAACGAACATTCATACATACATACATACAAACGCCGGATTGTTCCAGTAGACTCGGAGAACTTCGCTCGCTTCGCTCGCTCGTTCAATAAAGGCCTTTGCATCTACGTAATGAGATGATTTCTACAGCGTCCAGTGGTACTTTCACTCACACTAGATAAGTGAAGAGTCCACTCGGCGCTGCACTGCCTAAGTCATTTTTTTAAATGGATTAGGCTTGCCCAGCATCTATACCAACCATCCTGTCAGCTTAGTCGGCCTAGCCCACTGGAAAGACGGGTCAATCAATACGTGTGGAGTCACTTTCGCTCAGTGTTTGAGGGGTAGAGCGCACGCGAGACGACAACAGATTTGTCATCTATTCTCTATACAAGTACACGCTCTTAAAGGGGTATCCGAACGTGGCGTCAACAATATCTGAGCACGCGTGGGCCTCATCAAATAACTCTGAGACAACACACGCAGCGTTTACGCAACGGACAGCTGCACTTTCCAATATATCTGTCAGTGGTAAGTCAGATCAAGTCAATCAAACAAACCAATTGACCGTTATTTGTTATGGAAGTTCACCTTTAATTAGCAGGAATGGTCACGTCAGTTAGTTACACTCTGTTTTTAAACGGTTTTATTTAGCTCACCCCGTTTGTTTTATTTATTCTTTATTCTTTCTTGGGTCAAATTTAGTAATTCAAATTTCACCCTCTTCCTGTCAACCGATTAATCTGAAATTTTGTATACACTTTGGATTTTGGTGACAATACAATTATGTTTATTCATTATCATTATAAATTCAAGATGGCCGCCGCTACAAAATGGCGGATAATTTATGTTTTATTAATCCCATCAATATGGGTATCAAATAAAAGGGCTCAACAAGCAGAATACAATATACTATAAAAAATTGAAATACAAGATGGCGGCCGCTACAAAATGGCGGATAACGTAGGTTTTATCGATCCCATCAATATGGGTATCAAATGAAAGTGCTCAACCAGTATAATACAATGTACTATATGAATTAAACAGAATGCGAAATAAAAACTAAAAACTAGAAAATAAAAATAGGTAAAAAAACTTTTTAAGTTAAACGGTTTTATGTTAAACATACATTGCAATGTTTAAGATAAATGTACTAAAAACCAAAAAATAATAAAATTGATACAGTCGTGGGAATTATAAACATATGCATAGACTAGAGTAAAATAAAACCGTGGGGCACGTCAACTGCCTAATTATAGTGTAACATTACAAAACAAACATTTTAATCAACGATTGTAGACAATTGACGTGCCCCACGGTTTTATTTTAGTCTAGTCTATGCATATGTTTATAATTCCCACGACTGTATCTATTTTATTATTTTTTGGTTTTTAGTACATTTATCTTAAACATTGCAATGTATGTTTAACATAAAACCGTTTAACTTAAAAAGTTTTTTTACCTATTTTTTTATTAAACGGTTTTATTTAGCTCACCCCGTTTGTTTTATATATTCTTTATTCTTTCTTGGGTCAAATTTAGTAATTCAAATTTCACCCTCTTCCTGTCAACCGATTAATCTGAAATTTTGTATACACTTTGGATTTTGGTGACAATACAATTATGTTTATTCATTATCATTATAAATCCAAGATGGCGGCCGCTACAAAATGGCGGATAACGCAGGTTTTATCAATCCCATCAATATGGGTATCAAATGAAAGGGCTCAACAAGCAGAATACAATATATTATAAAAAATTGAAATCCAAGATGGCGGCCGCTACAAAATGGCGGATAACGTAGGTTTTATCAATCCCATCAATATGGGTATCAAATGAAAGGGCTCAACAAGCAGAATACAATATACTATAAAAAATTGAAATACAAGATGGCGGCCGCTACAAAATGGCGGATAACGTAAGTTTTATCGATCCCATCAATATGGGTATCAAATGAAAGTGCTCAACCAGTATAATACAATGTACTATATGAATTAAACAGAATGCGAAATAAAAACTAAAAACTAGAAAATAAAAATAGGTAAAAAAACTTTTTAAGTTAAACGGTTTTATGTTAAGGGCCCTGTCTTGCCGGCACCTTTCTCGAATTCGCACGCACACAGCAATCGACGCGCGGCCGACCGCTCACGCACACTCTTGCACGGTCGACTGCGCGAATAGTGATGTAAAATTGAAGAATCGAAAATGTACTTTTTATTTCAAACTAGCATTTGCGCACGTTGTTTACCCGACTGTCCAAAGGAGGGTTATGTTTTTCACGTTCTGGAAATTATGGGAATTATGAACCACCTCCACCTCTCACGATCCTGTGCCAGACGTAGCCACTGTATTCCGGTTACCAATTCTATGAATAACCCATATCTCCTAAACGGCTAATGCTAAACCCATGTTCGTTCATGGTACATACCCTAAGAAAAGGACTCGACAAAATCTACCCGATTCAAGTATCAAAACTTTAACTGCCCATATCTCCTAAATGGCTAATGCTAGATAAGTCTAAGCTCTACCTCTACCTGATGAAAGAAACAAAAATAACTAGTTGTTCGCCCCGAACTATGAACTCGCGACCCCATATCTCAGCAACCCCTCGATCGATTTGGCTCATGTTCACACTTAAAAATTCTCTTTGCCTCATTTACCTACCGGTGTGAAGTTAGCTGACAAAACTTGGCTGACAATAATAATTATAATACTGCTAAATTAAGATGGTAATTTTTTAAATGCATTTTTCAGGCCTTGTAAGTATCCTGAAAGTCAGTAACTGTAAAAAATGATTGCTCAGATCAAAACGGTCAAGTTCGAGCCGGAATCAAATAGTTTTTCTTAAATATGTTCTCAGTTCAATCTTAATTTTATGCAAACCGATTAAGATTCCAGGCAAGATTAGTTTTTTACCACTCTTGACGCTATGATTTTCTTTAGCACATACTACAATCTGTCCAACAACACCAAACTCAGGCTTGGATTCCATTCAGAAGTACTCAAAAAAATTAGCTGACACAAATAATTTCACGGTTTTTTCAACTATTTTCAGTTTGGTCAAAATTAAAAGCCGCCAGAGTTTTTTACCACTCTAGACGCTATGGTTTTCTTTAGCACATACTATAAGCTATCCAACAACACCAAAATCAGGCTTGGATTCCATTCATAATTGTGTCTAGAGTTGTAAAAACTCTGACGGCTTTTAATTTTGACCAAACTGAAAATAGATGGTAAATTTGTGAAATTATTTTTGACATTATTTTTTTTGGGTACTTCTGAATGGAATCCAAGCCTGATTTTGGTGTTGTTGTATAGCTTATAGTATGTGCTAAAGGAAATCATAGCGTCTAGAGTGGCAATAAACTCTGGCGGCTTTTAATTGTGACTAAACTGAAAATAGTTGGAAAAATCGTAAAATTATATTTGTCAGCTAACTTTTTTGGGTATTTCTGAATGAAATCCAAGTCTGATTTTGGTGTTGTTGGATAGCTTTTAGTATTTGCTAAAGGAAACCATAGCGTCTGGAGTGGTAAAATCCTCTGGTGGCTTTTAATTTTGAAAGAACTGAAAATAGTTTTGGAAAAATAGTGTAATTATTTTTGTCAGCTAACTTTTTTGGATACTTCTGAATGAAATCCAAGCCTGATTTTGGTGTTGTTGGATAGCTTATAGTATGTGCTAAAGAAAACAGCAGCGTCTAGAGTGGTATAAACCTCTGGCGGCTATTAATTTTGACCAAACTGAAAATAGTTGGTAAAATTGTGAAATTATTATTGACAATAAATTTTTTGGGTACTTCTGAATGGAATCCAAGCCTGATTTTGGTGTTGTTGTATAGCTTATAGTATGTGCTAAAGGAAATCATAGCGTCTAGAGTGGCAATAAACTCTGGCGGCTTTTAATTATGACTAAACTGAACATAATTGGAAAAATAGTAAAATTATATTTGTCAGCTAACTTTTTTTAAAACTCTGGCGGCTTTTAATTATGACTAAACTGAAAATAGTTGGAAAAATCGTAAAATTATATTTGTCAGCTAACTTTTTTGGGTACTTCTGAATGGAATCCAAGTCTGATTTTGGTGTTGTTGGATAGCTTTTAGTATTTGCTAAAGGAAACCATAGCGTCTAGAGTGGTAAAAAACTCTGGTGGCTTTTAATTTTGAAAGAACTGAAAATAGTTTTGGAAAAATAGTGTAATTATTTTTGTCAGCTAACTTTTTTGGATACTTCTGAATGAAATCCAAGCCTGATTTTGGTGTTGTTGGATAGCTTATAGTATGTGCTAAAGAAAACAGTAGCGTCTAGAGTGGTAAAAACCTCTGGCGGCTATTAATTGTGACCAAACTGAAAATAGTTGGTAAAATCGAGAAATTATTTTTGTCAGATAACTTTTTTGAGTACTTCTGAATGGACAAGCTCGATTTTGGTGTTGTTGGATAGCTTATAGTATGTGCTAACGAAAAGGATAGCGTCTAGAATGGTAAAAAACGAATCTAGCCTGGAATCTTGATCGGTTCGCCTAAAAAAGGTTGAACCTTAGTTCAAAAAACTGTTCTTAGACAGTCATATAAAAAAAAAATACTATTTGATTCCTGTTCGAACAATATTTTTAACAGTTACAGGCTTTCAGAATACTTTGAAGGCCTGAAAAATGTATTAAAAAAATACAATCTTATTTAGCAGTATTATAATTATATTGTCAGCCAAGTTTTGTCAGCTAACTTCACACCGGTCATTTACCTGTCTACAAAATTCAATGCCGATCCGACTAAATTAACTCAAGTAATCGTCGAACGAACATTCATACATACATACATACAAACATACATACATACAAACATACAAACGCCGGATTGTTCCAGTAGACTCGGAGAACTTCGCTCGCTTCGCTCGCTCGTTCAATAAAAAAAAACGTTCTACCGCGTTTCGGCCCTAAATCTTGCCGATTATTTTCTTTCGACACGGTCATAAAAAAAAATACTTCGTAATTAATACTTCCATACATACACGCGAAGAACATTACGTGACATTAATTACCCTCCTTTACTTGCGTAGAAAAATCAGTTTGCAACTTTGATGTGTAGTAGTTCACGAAAACGCGTGGACCAGTTAGTCCTACGAGTCTGCATTTTTTCATTTACTTATGAACACGCCTTCGCGCATTGCAATAACTATACCACGAAGCAACTCTTGAGTCAAGCGACAGCATTCCATTTTTGAAAATCGAATCCCGCGCGCAAGCAAACCAGCTTACGTTGAACCTTACATAGTATGTAAACCTACGTGCCGGCAGTCCTTCATTTACTAGTGGTTCGCCCCGAACTATAAACTCGCGACCCCATATCTCAGCAACACCTCGACCGATTTGGCTCATGTTCGAACTTAAAAATTCTCTTTGCCTCATTTACCCACCTACCAAATTTTATGACGATCCGACAAAATTTACTCAAGTTATCGTCGAACGAACATTCATACATACAAACATACAAACATACAAACATACAAACATACAAACATACAAACATACATACATACATACATACATACAAACGCCGGATTGTTCAAGTAGACTCGGAGAACTTCGCTCGCTTCGCTCGCTCGTTCAATTAGTCCACTTTTGATACAATTTGTCCCCACACTACAGTGGGGCGAGGTCGCGCCACCAATCAAGTCTCTCGGTGGAATCTTAAATTCATTGTATTAAGAACCAAAATGCTTTAACTCATCGGTCTTTTTTCGTGGTGCGAGCTATATTCCTACACATCGGGGCCTCATGGAGCCGAGCGACGTGCTCTCTCCTCGATGGCACGCAGCGATCTGAACTCCGAGACGGGGTCGACGCTTGAGTGAAAACAATTCCGTACTCCATACTAATTCGTATGGAGAAATCGCACGCAAAATTTGGTTATGTTTGACGAATTAATGCTCCAAATACCTTTTGTTTTTTGCAAAAATACTAGGTTCACACCATTCTATATATACTCATAACTTACAGGATAAATATTCAACTACCAAAATTATCTGTGGATTCGTCAACGACACAAACTTTAAGAGCAGTTTTACGCGTTTTTTAGAAACTTTAGATATTTTTTTCTAGCTTGCTATCAATTATATGCCAAAATCAATTGTAATGGGGTGTAATACAACTCTTCAAAAACTTGTGTAATTATTTAATGGTCATAATACTAATATTTTCTGTCATGAACCACAAAAACTGTGCGGTACGTTTAAGTACTAACCCTCCTTAAACATACATTGCAATGTTTAAGATAAAGGTACTAAAAACCAAAAAATAATAAAATAGATACAGTCGTGGGAATTATAAACATATGCATAGACTAGACTAAAATAAAACCGTGAGGCACGTCAACTGCCTAATTATAGTGTAACATTACAAAACAAACATTTTAATCAACGATTGTAGACAATTGACGTGCCCCACGGTTTTATTTTAGTCTAGTCTATGCATATGTTTATAATTCCCACGACTGTATCTATTTTATTATTTTTTGGTTTTTAGTACCTTTATCTTAAACATTGCAATGTATGTTTAACATAAAACCGTTTAACTTAAAAAGTTTTTTTACCTATTTTTTATTAAACGGTTTTATTTAGCTCACCCCGTTTGTTTTATTTATTCTTTATTCTTTCTTGGGTCAAATTTAGTAATTCAAATTTCACCCTCTTCCTGTCAACCGATTAATCTGAAATTTTGCATACACTTTGGATTTTGGTGACAATACAATTATGTTTATTCATTATCATTATAAATTCAAGATGGCCGCCGCTACAAAATGGCGGATAATTTATGTTTTATTAATCCCATCAATATGGGTATCAAATGAAAGGGCTCAACAAGCAGAATACAATATACTATAAAAAATTGAAATCCAAGATGGCGGCCGCTACAAAATGGCGGATAACGTAGGTTTTATCAATCCCATCAATATGGGTATCAAATGAAAGGGCTCAACAAGCAGAATACAATATACTATAAAAAATAAAAAAATACAAGATGGCGGCCGCTACAAAATGGCGGATAACGTAGGTGTTATCGATCCCATCAATATGGGTATCAAATATGAAAGTGCTCAACCAGTATAATACAATGTACTATATGAATTAAACAGAATGCGAAATAAAAACTAAAATTTTTTGGTTTTTAGTACATTTATCTTAAACATTGCAATGTATGTTTAACATAAAACCGTTTAACTTAAAAAGTTTTTATACCTATTTTTTTAAACGGTTTTATTTAGCTCACCCCGTTTGTTTTATTCTTTATTCTTTCTTGGGTCAAATTTAGTAATTCAAATTTCACCCTCTTCCTGTCAACCGATTAATCTGAAATTTTGCATACACTTTGGATTTTGGTGACAATACAATTATGTTTATTCATTATCATTATAAATTCAAGATGGCCGCCGCTACAAAATGGCGGATAATTAATGTTTTATTAATCCCATCAATATGGGTATCAAATGAAAGGGCTCAACAAGCAGAATACAATATACTATAAAAAATTGAAATCCAAGATGGCGGCCGCTACAAAATGGCGGATAACGTAGGTTTTATCAATCCCATCAATATGGGTATCAAATGAAAGGGCTCAACAAGCAGAATACAATATACTATAAAAAATTGAAATACAAGATGGCGGCCGCTACGAAATGGCGGATAACGTAGGTTTTATCGATCCCATCAATATGGGTATCAAATGAAAGTGCTCAACCAGTATAATACAATGTACTATATGAATTAAACAGAATGCGAAATAAAAACTAAAAACTAGAAAATAAAAATAGGTAAAAAAAAACTTTTTAAGTTAAACGGTTTTATGTTAAACATACATTGCAATGTTTAAGATAAATGTACTAAAAACCAAAAAATAATAAAATAGATACAGTCGTGGGAATTATAAACATATGCATAGACTAGACTAAAATAAAACCGTGGGGCACGTCAACTGCCTAATTATAGTGTAACATTACAAAACAATTGACGTGCCCCACGGTTTTATTTTAGTCTAGTCTATGCATATGTTTATAATTCCCACGACTGTATCTATTTTATTATTTTTTGGTTTTTAGTACATTTATCTTAAACATTGCAATGTATGTTTAACATAAAACCGTTTAACTTAAAAAGTTTTTTTTTACCTATTTTTATTTAACAGACACAGTTTTCTGTGACCACTCAGATAGTGCCTGGGCCTGGGTCAAGCAAGACACTTGTCTTTCCTGTGGGCTAGGCCGCCTAAGTTGTCAGGGTGGGTTTGTTTGTGTTTTGGGCAAGCTTCCTCCATCTAAAACAAATTGCTTTTATCGATGAGATTATAGACCCCTTTAAGTGTAACTGGACCTTATTCTAACGCTCTGTATAAAGTCCATAGAATGAGATGAGATTACACACTCCTACGATGGAGAACAAAAATATCGCACTGCATATGAATAGTAATAAAAACCGGTCCCTCTGTCAGTCAGTTGGGCAATATCTGGCTCGAGGTCGCTCGAGAGGTGAACGTATCATTTATGACGGGGGCTCAGTGCACCATTAGATTGCTTCTGATTATGATAGGCCCGGTCACACACTTCTTAACTGTGCAAAAAACAAATACGCGAAAGAATGGGCGATTATCTGACAGCTCATGAGTTGTAGTTCCAGCAACTAGATGTCGCTGACGAGACAAGGGTTTTTTATGCTAGTTCGCGCTTGTTGGCCTTCGCAGATACGTCCAAACACATTTTGGTATTGGTGGTGGAGCAAAATGTAGTTTCTGGTTTCGGTCATAAGTTCAAATTATGACGCTCATATATTCAACAGAGCCCTATAAAGGGTGGTGAACCTTAACTGTCAATGTAAACACCTCATTACCCTGTGGAAATGCAGAGTAATGGTGCAAACGGGTACATGTGGCCTGAGCTTAGTGTTATGTAATCCAGGGATCAGGGTGTCATTGTTGCACGCGCGCCCGACCGATCGAACTGTTGAACTTCGAAATGAATTCGAGAGTTTCTCAATAGGATTTTGAAACAGAGGTTTCGTTCGTGATGTGGGTGACATTCTACTTATCTCTGTAGTTTAAAAATAAAGTTATTCAGCTAAGAAAAATGTGAATAAGTAATAATTATTTATAACTAGTGGTTCGCCCCGAACTACGAACTCGCGACCCCATATCTCAGTAACCCCTCGACCGATTTGGCTCATGTTCGAACTTAAAAATTCTCTTTGCCTCATTTACCCACCTACCAAATTTCAGGTCGATCCGACTTCATTTACTCAAGTTATCGTCGAACGAACATTCATACATACAAACATACAAACATACAAACATACAAACATACATACATACATACATACATACATACATACATACATACATACATACATACATACATACATACAAACGCCGGATTGTTCAAGTAGACTCGGAGAACTTCGCTCGCTTCGCTCGCTCGTTCAATAACCCCACTGGCCAGAAAAAGGGTACAAACCAGATGGTCAGATGCTATACTAGTGGTTCGCCCCGAACTTTGAACTCGCGACCCCATATCTCAGCATCCCCTCGACCGATTTGGCTCATGTTCGAACTTAAAAATTCTCTTTATCTTATTTACCTGCCTACCAAATTTCGTGACGATCCGACTAAATTTACTCAAGTTATCGTCGAACGAACATTCATTCATACATACATACATACATACATACATACATACATACATACAAACGTCGGATTGTTCCAGTAGACTCGGAGAACTTCGCTCGCTTCGCTCGCTCGTTCAATTATTTTTTCATTTTGTTTCATTTCACATTGAATGTTTTCTGTTACTTGTTCGCCGCTTTATCTTATTTCAAGTTTTTGTGCCTCTAGATCATTTTGGATATTTTTGTAGTTTATCTAGTATTTCTTCCATTTTAATATAGGATATTTATAGGAATCTCTTGTAGTTTTGAAGTAAAGCGACCTCTATTGTTGCATAGAAGGACTTTTTGGTTTATAATTTTGAACACTAGATGGCTCTGATAAACAAACTTTTGTCACGCCCTCTGTGAGGAAGTAGAATAACAATATATTTATATATTTTTTAAATAGATGGCGCTGTTTTGAATTTTCTAATCTGGTGTACTTTGGACCTTAGCAATTAGCAAAATTTTTGGTTATTTTTGGATTTATTGGATTAAAATAGAGTTCTTGTTACGGATTATTTCGCGACCCGTAAAAGTTTATTTTTATTGTTTCCACTGAATTTTACGTCCGATATCCACAATATTGTTTCCAAACAGAATTTATATTTATAGGTCACTTTTGTTAGTTTTTATCACTGGTTTCACTGTTTACTGATTAGATTTACGTTTTTATCACTGTTAAAATCACTTTTTAGCACTATTTTAATGTTACTGAGAGGCAGCAGTGGCGCCCTCTCTCATCCCATATAACCTTAACAACCCCATATCTCGGCAACCCCTCGACCGATTTGGCTCATGTTCGAACTTAAAAATTCTCTTTGCCTCATTTACCTGCCTACCGAATTTTATGACGATCCGACTTAATTTACTCAAGTTATCGTCGAACGAACATTCATACATACATACATACATACATACATACATACATACATACATACATACATACATACATACATACATACAAACGCCGGATTGTTCCAGTAGACTCGGAGAACTTCGCTCGCTTCGCTCGCTCGTTCAAAAATGCACCGGGCAGTCCACAGAAAACCGAACTCAATGGTCACGATCCTCAGCCATGAGGAATCGATGAAGAGAAAACCTGCGGCTTAGTTGGCTTCTTCTTCTTCTTGTAGTGCCGTCTTGCTACGACATAAATACATAAATACTAGTGGTTCGCCCCGAACTGTGAACTCGCGACCCCATATAAACTTCACAACCCCATATCTCGGCAACCCCTCGACCGATTTGGCTCATGTTCGAACTTAAAAATTCTTTTAATTTAATTTACTCGCCTTCCAAATTTCATAATGATCCGACCAAATTTACTCAAGTTATCGTCGAACGAACATTCATACATACAAACATACAAACATACAAACTTACAAACATACAAACATACATACATACATACATACAAACGCCGGATTGTTCCAGTAGACTCGGAGAACTTCGCTCGCTTCGCTCGCTCGTTCAACAAGTAAGTTTAACCGTTTACGAAACACAAAATTTGCTAAGTACTTGAAATTCACAAATATACCTACGTAACTTTGAAAAGAAATAAGGTCATAGGTACAAGCCTGCGCCGGGAATCGAACCTGGGTCTCTTGCTTCCGAGTCCAAAGTTCCACCACTAGGCCACCACCGCAGTGTCCCAGGCACCACAGTTTTTGGGCGTTTTGTTCAACTATCAAAATGCGAACTTATCAAAATGTGAAGGTGAAATATCTTCCTAGTACCTATCACTCATATTTAAACACGGCACCAGCCCACTCGCCGTCAGGTCAAATATGTAGTAAATTCTTGTTGCGATCAAGTGGTTTGTTCGAGAGTCGAGACTCGAGTCGCCCACGCACCTAAGATTCGGTAGACAACAGCTGATTGGTAATGGTGTTCTATTTCGTTGTCCAAAGGAAAAGGTGTCTTAAACTTTCGTAAGCATACCTGCAAGCATCTTGAAGTTGTGCTCACCTCCTAGGAATTGATAAGCCTATATCTGGCAACCCAAATGCTTCCCTAGCCGCTGCCTTTATCGCATCTTCTTCCCCTGGCGCGCTTACCATTCGCCTGACGCAAGATGATTGAGCTAAGGGGGACCGCATTGTGGACCCAGTGAAACTAAGGACCTTGTGTCTTGGCAGGGGGCTAATTCTCGGGAACCTCGCATTCGACACAACTAGAAGAAAAAATCTCTTGTCATTTCGATTTCGATCTAGACTGCTCCCGACCACTCCAGCCATGTCGAGCGAAAAAGGCAAACATCTCGCAGAACAGAACTCTCGTGCCGTATTTCGAGGATGACTTCGTGAGAATAGGAGATGTGACATTTGCCACCGAATGAGATTTCTCCTTCGAGATGTGTCGAATGGATTCCCGAGAATCAGCCCCTAGATCGCAGACAAGCGATATAAATGCTAAGTAGCATAAAAGCCTCATGACTTCATTAAATAGCAGCTAATTGAAAACATCGCCCACACTCACCGTATTTAGACCAGATCGAGCCAATTATATCAACGGCAGGAGGAAACCTTGTGTTATTGATTTCATAATTATTGTAAGTCTCTCATACATGGTAGATTCATGGCCGCATTCTTGTATACTTATTAGAAGACAAACTCATACAGAACTCAGGTAAAAGAATTTAAAGAATTCGCGCGAAAATCGTATTTTAGGCATTTTGGCCATCAAGTTATCAAGGGCCTGGGGCCTGAGTCTGTAACGCAATGGTGCCAAAATGGGCTTCCAGTTGACGGCTTCAATGTTTTTGTAGTACAGCAAAGAATATTCTGATTCTCATTCTAGAGGTTTAGTTCGCTTTTTGTAGGAGACAAACTAGGAAACCCCGGTATTATCCTTCTACTGGGACGCCATCGATACGCCATTGCGTTACAGACTTAAGCCCCAGTGCTTAGTCTGTAAAAAATAATCCGCACAGTTACTAGTCCTCAAAACCGGTTTATTTGCCGGTAAATATAAAAAGGATTGTTTTTTTTTTTTTTTCGATAAGAGCTATTTTCCCGCAAATACCCAAATTGGTTTTGAGGCCTAGCAACTGTGCGTTATTTACAGAATAAGCACACAGCTCATGTTAAATCATAACCATTTTATTATTGTAACAAATGGCGACCCCGAGAGGAGAAGAGATCTGTTGGCAGACCACCAGCCAGATGGTCCGACGACATAGCCAAAGTAGCCGGAAAACAGTGGTTGCGCCTGGCACATGATCGTGAGAGGTGGTGTGAGCATGAAGAGGCATTTACTCAGCAGTGGGTGTTAACAGGCTGATGATGATGATGATGATGAACAAATAGACTCACCTCATAGGCCGGGGTGTGGAGGCTATCCTTGATGACAGGTGCGCTGTTTCGGGGTCCAATGAACGCCATGTTGACATCGTTATACCGTTATCAGGTACCCGTTGTCATAATACCCGTTGAACCACGTAACGTTATTATCGGTTCACCATTAGCACTTTTTTCTGTGCATCCGGTACGGTTTAATAACTGTTATCAGGTACCCGTTGCCATAATACCCGTTGAACCACGTAACGTTATTATCGGTACACTATTAGCACTTTGTTGGGGGCATCCGGTATCCGGTTTTAATAACCGTTATCAGGTACCCGTTGTGTTACTACCGGTTCGCACCGTTATCGCGTTACGTTATTTTCCGTTCACTCGTCACTATTTGCACTTTTGTTTTGTAAATGGTCACTGTTTTGTATCGTTTTCACATCACGTCACATAATTTATAACGATGATACATCAGCTATTTTAACGAACAGAAAAACACAAATGGTTATCGTGGTTCCCTTCTAGATTTGACTCTATAGTTTGTTTCGGTCACTCTTTAATGCTATGCGACCTGACTTTAGGATAAACCATCTATAATATTTATTTACGAGCCCAACAGAATTCGCGAGAAAAATTGCTGCTATTTCATACATTAGATGTCAAGTATGGAACAACTGGCATATTTTTCGCGGTTTTATATGAATGTAAAAGAAGTCGAAGAGAGAAGTTTGTAACTGAAAAGTTACAGTCTCTACATATTATAAGAAGCGACTTCTTGTAATAATTATGAATGTCAAGATTGAGGGGAAAAGGCGTGATGGTAGAAGAAGAAAATTGTGGCTCAAAAACATCAGGGAATTGACGGATGTAGCCAGCGTTGAAAAACTGTTTCGCTTGGCAAGAAACCTTCATTATAGGAGAAATTTGCTGAAAAATTGGAAAAAACTGTGAAAATGTGGGCTTTTCCACCACACTACTTTTATTGTATTTTTTTTACATTTGATAACAGGAATAATGACAGAGCTTATTTAAGATTAGAGAATACAATAAAAGGGCTGCAATACCATAAACGTAAGTATGGTTAAGTTCAAAAAAGGTATGGTTAAATACATCTCTATTCGACCGAAATCCTTCGTTTTATAACACTTCCTGTTTAAATAGCGTAGAATTCACGGTCAATGCGAGTTAGCGCGTTTAGCGCTACGATTCTACTTATTACGTTTGTTGTGCTATCTTTATGTTAGCAAATAACTGGTACTACGTCATCCATCATGAATCGTTGAATACTTTGGCACTGAAACCCACTCCTCTAATAGTAGATTGATGCCCGAGGGACTAAAACACATTTTTTAAGGCGAGAGTGTTTCTTTGATTCCAGAGCGGAGCGAATCTAGTGCATGCAGCGCTGGAATGAATCGCTGGACTGGAATACAACTGGAATGGTTTAAACCGGCACTGGAATGAATCCAGTGCATTCCAGTGCCGGTTTACATTATTCCAGTGGTATTCCAGTCCAGCTACTCAATTCCAGCGCCGGAATAAAGTAAACCGGGCAGAGATGATGCCACTTGACTGTAGGTACGGTCGGCCAGTCACAGATACCCCATGGCAGCTCTTACCGCGCGCGGCATAAGGACGACAATCGAACAAAAAGGGGTATCCTAGCGTGTGGCCGACTGCACTAACTGCCACTGCGCAGTAGCCGCTTCCTAGCAGTGATAAGGGGGGCGGTACAAGTAAGTCAACACGGCAAGGGAAAGGAACAAGCGAAGGCACGGTGGAAGGTATATCTGTAGGTCTCGCGGTACGAGAAAGCCATCTGCAATTAGAACAAGCTAGGCATTTCACTCGGCCTGCGGCTCTCAAACTGTACCAGTGAATGAAAAAAACCGCTCACACACAGGACATTCGAAGAATGCGACCATTTTTCTATGCAGCAAGTACAATTTATAAGTGTTTTGACATCAGCGACTACCAATAAGTGGTTTCATTCAATTATCAGGATTAGTGAAGTCAAATACGAACATTAGCATTCGCGCATCGCTATTCAATACAACCACTCGCTGCAAACAATAGTTTTGCATCCTTGCATAACGAATAACTTTTTCATCTCCCACGCTCGGAAAGTTTGCTGTTACTAGTTTGTAGTAACTTACGATCGTGTAAAGGCCGGATTTAAACTATCTGCATTTTTGTGCACTTCGAAATTTGAACGCGACGCCGGGACAGTCTTTCCCGCGCCCTATGGTGTTGAAAAAGAAAAAAACACTGGCCGTTTAAGAAGATGCCAAGTCCCGAGAGAAAAAAGAGCCTCATTCATAGTTCATTTACACGCGTACTTCAGCGAAAGTGATTTTTCGTGCCCATTCTCTATACAAAACTGTGAATGTAAATGGGGCATAAGCATCTTTTAAAAAGGTTAAGTCACGGAATAGAACATTCAGAAACGCGGTTTCTTCTTATAGTCTTTTCAATATTTTGTACACAATATTTATTTTATAATACCAGTAAATAAAAAAAATGCTTCGCTTCTGTTTTATCAAATAGATAATTATGTTTTGGTTTGTTAGATAAATTTTTTCAAACGATATTACTAATTTAATTTTTTATCTCCTAGAATTTTTTATATTATATGGTAAAAGTTCAGAATGCACCCGGAAAAAAAAACATTCTTTTATTTACATTATTTTTGTGCCTGGATAAATAAACTTCAGGAAATTATTAATAAAACGAATGGTTTTAATACCAACGAAGTTCAAAAATTTAGTGCGGCAGCCGTAACTACAGTAAAATATGCTTTTAAAAGGAACTTATTTGATTCACCTGTTCTGCCTGTAAGTAGTTGTCTATAGAGTTTTTCCCGCTTGGCTAACAAAGTCATTTCCTCGCTTCTGTGAGATGAAAAGTTTTGTGTTTCGCACGAATGCAATATTATTTGCGTTTCGTGCTTCTGAATACCTCGCTACGCTCAGGTTTCTTTTTTTGAACCACTCGCTACGCTCGTGGCTCAATTTTAGAAACCTTCGCTAGCTCGGTATTCAATACAAGCACTCGCCGCAAACAATAATTTTGCATTCTTGCATAACAAATAACTATTTCTGGTATACAATTTGCACATTTTGAAAGAGTTGTGGTGTCCGGATTTTTAACCTCTGTTGGTTCACAACAGAGGTTAAAAACTTAATCGATAAAACATTTAGCTTTTAGCAATATTGCCAATATTGCCAGTAGCCAGACCACAGTTTGAGAGCCGCAGCGGCAAGTGAAAGGCGCGCGACAACCACTCTCCGGGTAAGCACTTCCATTTTATTACTAGAGGCTATTATTTACGCATCATCGACTCTTTATGGTACATCCTATTAACATAACATAGAGTGCAGGTGTAATCATCACCTGGATATAGAGTAGGGTTTCTCTTCGAGAGTTCTCGAACCGAGAATTCCCGGGAAATTTTGCCTTACTCGAGACGAGAAAAAAGTGATCGAGAAATCGAGAAATCGAGAAATTCAGTCAAACATTTTAAAAACTTAATAACGCGCTTGCGCTCGCGCGCGGCTGTGTGTGCCCCGCCGCCCCCTCCCCGTATTGTTCGTACACACCAGTCTCCATTTTGAATTCGGCGCACAGTGGTCGATTTGTACGATTTAGGCGGCCAAAAGTCCATTTCTCAAAGTTAACTTATAACAAAACTAATTGATTCCCGGAAAAATAGACACCCCGACTGCCCAAACCCCACCCCTCCCCAGTTCCTAGAACTGCGTGCGCGCCCCCACAGGTAGTCGGAACTTGATCGTCGCGCAAGCTGTACGCGTTCGTTCTCGACACTCTTAGCGCAACCGATATTCTAAAGTGAATATTTCATTGGATATTATTCAGTTACAAGTGAAAGTGATGGAAGTCGAAAATTCAGGTAAGCTCCTTCAAATATAATTTAAATTAAGATAAGGAATATCAATATTTAGTGCAGTTACAACGTATCAAAGATCGCCCTTTTTCGTAGAAAATATTATCATTTTTTTATTTTCAATAGTAAAAATGTTGTACTTCCGAGACCGTCCGAGTTAAATTCCTTATGGTTTCTAATAGTATAGCTCTTTGAGCAGATAACCACAAAAAAAATAGCCACCACCTTTGACCACTTCGCGAGAAAAATAATAATTCATTAACTTAGGCAGAAAGTGAGAAAAATTCCTTTTTTGTTTCTTTTGCGTTAAAATTCCTTTTCGTTGTTCTAGGTTCATCAAGTTACTCGGGCATGGAGGTAGTAACTCGCAGATATCTTTTTGATAAGATGATTGAGGAAAACTCTCCATCAATAAACGACAAATTGGAATACTTACAAAATTATTTGTTAGTGTCTTACGGGGACTCCGACGAAGACAAAAAGTATATAAATCATAAATTTTCATATTTTAAAACAGAAATAAAAAAGAGATGGTCCAAAGCACGCAACACGCTAGAAAATTTTCTTATAAGCAATGATGCATGGTTAGCAGGAACGTTCGAGATGCCCATAAAAACGCATAATAAGTCAGGACGACCTAGCAAAACATTCAGTGAATGTAGTGAAAGAACTAAAAGGAGGAAAACAGAAGAAGTTCGCTCCTCTGTAGGCAAAGAAGTGATAGTTCACGCAGCGCAAGTAATTTTACAAAAAGAAGGAAAAAGAAACGCCTCGCAAGTCCTAAAAGATATTACAAATTCGCCTGCAGCCGCAAACGAATGTAAAAAAAGACATTCCAAATCAAAGGCACAAGATCCCCTTACGCCTCGGGAGGCACTGCGAATGTGCGTGGACGCTGATTTGACACGAAGTCAATATGAAATTGTGCGAGCAACCAACAGAAGCTTTTACCCGTGCTACGAATTAGTGTTGAAGGCTAAACAGGAATGTTACCCACCCAAAGAGACGCTACGAGTGACCGCTTCCTGTGCTGAAAGTGATCTACAATCTTTGTTAGATCACACCGTCACGCGATTATCAATTTTCCTCGAAGAAGTACTAATGACTCTTACAGAAACTGAGAGAAATTCCTTGCAGATTATCTGCAAATGGGGTTGTGATGGTTCACAACAAGCTCAATACAAACAAAAGTTAATGAATGACGCCGACTCGGATGCAAATATATTTTTGAGCTCATTCGTGCCTCTACAAATTGTTTGCGGCGAAGACAAAACAAAAATGGTTTGGCAAAACCCGACTCCTTCTTCACCACGACATTGCCGCCCGATACGATTCAGATTTATAAAAGAGTCTACAGACATTACAAAAGATGAAATAAATTACGTTCGGGACAGTGTGAAGTCCCTAAAAGCCACGGAATTGGAACTGAATGGGCAAAAATTCTCGGTTAGCCACAGTCTTAAAATGACCATGGTGGACGGCAAAGTTTGCAATGCGGCGACTGACACCAAATCAACGAGTAGATGCTACATATGCGGAGCCACTTCAAAAAACTTTAATGACTTAAGTAAAAAAAACGAAATTCACCCAGAATCGCTTGAATTTGGCCTATCAACTTTACATGCCAGAATTCGATTATTCGAGAGTATTTTACATTTAGCTTATAAATTGCCCGTTGGGAAATACCGTGAAAAAAGAACCAAAGCAGAAAAGATGCTAGAACAACAAAAAAAAAAGAGATTCAGCAAAGATTCAGAGAAGAAGTAGGTATCTTGGTAGATATGCCAAAATGTAATTTTGGTAACACAAATGACGGCAATACTAGTAGAAGATTTTTTGAAAACCCACATCTGGCTGCTGAAATAACGGGAATAGACTTTAATTTTATTTATAGAATTAAAGTTATTTTGGAAGCCATATCAAGCGGTCACAAAATAGATGTCCCGAAATTTGATGAATACGCCATGGAGACAGCAAAACTGTATGTAGAGTTATATGGTTGGCATTCTATGACTCCTACCATGCATACAATTTTGGTACATGGTGGAAAAGTTATAGAAAATTCTCTAGTGCCTATTGGTCAACTTTCGGAGGAAGCTGCAGAAGCTCGTAATAAGCCCTTTCGCTCATACCGTCTAAACTTTGCTCGAAAGTTTTCACGCGAAGACTGTAACCTTGATATTTATCACAGGTTACTCTTGACATCAGATCCACTCATCAGTTCAATGAGAAAAAAAAAGAAGATCCGATCAAAACCATTTTTGCAGGAAACTTTGGAGCTTTTGCTTCCTGCAGAACCAAATACAAAAGGCACTTGTGATAAATGCATGGAAAGTGACGGTGAGGAAGAATTGTCTTTTAAAGAGTAACATAACAATTTGTATGTTAAACTTTCATAAAATATTGTCTTATTGTTTATGATTCGGTACCTAACATTGTAAGTAACATTTAGTATAATAATGTGGTAATAACTGTTGACCATTTAATTTTAGTGTATACTGTATTTTTTTGTCATCCATATTTTATTTTCAATTTAAATAGGCATGCAGACTGTAGAGAATAAACATTTTTTTTTATGTACGGCCGTCTTTTACTTAACAAATTGTGATAATTCTTAACCCAAATATCAAAAACTACTAAGCCGATTTTGATAATTCAAATGAACTCAAAATATATATTTTACACCAAAGGGAGATTTAAAGAAAATTTAAAAACATTGGCGCTATTTACAAAAATATTTTCACAGAAATGTTTTTTGGTATAGAAAAATACGCTTTCAATGAAACGAATAGGGATAAACATATATATTCACTCTAAAATACCAGATTAGCATTTGTTGTCGTATTTATTACTGAAATAAAGCATAAAATAGTTTTGGCCGCCTAAATCGTACAAATCGACCACTGTGCGGCGGCGGAGCGCTTGTGCGTTGTGCGTCGCTCTCGGAGCGAGTTCGTCTTCTCTAAAGTAAGTAATTTACTTTCTTTTTATAAACTAGTAAATTATGTTGCTTCGTCCGTTTTATTGCAATTCTTATATGGTTATTTGTGGTATTGAACAAAATAAATGATCGTTTGAGTTTCAGTTTAAATAAAAGCAGCGTGTCAAAGAGCCAAGTTCAAGAACGACTTTAGTTTTTAGTTTTCATATGTTAGTCATGTTATGTAGTTAGTTTACTAGCCGTTAAAACTAGCCAAGTAAATGTTGAGTTTCAATAGGTCATAAGTTATTTGTTTTGTGTAAATAATTCTACTATTTAAATTTAAACGTCATATTTTTAAATACGTACCAGGCTGCAAAGGAACTGGCCTGTGCTCGAAGTGCATGGAGAATGCTGCACCGACCAGAGGATAACTCTTAAATATAATGATGATTTTTAAATAGCAAACATTGTTGTAGCAGTAAAAAAACAATTGATTGTGTTTTAAATTTACTTAATGATGTTATACGTTATTATAAATAAATTTAAGGATTGTCTACAGAATTTGGCGGCACCCATTTAGATCTCAATTCTTTCGACGGTGAACTTGTCAACCACATACAGGGTGGCCCAAACATAGACGTCAAGCGAGAAAATCTAGATAGCTGACACCGAGGGCTACCCGAATCACCCCTATGTATGTTCAGCCATTTTTTGTCGTTTAGAAGTTATGGGGCTTTTAATGTTTTGTTTGAAAAAAATTACCTAGCATTGGATTTTATTTTCTAACTGTTTTTTCTTTCGAATTTTCACAGATATTTTTTATTATTTAGGGTCTCAGATAATTTATCTATTACCAGAAAAAATATAATTAGCTATGGACTTCTAGAAGTTACCGCAATTTCGATCCAAAGTCCAAAAATATTGTCTTCGAGAAATCATCACTGGAATAGTTTGTATGGAGAAAAAATTAAGTAGAGGTCCGAAGGATTTTCTTTTAATTTCCAAATTTTTCCCAAAGCCTTAGTGCTCAAAATAATACAAAAAACCTGTCAGTTTATGGGACTTTTAAAAAGATAAAATAAAAAGATCTCGCTAGAGTTTATTTCGCTTAATTAAATTTTTCCAAAGTTAAAGTCACATGAAACTAAAAATGAACGTTGTTGATTGATAAATGTTGTTGAATATTGCATAAAAAGCGTAGTTTTATTGTAAAGTCACACATATTTTTCAAAATTTCCATATTTCTCGACAACCCGGGAATTCCCGGGAAATAGTGGTCGAGAATTCTCGTGCTCCGGGAAATAAAAAAGGTCGAGAAATGAAAAACCCTAATATAGAGCAACTTGTAGGCCTTAGGTGGGATTGGATTACGAAGTCCGTTTTGAAAAATGCTGACAGTTCCTTAAGGTCCAACGCTAGCAGCGTGGCGGGAAATTCATTTTTTGGCACAGTTTTTTTTTTTTTTTGTAGCTAAACTGAGCTATTTTTGCTCAGCGAATTTTCGTTCATGGCAATAAAATAGCATTATTTTCATTATTGTACACCACAGAACAGGGGCCAATTATGTGTTCTGGTCGACAAAGCAGTGGCACTGCCCAAAAAACTAGTTTATGTAAATAATAGTCCGTCGGCTACACCGACATAACACAAGTTTAACCATTTAAGAAATACAAATGTGCAGTGCTTACGAAAGTTAAAGTGTAAAAAAGCACAGTTTAGCTTCAAAATTTTAAAAACTGAAAAAAAGTGTTCATGAGATACAGCCTGGTGACAGACGGACAGACGGACGGACAGGGGTCCTTTACCCTTTGGATACGGAACCCGAAAATCGCGCATCTTGCATCCTTGCGAACTTGATGGAAATGGACCACAGATGAACGAATCTAGGCAAAATCTTGTTGAAGTGGAGTAACTACAGATTATCATTTATCCAAAAAGCCTGACCCAATCTCCGGCGTGTGTGTGTGTGTGTATTTTCGAAATGAATGATCAATCACGTTATATCACGTAGTCGTACAAATATTACGCAAGCGACAGTAACATACATTTGGTATCGTGAAAACTGACACAACATCAGTCATTTTAGTAACTCAAGTCAAAACGCGACTTGCGCATACTTTTGCGCCTGACTATTTTTTTAAACAAAACTCGACAGTAATAAAATTCCATACAACTTTGCTGGCGCCTACTTTGCTCAAAGAACTTTGTCAAATTAATGACCACATTACGAGCGTTTTTGAGTAAAATTTATAAATACCGTATGTTGGCGCCATAAGTGCAAGTCAGTGTACATTTCCGCATCACCAAGACAATGTTGCCGTAGGTAATGTAATGTACAAGTATGTGTTATGGCGGTAGGAAGTCGAAGGTAATTGAATACTTTGCGCCAAGTACGGCGCATGGCAGTCTTGTGACTTGTCAATGAATGACTGGCCATTGAATATAGACCCTGACATTGGTACAGTCAGCAACACACTAGGATTCCCCTTTTTACGATTCCGTACCTCAAAAGGCAAACGCGCCAGGGGAAGGGCACCAACCAGATGGTCTGATGCAATGAGGGCAGCGGCTGGAGGAAGCATTCACCAGGCAGTTCATATGACGGAAAACCGCTCCGAATGGAAGCGAGTACGACATGGTCGTGATCCTCAGCCACGAGGAATCGGTTAAGAAAAAGAAGACCTCAAAAGGGTAAAACGGAACCATTATAGGATCACTCGTGCGTCTGTCTGTTTGAGGTAACACAAATAAAATAAATCCTCCTTCGGTTAAAAACTGTTCGCACTAGAAAGTTTCCACCACAAAATACCTAAAACTATCTCGCCCCAAGGGATATTGCGTGTGTTCTAATCTGACAACACTTTCACTCGAACAAGACCAAATAAGTCGCCATCATTATCTCAAACGGTCGTCGGTAACACATAAAACACCTTTGGTTCACATCCTGGGTAAAATCACTCTTATATCTAACCTAATAAGAACTTCCTGGGTACACCACGGCGTGGCAGTAGGTACGCACGACTATAAAAGGCTGGCTCGTAGGTGGGAACGAAATGTATGGCATGAGGGTCCTAGTAATTTTGGACGGGTTGGACGTCACGAGCAACACGAATGACCGCCGGCGATTGACATTTGACGCGATTGTGGCGACCTCTGGTCACTTGTTACGTGAAATGTACCCACACAAAATAATTGAACGAGCGAGCGAAGCGAGCGAAGTTCTCCGAATCTACTGGAACAATCCGGCGTTTGTATGTTTGTATGTATGTTCGTTCGACGATAACTTGAGTAAATTTGGTCGGATCATCATAAAATTTGGTAAGCTGGTAAATTAAAATAATTTTTTAGTTCGAACATGAGCCAAATCGGTCGAGGGGTTGCCGAAATATTGGGTTGTAAAGTTTATATGCAATGCGCGCGCGCCTGCGCAATTGGGGTTAGCAAAAAGTTACACACTCGCGAGTTCATAGTTCGGGGCGAACCACTAGTATATAACTGCATTCATAATTTTATCTCTTGAAGTACCAGAAAACAATAGAAAGAACAACTGAATTTTACCACACTGGTCTTCCTGGCACCTTGACCGTCGAAGTAAACAGAAGTAAGAACATCTTGCTAATTCTAGCTGTAAAAATTTAACACATTGAAATCGGTCCGTCCGTTCCGGAACTACGATGTCTCTAAGTTGTGGCGACCCACAAGGCCATTTTAAATGACTGACCGACATTTTTGTACCTTAGTATATTGATAGGACAAGGACAAGAGAAACCCTCCCATCGGGGAGGGAACCCTGCTAAAACAATTCTGTGCAATGGAGTCTTCGCCTATAATCAGCTTAAAAGTAGCCCACAAACCATTGACGAATCAATTTCGTCACCTATCATCAATTCCTCACGCATCCATCGTTAAATTACTCAAGCGACACATAAAACGGATACCGTTCTGTCTATAAATCTTTCTTCAAAGCTAAAAGCCTATATCAAGTTACCCGTATACGGTTTAACTACTCCAACCGAGTCTTAAAAGGGTGGTCATGTTCGAAGTGTACTAAGAGAAGGTATTTCTTAACCATAAGACGTGTCAGAGTTATGGAACACCATTTAATTTGGCGATAGCTATACCTATCCGGTACCTCGAGTAATTAGACCGCGGAAACCTATAATTCGCTTTATTAGAATTGAGATAATTTAGCAAAGTTGTATTGATAACGCTGGTTGGTATCCCTAATAAATTAAATTAAAATTAAAATCAAATGGTTCTCCAAGATGCATCAGAGATACAGCCTTCTGCAGCCTATAATAACTAGAAAAGTCGAAGGAAGAAATACCGGCGAAGAAACCTACGGGAGTGGACTGGAATCGTGTTGTCATTGTCAAGCTTCGATCAATTGTCAAGCAGTTTAGCAAAGCTGTGTGATCTCAGGGAATATACTATTTAGGTGTAGAAGGTTTGTTCAGCGCAAGGATTCCGTATGAAATAAATAAAAACATTTCATGAAAATAAATAACCCGTGGTGCTTTCATCAGAAATTGGCTAAGACACATTGTTCCGGAGTTCCGCGTTCCGAGTTTAGCGTTCTCAGAATTTGCTTCACGATAACTCCGCGTTCTGACCACTTCAGTGTGAAATGTTCCAAGCAACCCCATACATTAGAAAGAATGCAGAACGCAGAACTCCGGGCGGTGTGTGGGGCACCTTACAGTTTAGAAAATGGGTTTACAATTTGGTTATACTAGCGCCTGGCATAGGATACTGAGAGGTGGCGTGATAATACCTTTACTCAGCAGTAGGTGTTAACAGGCTGATGATAATGATGATGATGATACTTGTTTACACAGTGTGGAGTCAATTAAGTGCGGAAGAGGTCACCCTGTTTCTGAACTGCGTCCCAAGTTTAAATCAAGGCACCATAACCGTCCTAAGCGATATCCCGCGCTTTTCAAGTGGCATTTCCGGTTCTGGCGATGGCGACGCGCGCACTTCCGCCGGATGGCGGGTTTGCGGAGCTTTTGCCTTTTAGGGCGGTTTTAAAGGTTCTCTAGACAAGAAACATAATCAGCTGTTTCATATTTCAAATGTATGCATAAGGTAGTGCCAATACAGTAAAGTTTGATGAATTTCAACACACTTCCTAATCAGATCGCGTGAAATATTGCACGCAAACTAATTAGGTAGTACACAAATACATCTCATGCATTATTTAGTGACATTATTGTTCTAAAACATATACGTACAGACAAGACAGACAGACAAACGGACGAGAAGACAATAGGTTTTTATTTGTCAACGCAGAAAGGTGTGCGTTATGCAATGCACGATACTGTATGGCGCAAGTGGAGGCCACGGCCGATTCGGTAACACATAGGACTCTGAATCGCGGGGGTTCAGGTTCGATTCCCGGTCGAGTCTTGTGCAAATGAGTTTTGGATGCTGCAAAGCCCAAAATGACGCTTATTGTATTTTTTTTATCTTAAAAAATTTCCAAAGTGTATTCACTTTTTTGTATTATTATGTTTGATCGACTTATGTCGCGGTAAGAGAGCTACCATGGGGCATCCTTCGTGTCAATGGTCACATGTGAAAGTGCACAAAATACACTGACTTACGAGAAAATTGGGTCAAATCGTTATTGACGTGTTTCAAAGTGCTTCTTTCGCCTTAAACGGTTTAAAGTGGCGTACCTCTTAGAAAAACGATAAACGCACACACGACATGCAATTCTGAATGAAGTCAATGAGATTCCTAAACTGCCTAACATATTTGTGTTGGTATGCGATGCGTGTATTTTGTGTAGATAATTCAATTGACGTAAAAATATTAGGTAATTCTAAAGAACTAGATATCTAAATGGTCTGTCAAAGTACCGACGAGCAACAGTCATGTGCCTTTATTCAAAAGAAAACAAAAATTACCAACGATAATTAACTACACGATACACGTGTTTCTAAGACTGCTCCGCATGCATTGTTTGATGCGTCCGTATGAACATGCAAATAGCTAGACAAAGTACTAAAGAGGGACAAGTATAAGAATGCCTCATGCATTATTTTATGCGATAGTATCTTGGATTAGTCAAAGTTGGATAAAAAATCTAAAATGTCAGACCAAGTAGTTCAGAATTACATTAGACACTGACATTTTTAACTGACTTAAAAAAAGAACGAGGTACCTACCCGTTTTTTTGTGTGGTTACTTCAGAAGTTATTTCTACGTGAACCGATTTTGATGATTCTTTTTTTGTTTGAAACGGTATACTTTCCAAGTGGTCCCATAAATGGTGAAGATCTGACGAAGAACTTCGGAGGCGGAGAACGGAACTCCTCAACAGACAGCAGAAAATCACTCGTAATCAGTGCAATAGCTTAATAACAGTGTACCTTTTCACCAGTGAAGTCGATTTGTTTTTATTTTGTAATTTTTTAATTATTATTTCAATGCATAGATAGATAACTCTTTATTGCACCAGAAATAACATCAGTGTCGGGACCTTTCTGTCAGGGGACCTATCCCTGACAGAAAGGCCTTCTGCAACAGCCAACACCCTGAATTGGCCGTACCGCTGATTCACTGCTCTTTATTCATGACATGACTAATTATTTGAGGAGGTTATTGTGCAACGTGAGCTTATAAAAGTGGCTAGGACACCGGCGCCGCGTGGGTTGACATCCGACCGAATACCAGCGTCGTACGGCGGACGAACGGCCTGCGGGCTTATAAAAAGAAAACTAAGGCCTTTGCACCTACGTAATGAGATGGTTTATAAAGCGTCAAGTGGCACCTTCACTCACACTAGATGAGTGAAGAGACCACTCGGCGCTGCAGTGCATGGGACATTGTTTTAGAATTTTAGATGGATGTTAAATGACTTGTTTATTTATTCATAACCATTCATACTAGCGGATTAGTGAAAGAGATAACATTGTAAGTAACATTGTGTTTGCTCTATCTCTAGATAACTCGTCGTGGTTAATAATTATAAGTTGGCTTTTATCTAATGCGTTTCGCGAGTGTTGTTCCCCGTGTTTCAAACTAAAGTTTGATACCTATGAGCCGTTTTCGGCACAAATTCACAAAGCATTTCATAGATGGCGCCTACAGGCGTGCGTGGCCGAAGAACCGGAACACGGCTGTCAAAATTAATCTGTGCTAAGCGAAATTTGACAGACTTATTCCGGTTATTCTATGAAAAAAAATTGCTAGTTATGGTTGGAATGTTTCGAATAGCGTGCAATCCGTGCAAGCTGTCAAACTAATTGATGATTGTATTAGTTGGTACGTGATGTGTAATTGTTAAATTAGAAATTATAATGTAAAAACTTAATTCTCAATCAAATTAAACATGTAGATACGCACATCCCTAAGGCTGTTTATTAGCGACTCACGCGCATGCCACATTACGTGACTGTACATAATTATAGTTGTTGTAATGTAATACATTGTTATTCGTGTTATGTATAGAAGTTCAATGTTACTTTTATTTAGCGGAGTGTAATAAAATCCGTGACACCGCCACAGCAAAGACCAAAGACTGTGTACCTCTTGCACAAGATAGAGAAGAGTGGAAGAGGCTGGAGGAGGCCTATACCCTTCTTCTTCTTTTGGTGCCATCTCCTATAGGGTCGGTTATCATTACGGCCACTTTGGCCCGTGATGTTGCGGCTCGTAATTAAATAGTTGTGTGTGGATTGTGTTAAACCGGGTCCCAATAATAGCCTTTTCATAGATTTATATATATTTTTTAAACTTTATTTTCGTCTTGGTTTTTTTAGGAACAATAAAGGCTTTTTTTAATGTATTTTATAATAAAATCCGTGAATCGTAACATCTGAATAAACAATGTCGCACGCATCCTGACGGTTTTTGTCTCCTTACAATATCGAGTTTATATCCTTCTACCACTCGGACGTTTTTTAGATGGTGCGACTTAGCACCGCACGTATTGACGTTGTCTTTCTTGTGGACTCCCATCCATTCAGTCGTTGCCTCAATGCTGAGGCTATCGTGACCATCATTGAAGGTGGGGGAGAGTAGAGTTCTCTATTGCGCTCTATCACTCGCGATGCGGAGCAGTCCGTGCAGGTGTTTTTGCGTGGCTTTGGTTATAATGTCCGTCCATCTAGCGGATTCTAGCGGGTGGTCTGCCTCGAGGTCTCTATCCCACCACTTTTTCCGTCATAACTGGTTTTTTAGGCTATCTGGTCCTCTACGGGCTATGTGTCCGAAGAACCTTGAGATACGTCGTTGACTAGGTCTTGTAGACTAGGTCGACTAAATTGAAACGGTCCCTAAAGGCGACCCAATATAACTATTTCCTCATAGTTTCTCATCAACATACACTTGTTGTTTGTTCACAATAATGCAATCTGTCATAGCTCACTAAGGATATGAAGGACACGTCGAAACCACATCCGAACTGGTGGTCCTCAAATTCAATCACTTCGTACGGCGTCGCGGGTCAATAAGGCGTACGTAACTGGTGATCTGTGGTTTGGTACTGAAGGTACTGGTGAAGTATGTCATCAAAAAGTGGAGGACAAAGGCAGGTACAACCTGCGGGCCTCATCGTTAATGTGGGCGCATCTAATGTTTAAATGCAAGTATCGTTGACAACGACGCCTTAGGCTTTGGCAAAAATGACGTACAAATCTTAGTTTACGCTCTCAGAGAACGCCCTAAAATTGTAAGAAGACAAGTGTCTGTGAGTAGAAGAGTAGACAAAAGCGAGTCTACGACGGCCTTGTTAGGCTTACTGCCATCGATCAGTCCAATTGCAGGTAAACGTAACAAAACTGTATTATAAGGCTGGGTTTGGCAGTACATAAGGGGGTTATAAGTTCTATATGTATCTCACTCTTTTATTTGACGTAGAGCGGGATAGCTAAAGTTATAAACCCATGGGTATCCCATGGCTCTAACCCAGTCTTAAGCCACGCTTGCAGGAAGCAAACAGACAAGGGATGAGCATATCCAAGATGAAATTCATCTTTCGTTGCAATAATGTCCAGACAGAATGGAAAACTGTTTTGAGAGTTTTCCATTCTCAAAACCTTTTTATAGCCCTATTTCCCTGATTAGGGCTCTGCCCACTGTTGGGTTATAGGCACAGGTTATAGGTCTTTCCCCCTAGTCCCGTAAGTTTTATGTAGCCTCTGGTGTGTTGTAGCATAAATGCTCACTGGCCGCAGCAAAAACGTGAAATCGCAAAATGCGCCCACATAACCCAGAACATTGTTGTGCCAAATAGGGGTAGTAAGCTTCAAAATAAGGTCGTGCGGTAGCAAGTACCCTAGCACAGGCCGGTACATAATTCATCGTGTTTGGGACCTGGCTCAATTTAACGCTCAATATAAAGCTGGCTTAAGACGACGTACGTCTCACAACTAGCGCCGCCAATGGAAAAAAAATCATATCTTTTTTTTGGATGCGTTTTTAGCAAAAAACGCTCCTGCGATTCCTCAACGCGAGGCTTAACTATTTTTAGGACCTAAGGTTTGGATTCCAGATCCTATAACTTAAGAATGCAATCGATTCTCGCCAAAAGTGGCCACTTTTGGTGAGAATCGATTGCATTCGTAGGAAATCTAATCCTGGAATCCAAACCTTAGGTCCTAAAAATAGTTAAGCCTCGCGTTGAGGAATCGCAGGAGCGTTTTTTGCTAAAAACGCATCCAAAAAAAAGATATGATTTTTTTTCCATTGGCGGCGCTAGTTGTGAGACGTACGTCGTCTTAATGGTTTGGCCATCGCTCATTGTTAATGCTGAGGAGGCGGTGTTGTTTATTTATTGAGCTTTTCGGGAAAAGTTGGGTTATGTATTCGGCAAAAACGTTAAAGGGCCCATACCAATCGATGCCAGAATTTGATAACGTGCATTCATCAAAAGTGGGCAAATATGACCATACCGACCTAAGACAGACCGTTACATTAATTTCTATCCTACTCCAAGCAGGGGCCTTCGCCTGTAAGGCAATGGTGCCGAAATGGGCTCCCAGTTGACGGCTTCAATTACGATTTATTAATGCTGTCGGTCCTTTAAATGTTTTTGTAGTACAGCAAAGAATAGTTTGATTCTAATTCTAGAGGATTAGTTCGCTGGTTGTAGAAGAAAAACGAGGAAATCTCGGTTTTGTCCTTCGACTACGACGCCAAGTTATTTTTCAATAAGTTGAAAGTTGTTTGGAGTTGTTTTCTAACAACATGATGGCGTGTCGATGGCGTCACAGTAGAAGGACCAAACCGGGGTTTCCTCGTTTTTCTCCTATAACCAGCGAACTAATACTCTAGAATTAGAATATTCTTTGCTGTACTACAAAAACGGTAAAAGGACGGACAGCATTCATCAATCTTAATTGAAGCCGTCAACTGGGAGCCCATTTTGGCACCATTGCGTTACAGACTCAGGCCCCTGATGCAATAATGCCATGCCAATAGGCCTTGTTTCCAGACGCTCTACATACACCGGGTTAACCTACTTAGGCTTATCGTTTAAAGTTGGCCACTCACTTGTTCTTTAAACATAAGACTAACTAGTGGTTCGCCCCGAACTATGAACTTGCGACCCCATATCTCAGCAACCCCTCGACCGATTTGGCTCATGTTCGAACTTAAAAATTCTCTTTTCCTCATTTGCCTGCCTACCAAATTTCATGACGATCTGACTTTACCCAAGTTATCGTCGGACGAACATTCACACATACAAACATACAAACGCCGGATTGTTCCAGTAGACTTGGAGAACTTCGCTCGCTTCGCTCGCTCGTTCAATTAGTGTTATTTCAGATGATTCGGCAGCGTTTAGTGCCCCCTGGTCCAGGAACATGTTTATATGAAGGAGGCTTTCATCCGTTACCCAAGAGCATTGCTTTGCCATTGCCACTGCAATACGCTCGCGAATCAATACACAGCATTAAGTATTAACACACGAAACCCGGTAGCCTCTGTATCTCTCTTCCACTAATGTTTCGCGTACACACAATGATCTACCTTTCCTATACATCATTCAACGTAACACACAGACATATGTGTTTCTTATTGCCACAGGGATGGAGGCTAGAATTGAACGGTAAAGGCTCAAAGATCTGGCAACACAGTAACACAACATTACAAAGATTCGTGTACCGTATTGCATCATAGTCAGAGATGGGCACGTACCCGGGTATATACCCACCTGTGGGTATTTACCCGATATGTACCCGGTAAATACCCGTATGCACCCGTTTGCTGGGTACATTCAATTTGTGATTTCAAGTATAACAAAAATTGTTAAAATGAAAAACAAAGTATGCCAATCAAATCTAATCTATGTTCCCTACGTAAAGTACGTCTTAGCAATTTTTCGTTGAACGCATATTTACAAAGTTATGTATGTTTTAGTGATTTCTTTGTATGGAAACGAATATTAATATGGAAATTTGTCTTATATTTTTATAGAATTAGCAACCGGTATTTTTAAAAGGTACTTTGTCATACTTGATATGACTGATAAAATAGTTTTGAATATGAATTTAACAATAATTATTATTGATTACGAATCAAGTGTCAAAAATTTATATTTACATTAAAATTGTAGACAATACAATGATGAAGTCAGGTCATTTCGGTCTAATTAAAATGCGAAGACAGGTTAAGTGTTGCAAATAACATACATTTATAATCACCAAGTATGGTTTTATGTTAGTTCTCCCCGAACAAAGAATAAGCAGGTCCATAGATGTCCACTGATTCCGCCATTTCTCCATCAGTGTTCTGTCATCCTGCAAGAGTTCGTGGGCCTGCATGGCATGGCAAAAGATCTTTCTGATGGTAGGCAAAAATCACTGCAGGTTGCCTGAAGATAAGGTGTTAGTGGCAGGTATCATACTCCCTTCTGATTATCAGTTCTCTTCGTAGACGTGACCAAACTATGTAGGAAATGACGGGAAGCCAGTTGGTGTTTGTGGGTCTGACGGTTCTGGATATGTTCCTCATGGCACTGTTCAGTACAACGTCAACCAGGTCATTATGGTGGCCGGCCCACACCGGCTCGGGCCGTACTATGGACAAGGGCTAGTCGTAACCGCTTTGCAGCCCCATTTTATCGCTTGCAGTTTCCATATCAGGTTGCATCTGCTTGATACCATCTTCTTTACTTTCTGGAGGGGGGCTTTAAAAGTGAGAGTTCTGTCCAGAGTTACACCAAGATAGCCTGGGTTCGGGTCGTGCCTCATCGCAGAAACTGTGTTTAACACCTTCACTCACTAGCTTGCTTATCGTGGAGGTAAAAGGAGCAGCTCACAGTTTTACGTGGGTTAGATTACAGTCCCCAGTCGAAGAAATAGCGCTCGAACTTTGCAACAGCTTCCTAAACCAGTGTGGTCGCTTTGTCCAGTGTTGAAGCTTGTGCTGTGATGGCACTGCTTTAGCCTACATAAATGATCGCCCGGAGACTTTTGGTATGTAACTGACGTAGCTGTTGATAAGCGTAGGTGCCAGGACTGAGCCCTGCGTAACACCATTGTTCAGAGTTTGATGTTTGAAAGGAGGGCGTCAAAAAAGCCATACGTGCGTTTGCATTTAAACATTTGGCTGAGCTGAGCAGCATTTGACACTGTCTGGAACATGTCTGGAAACCGAGACTACCCTACAAGCTCACCCACGCGCACCCAGGAATCCACGAACACCGCCACTGTTTTGAGTTTCTTTTGGAATCCTGCTTCGATCTTAGAAGTTAGTGCAACTTGGTCACAGCAACCCCGGTTCGGTCAAAATCCCACCTGCATAGGAAGGTGTTGCTCGACTACTATCGTCATTCTTGCGAGAAGTACTCGTTCGAAGAGTTTGTACGTCAGACTGTACACTTTTGTTGTAAATTCGCCCGTAACGTAACCGAGTAGAGTGCTAGCGTGTAAGAGCCGACGTGCTTTCGTTTGTACGTGGTACGGTCGGCCACAGTCTAGGATACCCCATGGCATCTTTTACCGCGTGCGGCATTTAGAGCGCCAATAGAACAAATAGAACAAAATTGAAGTGCCATTTTAAGAGAAACCATTTTATCAGTCCTCCAAAGTACTTTTTTTTATTTATATCGATTGTCATTCCAAGTTAAGTATAAGAAAATGGCCTTATAAATAAAAATAAATCACAAAAAAATTCATAACTCAGTAAATATACGTTTAACGAAAAATTGCTAAGACGTACTTTGCGTAGGGAATATAGGTTAGAACTGATTGGCATAATTTGTTGTTCATTTTAAGTCACAAATTGTATATACCCAGCAAATGGGTGCATACGGGTATTTACCGGGTATATACCCAATGTACCCGGTAAATACCCAAATGGGTAGATTGGGTATATACCCACCGCCCATCTCTGATCATAGTACACACGACAGCACAGCACAACAGAGTGTACACTTTTGTTGTAAAGTTGCCCGTAACGTAACCGAGTAGAGTGCTAGCGTGTAAGCGTCTACGTGCCGTCGTGTGTAATATGCTCGTGTGTGGTGTGGTTTTTTGATGTTTGAAGTGGCTTACACTTAACGTAAAGCACCCTCGACTTCGTTCTTAGATGCTCCTTCTAAGTGCCTTCCATGGATTGCTTTTATTTCCAAGCGAATTCAGAACCTCAGGCATTTATACGTTGATTCCGAAACTGAAATTTTTATTGCCACCACAGATAATAATGATGAATGAATGAATAATGGTACATTTTTTTAAACCGGCTTCACTGGTGGTTTGAATAACACCTGATTCCGAGTGATTTGCTGCTGTCGTCCGTTGAGGAGTTCCGACTTCCATCCGGTCGAATTGAGTACCTCTTCCTTTTAGAAGTCGGTTAATAAGTCACTCAACGCGAAAATCCCTAAATATGCCGTGGTGATGATTCAACCCGAACTCTCTATCTCGCACTTGCTACGTCTTACTGACACTCGAACTTGTCCAAGAAATATAGTTTTTTACGCAGAGCGTGACATCCCGTTTTGAAACCACTATAATTTCGCGAAACGTCTAATTATTTAGTTTATGAACGACGTAGTTAGGAGCCTTTGTTTTATAATAATCAAGTGTAAGGTGTGAAAGTGACAAGCCTGGGAATCGAGTTTTTAAAAGCATTTTTTTATAATTCTTTCGTTCTCACTTTTCAAGAGACTTAGTGAGTGAGCCACACTTTAGAATACCCCATAAAAAGTCATAATTTTTTAGACATCTTTATTTACCTTTTGGTTTAAAGTCTCACAGCTACGTGCCACACATAGATCAACCCATATTATGAAAATATTGCTAATGATAACTAATAGTTACTGCTAGAAGGGTCAGATTAAAGTGGTTTATCTTGTCCACGTGAGACCCAAGGTCGAACGCGGTAAGCACGTAGTTGTACACACGACACCACGTCAGAGTGTACACCTTTGTTGTAAAGTCGCCCGTAACGTAACCGAGTAGAGTGCTAGCGTGTAAGGGACGACGGACGACGGACGACGACGTGCTGTCGTGTGTAGTTCTTGCGACCTCAGTTTAGCATTGGTCCGGTGGATCGCTGCCTGGAATAAGGTGTTTTAAATACGCTGTTAATATAATACAGCTTATTAAAAAAAAAAACACAAAACAAATCCTACTACTATTATAAAAGCGAAAGTTTGTGAGTGAGTGAGTGTGTTTGTTACTCTTTCACGCTGAAACCGCTGGACGGATTTGGATGAAATTTGGAATGGAGATAGCTTAGATACCAAAATAACACATATTATGACGCTTTTACACTAAGAAGCAAAGTAAAGCACATATCCTTTTTCTGTTGTCAACGCGGACGAAGTCGCGGGCAGAAAGAAGCTTGTAAAAAGATACGGGACAAAGAAAGGCAAGCTCAAATTTTCAGTTTTTTCTATTTGGTAGCTAAACTGAGATATTTTTGTTCAGCGATTTTTGTTTCACGACATCAAAATTGTATTTATTTCGCTGCAGTGCCTGGGTGGCAGTATGCTTGCCCATCACCAATGACCTCCTCCGAACTTGACTTTTCTTAGTTTTCTGTGCATTATTTACTATCAACGGAAGGAAGTTTTCTAGGAAATTGTTGTAATTAATTATGGCAACATCAAACGGCAAACGTCACTTGCAGTCTTGTGGTTGGTAATTTTTCATTCATAGTAACAACCAAAAACATTTTCATGGAAAATAAATTGCCAAGACGAGACCATACAACTCGCACTGTCAAAAAGCGATCAGACCTCTTGTAGAGCCAAGTTTCTAACTCTACAAGCACTATCTTCACAAACTCTACACCTTAGTCAAAATAAGTGGCTTGGCAGTTTCGCTACCGTCATATGATGGTGGTCAAAGGTGAAAAATTCATTCAATGTTCATTACTTTACTGTTATTACAAGTTCTTTTAATAAAGAAACGACCAAGCCAATTTTGACTAAGGTGTATAGTTTGTGAAGTTAGGGCTTGTAGAGTTAGAAACTTGGCTCTATAAAGAGATCTGATCGCTTTTTGACAGTGCGAGGTGTATGGTCTCGTCTTGGCAATTTTTTTTAACATGAAAATGTTTTTGGTGTTTCTTTCATTCATAGAAATCGCCTACGCGGTGAATATTATAACTTAACATAAGAATTGATTTGGCTCATGGTCTGCGCGCGCGCCGCAGCTTCGCGTATGTGTCAGCCACACGCTAGGATACCCCTTTTTGTTCGATTAGTGCCCTTATGCTGCGCGCGGTAAGAGCTGCCATGGGGTATCTGTGACTGTGGCCGTACGATGTAGGCTGGTGTTTAGGTGTGTCGGTAAGGTCGTCGATGAAGCGCGTGTTATTTTAATATTTGTGGTCGGTTGACTTATTTATCTGAGTGTCGTTCTAAAAAAAAACTATGTAGGGGGGACGAAAAATACAAGTTACTACAGGGTGGCAAAATATAGAGCACAATTTATTTATGACCATAAGTTTTTTGTATCGCCTATGTTTGACCACGTGACCTTAGAACGTATATTCTTCTACTTCTTGAAGTGCCTCTCCATCACTGGAGGTTGGCAGTCAGCTCCCTGCACCGTATTGATTTAAGGGTAGACGATAGCAACGTGGCGGGAAATTCAAAATTTTCACAGTTTTTTACATTTTGTAGCTAAACTGAGCTATTTTTGTTCAGCGATTTTTCGTTCGCGAGAATAAAACCGTATTCTTTGCATTATTGTAAACAACAGAACAACAATAATTCAGCCGATTATATGTTCTGGTCTACGACAAGTTTTTTGGGCACTACCACTGCTTCGTAGACCAGAACCAGAACACATAATCGGCTGAATTATTGTTGTTCTGTTGTTTACAATAATGAAAAGAATACGGTTTTATTCTCGCGAGCGAAAAATCGCTGAAAAAAAATAGTTCAGTTTAGCTACAAAATATAAAAGTCTGTGAAAATTTTGAATTTCCCGCCACCTTGCTATCGTCTACTCTTAAGCCCGGTTTATATAAGCTTTTTGTGACAAACATGACCTCGAATTATGTAAGTCCAATGACATCAAGAATATTTTTACAGCACAAGTGAGAAGTTAATTGTTAATTATCTCTGCAGAGTGAGTGACCTTAAAATTCGTAGATAATGTAAACCATGTTATCTCTCTACTTTTGACCTTCTAGAAGTATACAAAACTTTTAGTAAGGGCTTTCATTATGCGTAATGAACGACTAATACCGAAACAAATTATATTCTAGAGCAGTGGTTCTTAACCTTTTTTGGACCACGGACCACTTTGATAATTTTTTTCTTAGTGCGGACCACCATTTCCAAGGTACATCGTGTTTCACATGAAATTGTTTCACCTGACCTAAAGTATAATGTAAGTAAGTTGAATACAGGAAATTAATATGAGTCAGTTTTGGAACAATGGAACATACACGCGAAAATTCACCAATTTTACTAAAATTATTATAGAGATTTAATTGGTAGACGATAGCATTGCGCGCGCAGCGCGCCGGAAAATTCACCGATTTTACCCTTTTTAAGCCGCAAGATGGCCAGATAATCTTCCGTCAATATCATCAAGTTTTCATTTAGCGCGCTCGATAATTTTATGACTTAACTCTTACAAATAAAGTTTTGCTTAGCACGTGTAATAGGTGCGTGAAAAATGCGCGAATGAAAATTCACCGATTTTAACCTAAATATAGTCTACGTGCGGTTTGACATGGACCATTCCATTTTGCCCCACCAGAGTTGCCCCACTGGTAGAGAAAAATGAAATCACACATACAATAATGCCACTTTACCCTACCAGTGGGGCAACTCTGGTGGGGCAAAATGGAATGGTCCCTTAATATGGGCTAATGACACTATACTATGAGTGAGCACTGATTACGATTTTTAAGGGTTTTGATACTAATACAATTTATTATTTTTTGCGTATTGAACTGAAGACCGCAACTTTACATCGGTGCCTGCCGCAGGTTACGTATAGGCTATTTATTGTATTATCCTGTCAAAATCTGGCGCATTCGGTAATTCCTTGGCGCGATCTGGAGTCACGCGGATCTTTGGAGGTTAAAAATATTTTTCAATAGGGAGTAAGAGCGCGCGCCAGCGCGCACGAAAATTTCAGTTATTTTATTCATTGGGAACTTATTCAAACATGACTTTCAAAATCAACATTAAAATTTATTGACAATTATCGGTATGTGCGCTGGACTGCAGGACCACCAGTGGTCCGCGGACCATAGGTTAAGAACCACTGTTCTAGAGAATGAATCTCTAAAATCGCATTTGGTACGAATTGACTAGAATTTCATTTAAAAAATGTAATGAAGGCTCCAAAATCATTCCGTTTTGAACACAAATCAAAGTAGGATTATAACAATTTTAGAGCCCATGGAGATGGGCAAGTACATGGATCTACCCATTATATCCCATGCTTGGAATACAGTCGGCCACAGTCTCAGATACCCCTTTTTGTTCGATTGGCGCCCTTATGCCGCGCGCGATAACAGCTGCCATGGGGTATCTGAGATTGTGGCCGACCGTACCTACAGTTAGTGCCCAAAGTTTAATAAACACTTCTAAAGAGGAAACCACGAACCAACTAGTATAAACAGTCGGCCACACGCTAGGACGCCCCTTTTGGTTCGATTGGCGCCCTTATGCCGCGCGCGGTAAGAGCTGCCACGGGGTATCTTAGACTGTGGCCGACCGTACTTTCAAACGTGAATTCGAACCATTGCAACCGCTCCGAAATTGCGCGAGCAATCCAATCCCAAACTGCACGCGCACTCCAAAAACTTCTCTGAAATCGGCACTTAAAATTAAAACAGAAGAAAGAACCGTACTTCAACACTCAATCACTATTCACTGAGTCGATCACACACACCAATTATTGCTCAGTTCCGCACGGGACTTCGCACGCGAAACTGATCACCAAAAACGGCGAAAAAATCACCTTTATCCTGTGGTAATAAGAATGCCACTATTCGTCTAGTTACGCGTATTTCCGATTTTTTCTCGAGAGAGGCTATTCTCGAAAACAACGGACGCGACCACGCCAGAGAGTGTTAGAATCGTAACTGAATTGAATGGTGGAGTGGATAGTTGGTGTAGAGTTGTGCTCGGTGGTGAGCCCTATAGTTGTAGTGGTCAGTATTTGCGGATGGGTCACCAGATAGATAGGACAATGATGGAACCGCGAGTTTTGAGGACATAGGTAGAATAGGAAGTTTAATTCAGTTGCAAGAAAGCATAAGAAAAAATTTTGTTGGGCTAATTCTAATCTCATATTAATGTTTCTTTAAAACCACACTGCCCTGATGATGATGGTAAATGACCATCGTAACTACAGCTAATTGAACATTTTAATGTATTAAGCCTACATATTCCCAGTTAATAGCATCCAGTTGCATACATACAAACGACAGTAATGCAGCGCCAACCTAGTCAAGGTGAATTAAAATGTTTTTCGTACATTAAAGATTATTAGCCTAACTGTAAACTTGACTATAGCGCGGTCGGTGGAAGAAGAATCCTGTTTCTGCTTTCCTGTATTCGCTTAAAATCCACTGAGTGAATCCGCCCGGTCAAAAAAACTGTCGTTTTCAAAAAGCAATAACTATTGAATTCCTAATTACTTTAATTCCCTGTGGGCTAGGCCGACTAAGCTGTCAGGATGGTATAGATGCTGGACAAGCCTACTCTATCTAAAACAATGTCCCAGGCACTTCAGCGCCGAGTGGTCTCTTCACCCATCTAGTGTGTGTGAGTGAAGGTGCCACTGGACGCTGCATAAATCATCTCATTACGTAGATGCAAAGGCCTTTGTAACTACTAAATTAAACATTTAAAACACCCCCGACATTTTTGCTTCAAATTAACATATCTCATAAACGGCTGAACCGATTTTGATAAAACATATCTAAGAACACTCGCCAGAAAACATGCTTTCAAATAAAAAACCGCATCCAAATCGGACCAACCATTTAAGAGCTACCGTTACAGACAGACACACACACAGACGGACAAATAGACAACGAGAGTAGATTTTAAGCCGTTTTTTTTCGTATTCTTCAAAGGTTTTTTAGAATTGAAATTGAGTATGAAATTGAGATATTAAAAAGTTGTATTTCAATTCATTTTCATTAAAAAAAAACGTTCTTAATTATAAACAGAACCGTAAGAGGCTTTTAATCGTGAGCAACGACATCACATCACTTAGCGACCGCATTATACCTAGTAGTCTAGTCGGTATAAATAAAATGAGTCGCCTAGAACAGTTAGTACTGAGAAATGCATAGCCAAGGGCTTTAATTGATTAGAAAGACTCTACAGGTCTTTTGTCGAAGGGTCAGCTTCGAATATGTTTGCGTTATTATAATTTTTTGGAGGGTACCCCGTCCACTAGCGCCGCCAATGAAAACATAATATGTTATCTTATTTTTGGATGCGTTTTTGCTAAAAATGGGCCGTCAAATCAGAATACCTAGACTTAACTATTTTTAGGACCTAAAGAAAAAAAATGCCACTTTGACTTTTGACTTATGCGGAATTTATTCGTAGGTTCTAGGATCTGAAATCTAGGTTTTAGGTCCTAAAAATAGTTAAGCCTAGGGATTCTAACTTGACGGCTCGTTTTTAGCAAAAAACGAATCGAAAAAGAAGATTTTTTTTCTTTGGCGGCGCTAGTGTGCCAGATACTGCGGGGGACGTTGCATTTTCATACCGGAACGCGGGTAGGTTTATACTGCATGCACTGGAATCTAAATATACAAAGTCGTGTAGTTACACCATAATTTTATAACTCGAGAACGGGTGGACCGATTTTTACGATTTTTGATTTGTTGGATTTCTCTCCGCCCCGAATAGCAGAATAACCTTTAAAACAACGGAAAAACTCACGAGAAAAAAAATAAGTCTGCGCGGACGAAGTCGCGGGCAAAAGCTAGTAATAAATAATGTAAGGACTACATTAATTGTGATCTTATATTTGGGGATTATGATTGTGACGCACAGGCGCGAAGCAAACTTCTCGTCAAAAGACCTATGGCTAGAATGAATTTAATTAGCGGTCCCTTTGATTCCTAGTTTGTTAAGACTAGTCTACGTCCTATCTAGATTCTTAGGCCCGGTTTCTGAGTTGAGAATTTTACTAAGCACATACTTACGTATCGCTCTGTCACGCTCTTTTATGAGAAATCTGCAGAGACAGGACGACACTTACCCATTTGCTTAGCAAAATTCTCAACTCAGAAACCGGGCCTTAGCATATCTGTTACGAGATCTAGTATAAATTATCGCCCCCGTAGAATCAACAGTTTTTAGATGCAGAACTGCAGGCATACCTAGCATAGGCGCGAAATCCACTTTACTTATTATTTTGATCTGTAGAGAAAAAAAAACACTTCTCCATACAAATGGTTATTTTCGCGCACTATGGATTTTTTTTCTTCATAATGGGCAGAACTAAATAAATACGTTTGGCTCTAAAACCTAAACCGCCCCATTAATTAAATCTACATAGAGCCACTCTTTGTCTGTACAACGTTATGACCAGCCATGCTTAATTGCTTAAGCAGTAAAAAATTATAAATTTCAATTATTTTTTCAAAAATTTCGATGTACAGTTTAAAAATAGTATCTTTATGAAACAGTATGGTTAAAAGTTTAAAACATCGCTTCAAGTGTACTTAACTTTAGCGGCCAAACGTCGAGGGAAGCGTAGAGTGTCACTTATGTGGGCACTCCAGACACTTCTGACAAACGTAACGTTCTGAGTTTAAAACGCCACGGTTTTACGACACGTTTGTTTATTTTTTATTTATGACTAAAGCTAGTTCGTCCGCGCAGGCTTAGTTTTTTTCCCGTTATCAAAACAAAAAATTGCCTAATAGCACTCAGCGATAACGTAGCTTCCCATAAGTGAAAGAATTTATAAAATCGGATGAGTAGTTTTGGAGATTACCCCCTACAAACTTACATACTTACAAACTTTTCCTCTTTATAATATTAGTGTAGATTAGTGTTGAAAAAGAAAAACAGTTCAAAACTTCAAACATAACAGCTTGCAACATATTTTCGCTGAAAAAAAGCGCGGCGCCTTTTTTTTCCCAGCGAAAATACCTTAGAACATTTATGAATGTCAACACGGAACTGGCTGTGGTAGATAGCTCTCACCTAATTCTAGTGTTCTATATGTGTACTTTTTCGATTCGTTTAGTTGTGTATCTGATACAGGAATCGAATTTGTACATTTTTCTTTGCGCGCGGGCTAATTCACTATGCACGGCGCACAGTGGTCGATTTGTACGATTTAGGCGGCCAAAACTATTTTATGCTTTATTTCAGTAATAAATACGACAACAAATGCTAATCTGGTATTTTAGAGTGAATATATATGTTTATCCCTATTCGTTTCATTGAAAGCGTATTTTTCTATACAAAAAAACATTTCTGTGAAAATATTTTTGTAAATAGCGCCAATGTTTTTAAATTTTCTTTAAATCTCCCTTTGGTGTAAAATATATATTTTGAGTTCATTTGAATTATCGAAATCGGCTTAGTAGTTTTTGATATTTGGGTTAAGAATTATCACAATTTGTTAAGTAAAAGACGGCCGTACATAAAAAAAAATGTTTATTCTCTACAGTCTGCATGCCTATTTAAATTGAAAATAAAATATGGATGACAAAAAAATACAGTATACACTAAAATTAAATGGTCAACAGTTATTACCACATTATTATACTAAATGTTACTTACAATGTTAGGTACCGAATCATAAACAATAAGACAATATTTTATGAAAGTTTAACATACAAATTGTTATGTTACTCTTTAAAAGACAATTCTTCCTCACCGTCACTTTCCATGCATTTATCACAAGTGCCTTTTGTATTTGGCTCTGCAGGAAGCAAAAGCTCCAAAGTTTCCTGCAAAAATGGTTTTGATCGGATCTTCTTTTTTTTTCTCATTGAACTGATGAGTGGATCTGATGTCAAGAGTAACCTGTGATAAATATCAAGGTTACAGTCTTCGCGTGAAAACTTTCGAGCAAAGTTTAGACGGTATGAGCGAAAGTGCTTATTACGAGCTTCTGCAGCTTCCTCCGAAAGTTGACCAATAGGCACTAGAGAATTTTCTATAACTTTTCCACCATGTACCAAAATTGTATGCATGGTAGGAGTCATAGAATGCCAACCATATAACTCTACATACAGTTTTGCTGTCTCCATGGCGTATTCATCAAATTTCGGGACATCTATTTTGTGACCGCTTGATATGGCTTCCAAAATAACTTTAATTCTATAAATAAAATTAAAGTCTATTCCCGTTATTTCAGCAGCCAGATGTGGGTTTTCAAAAAATCTTCTACTAGTATTGCCGTCATTTGTGTTACCAAAATTACATTTTGGCATATCTACCAAGATACCTACTTCTTCTCTGAATCTTTGCTGAATCTCTTTTTTTTTTTGTTGTTCTAGCATCTTTTCTGCTTTGGTTCTTTTTTCACGGTATTTCCCAACGGGCAATTTATAAGCTAAATGTAAAATACTCTCGAATAATCGAATTCTGGCATGTAAAGTTGATAGGCCAAATTCAAGCGATTCTGGGTGAATTTCGTTTTTTTTACTTAAGTCATTAAAGTTTTTTGAAGTGGCTCCGCATATGTAGCATCTACTCGTTGATTTGGTGTCAGTCGCCGCATTGCAAACTTTGCCGTCCACCATGGTCATTTTAAGACTGTGGCTAACCGAGAATTTTTGCCCATTCAGTTCCAATTCCGTGGCTTTTAGGGACTTCACACTGTCCCGAACGTAATTTATTTCATCTTTTGTAATGTCTGTAGACTCTTTTATAAATCTGAATCGTATCGGGCGGCAATGTCGTGGTGAAGAAGGAGTCGGGTTTTGCCAAACCATTTTTGTTTTGTCTTCGCCGCAAACAATTTGTAGAGGCACGAATGAGCTCAAAAATATATTTGCATCCGAGTCGGCGTCATTCATTAACTTTTGTTTGTATTGAGCTTGTTGTGAACCATCACAACCCCATTTGCAGATAATCTGCAAGGAATTTCTCTCAGTTTCTGTAAGAGTCATTAGTACTTCTTCGAGGAAAATTGATAATCGCGTGACGGTGTGATCTAACAAAGATTGTAGATCACTTTCAGCACAGGAAGCGGTCACTCGTAGCGTCTCTTTGGGTGGGTAACATTCCTGTTTAGCCTTCAACACTAATTCGTAGCACGGGTAAAAGCTTCTGTTGGTTGCTCGCACAATTTCATATTGACTTCGTGTCAAATCAGCGTCCACGCACATTCGCAGTGCCTCCCGAGGCGTAAGGGGATCTTGTGCCTTTGATTTGGAATGTCTTTTTTTACATTCGTTTGCGGCTGCAGGCGAATTTGTAATATCTTTTAGGACTTGCGAGGCGTTTCTTTTTCCTTCTTTTTGTAAAATTACTTGCGCTGCGTGAACTATCACTTCTTTGCCCACAGAGGAGCGAACTTCTTCTGTTTTCCTCCTTTTAGTTCTTTCACTACATTCACTGAATGTTTTGCTAGGTCGTCCTGACTTATTATGCGTTTTTATGGGCATCTCGAACGTTCCTGCTAACCATGCATCATTGCTTATAAGAAAATTTTCTAGCGTGTTGCGTGCTTTGGACCATCTCTTTTTTATTTCTGTTTTAAAATATGAAAATTTATGATTTATATACTTTTTGTCTTCGTCGGAGTCCCCGTAAGACACTAACAAATAATTTTGTAAGTATTCCAATTTGTCGTTTATTGATGGAGAGTTTTCCTCAATCATCTTATCAAAAAGATATCTGCGAGTTACTACCTCCATGCCCGAGTAACTTGATGAACCTAGAACAACGAAAAGGAATTTTAACGCAAAAGAAACAAAAAAGGAATTTTTCTCACTTTCTGCCTAAGTTAATGAATTATTATTTTTCTCGCGAAGTGGTCAAAGGTGGTGGCTATTTTTTTTGTGGTTATCTGCTCAAAGAGCTATACTATTAGAAACCATAAGGAATTTAACTCGGACGGTCTCGGAAGTACAACATTTTTACTATTGAAAATAAAAAAATGATAATATTTTCTATGAAAAAGGGCGATCTTTGATACGTTGTAACTGCACTAAATATTGATATTCCTTATCTTAATTTAAATTATATTTGAAGGAGCTTACCTGAATTTTCGACTTCCATCACTTTCACTTGTAACTGAATAATATCCAATGAAATATTCACTTTAGAATATCGGTTGCGCTAAGAGTGTCGAGAACGAACGCGTACAGCTTGCGCGACGATCAAGTTCCGACTACCTGTGGGGGCGCGCACGCAGTTCTAGGAACTGGGGAGGGGTGGGGTTTGGGCAGTCGGGGTGTCTATTTTTCCGGGAATCAATTAGTTTTGTTATAAGTTAACTTTGAGAAATGGACTTTTGGCCGCCTAAATCGTACAAATCGACCACTGTGCGGCGCCTTAAGGGCCGAAGGGATTTTCAACAGATGTTTTTGTAAAAAAATAGGTAAAAAAACTTTTTAAGTTAAACGGTTTTATGTTAAACATACATTGCAATGTTTAAGATAAATGTACTAAAAACCAAAAAATAATAAAATAGATACAGACTAGACTAGACCAGACTAAAATAAAACCGTGGGGCACGTCAATTGTCTACAATCGTTGATTAAAATGTTTGTTTTGTAATGTTACACTATAATTAGGCAGTTGACGTGCCCCACGGTTTTATTTTTTTAGTCTAGTCTAGTCTAGTCTGTATCTATTTTATTATTTTTTGGTTTTTAGTACATTTATCTTAAACATTGCAATGTATGTTTAACATAAAACCGTTTAACTTAAAAAGTTTTTTTACCTATTTTTATTTTCTAGTTTCTAGTTTTTATTTCGCATTCTGTTTAATTCATATAGTACATTGTATTATACTGGTTGAGCACTTTCATTTGATACCCATATTGATGGGATCGATAAAACCTACGTTATCCGCCATTTTGTAGCGGCCGCCATCTTGTATTTAATTTTTTTATATTATATTGTATTCTGCTTGTTGAGCCCTTTCATTTGATACCCATATTGATGGGATTGATAAAACCTACGTTATCCGCCATTTTGTAGCGGCCGCCATCTTGGATTTCAATTTTTTATAGTATATTGTATTCTGCTTGTTGAGCCCTTTCATTTGATACCCATATTGATGGGATTAATAAAACATAAATTATCCGCCATTTTGTAGCGGCGGCCATCTTGAATTTATAATGATAATGAATAAACATAATTGTATTGTCACCAAAATCCAAAGTGTATGCAAAATTTCAGATTAATCGGTTGACAGGAAGAGGGTGAAATTTGAATTACTAAATTTGACCCAAGAATAAAGAATAAAGAATAAATAGAACAAACGGGGTGAGCTAAATAAAACCGTTTAATAACAATATCCAAAATGCGTGACAAATATCACTTCTCCAAACGGTGTCAGGTTGGACATATTTTGTATGGAAAAGTGTTTTTTCTTCGCACTAAAAGTGTCGCAATTATCTAAAAGCACATGAATAACAAAATTAAACCAAAGAACTTACCCGATCAGAGATTGCCTCCTCCATCTTGCCCCTTTTCAACCCCGGCGCCCTGATGACGTTTCCGCTACTCGCCACCATGACGGGCGGCGCTGCCATCGCGCCTCCACCGGCCGGTATGAAACCGGCTTCCATAGCTCGCTCACTCACTTGCCACGCATTTTCGCCGCTCGGCGCTAGATGGCGCTGTTTTAAAATATAATTTTTTGGGTACTTCAGTCGACGCGCATAGTAGTTTGGACGATATTTTTAGGAACACTTAAAAAAATATCAATTCACTCGCTGGACGTTAAGTTTCACTAGCCATGATTTTTATGGAACGGTTTTTTTTATTATTGCTATTGTGCACTAAAAATTGAGCATTTTGAACGGAATCTGAAGCGTATATCACTTGCACTCAAGCGAAGGGAACTATGTTGACACTTGACACATGCTGTAGGTTGACACTGCACAATTCTCTCACATTTTTACCTGCGAAAGAGACAAACAAAAGGAATTAATAAATTGTCTTAAAAAATAATTATATTCTTATCCTAAACTAGCGGACAGTCGATAAAAAATATTTTACGGAAAGTGCCGATGTTTTTTTTGTCGCTAAGGGGAAATTACCGATCCTTCAGGCGGTTCTGAAGAACCCTTAAAATAAAACTTTTCAAAATGCGCGAATTAATAGTTGGTGCATGAAAGGGCATGTTGTAAGGACCAATACTCTCAACATTTGAGCGTAAATGAACTTCAGAAGGACCGGAACCCTCTCCACGCGAGTTTAAATCTGTGTTTAAATCCCGTTTTATTTTCAGGAATGAAAGTTTTTCAGTATCATTAGTAATTTTCCGCTTTTTTAATTTAAGCCATGTTTAAGGCGCTGGGCATAGTGAATTACCCCGCGCGCAAAGAAAAATGCACAAAATATATTCCTGTATCAAATACACTAAAAAAATCGAAAATGTTCACATATCAAACCCTAGAATTAGTTGAGACCTATCTAACACAGCCAGTTTCATGTTGATATCCATAACAGATTGCAAGATATTTTGCTTAAAAAAAGTGCGCCAAAACGTTTATGGCCCGGTTTCTGAGTTGAGAAATTCGCTAAGCAAATGGGTAAGTATCGTCCTGTCTCTGCAGATTTCTCACAAAAGAGCGTGACAGAACGATAGTTAAGTATTTGCTTAGCAAAATTCTCAATTCAGAAACCGGGCCTATGAATGTCAACACGAAACTGGCTGTTTTAGATAGGTCTCACCTAATTGTAGGGTTTGATATGTGAACATTTTCAATTTATTTAGTGTATTTGATACAGGAATCGATTTTGCGCATTTTTCTTTGCGTGCGGGCGATTCACTATGCACGGCGCCTTAATAACTTTTTAACCGACTTCAAAAAACCGACTTTACTCTTATTCGAGCCGTATGTATTTTTAAATTTTTTCATGTTATATCCGAACTTTTTTTAGGAAGACCGATTTTGATGATTCCTTTTTTGTTAGAAAGGGTACACTTCTACTTCCCATGTGGTTCCATAAAAAATGGTGAAGATCTGATGAAGAACTTCGGAGATGGAGAACGGAACTCCTCAACGGACAGCAGCAGATCACTCGGAATCAGTACAGTAGCTTAATACTAGTGTACCCTTTCACCAGTGAAGTCGGTTTTTATTTTATTTTTTGTTAATTTACATATTATCTGACAGTTTTTTTTTTTTTTTTTTTTTTTTTTTTTCATTGAGCCTGTGTGGTATTTCTGCCTCGCATCTAGTTTGTAAGGCAGCCATGAACGAACGTATGCAAATAAGGACAGGTTTATTATTTTTAAATATTGTTGTGACTTTTAATTGACAAGGAATTAAGTGGGCAGGTGCCTCGGAGTCTGAGCTTTATGCCTTTTTTTTTAAGATTTTTTTAAAATGTGAGTAAACCTGACAGCCTGTAACTAAAAAAATATTAAAAAGTAAGTTGTAGCTAATACACGGCCCACTAACTGGGCACATGCCTTCTCTCAGATAGTCCAGGCCTAAGGGCCTGCGCAGACGACGACGGACAATGGCGGACAAAATGTCCGCAGCGCGCTCCTATTAGTACTGTAATAAGGTTGCACTTTGTCCGCGTATACCGCCAGGCGAGACGAGGTATTGCGCGGACAAAGTGCAACCTAATAACCTAACTGCCGGTTTCTGAATTGAGAAATTCGCTAAGCAAATGGGTAAGTATCGTCCTGTCTCTGCAGATTTCTCACAAAAGAGCGTGACAGAACGATAGTAAAGTATTTGCTTCGCAAAATTCTCAATGCAGAAACCGGCCTAAGTGCAGTACTAATAAGAGCGCGCCGCGGACATTTTGTCCGCCATTGTCCGTCGTCTGCGCAGGCCCTTATCACCCTTATCATCACGCGTGCCCCACTGCGTAAAGGCGATTTTTGCGTGATCTGCTGCTATCGGTTGAGGAGTTCCGTTCTCCATCTCAGAAGTTCTTCATTAGATCATCACCACTTTTTTATGGGATCACATGGGAAGTATACGCTTTTAAACAAAAAGGAATCATCAAAATCACCTCCTCCTTTTTGAAGTCGGTTAAAAACAGACACATTAGACCGGCCACATACAGACGGAATTCCGGACGGCAAAATTCGAATCGGGATTCCGAACGCATTGGGATTCACAACGATTGCATACAAGTCTATGTACCTACCACACAGTGTTTTTTAACTTTTTTTACCTACTGTTTTTTTCCGTCCGGAATTTTCATATTTGTATGCAGTTGCGGAGTTCGGAATCCCCATTCGTTTTTCCGTTACGGAAAAAAATCATCTGAATGTGGCCGGCCTTACACTTCAGGCCCAGACTCACAAGACGATCGTTTGTGCAGGCCCTAACATAAGTAAGTATCTACATATAACTATGCATTGTCTCGACTCGAAGGTGGTTTGCATTCTATTACTCAAGTTATGTGATTTTGTATGCAAAATGCAAATATTTGTTTCTTCAACACGACATACAGGTTACGAAACGACGCAGGTGTAGGCCTTTTTCGATATGTCATCTTTGCTTCTATGCGTGGCGTGTGGGTAAGAAGATATTTTAGTGAATGAATTGGTACTCGTAGAAGAGTGTTTTTTTATCATCACGCGTGCCCCACTGCGTAAAGGCGATTTTTGCGTGATCTGCTGCTATCGGTTGAGGAGTTCCGTTCTCCATCTCAGAAGTTCTTCATTAGATCATCACCACTTTTTTATGGGATCACATGGGAAGTATACGCTTTTAAACAAAAAGGAATCATCAAAATCACCTCCTCCTTTTTGAAGTCGGTTAAAAACAGACACATTAGACCGGCCACATACAGACGGAATTCCGGACGGCAAAATTCGAATCGGGATTCCGAACGCATTGGGATTCACAACGATTGCATACAAGTCTATGTACCTACCACACAGTGTTTTTTAACTTTTTTTACCTACTGTTTTTTTCCGTCCGGAATTTTCATATTTGTATGCAGTTGCGGAGTTCGGAATCCCCATTCGTTTTTCCGTTACGGAAAAAAATCATCTGAATGTGGCCGGCCTTACACTTCAGGCCCAGACTCACAAGACGATCGTTTGTGCAGGCCCTAACATAAGTAAGTATCTACATATAACTATGCATTGTCTCGACTCGAAGGTGGTTTGCATTCTATTACTCAAGTTATGTGATTTTGTATGCAAAATGCAAATATTTGTTTCTTCAACACGACATACAGGTTACGAAACGACGCAGGTGTAGGCCTTTTTCGATATGTCATCTTTGCTTCTATGCGTGGCGTGTGGGTAAGAAGATATTTTAGTGAATGAATTGGTACTCGTAGAAGAGTGTTTTTTTATAGAAAATGGTTTTAAGCATGATAAACTGCAAGAGATATGTAATCTAACCAAGCCCACAGATGTATCGAATTCTCACACCACCTACTAACTAGGCACCTAGTTTACTTCTCGACAACCGTTCTATGTCTGCTTTCGTCGACCAAATAAAAATGTCCCGCGGATTCGCACTCAATCTGTTATGGCTGCTGTAAATGGGTAGAGTAAACGGTAAAGTAGAGCGGTAGAGTACTAACAGAGTCATTTAAAAGCAATGGCAGCAACATCCCTACCCATTGCTATGGATGTTGCTGCCTCTGATTTTATATGTCTCACTTAGGCGGACTTGCACTTAGGGTTAGCCAACTAACTCTGAGTTAATTTGACATTTCCATACAATTATTGACGTAAACACAGAGTTAACTGGCTAGCCCTGGTTGACGCAAGTGGACCTTAGAACTCTACCGCTCTACTCTAACGTTTACTCTACCCGTGTACAGCAGCCTTTAGGACTGTAGGCCACCAGTTGAATATGAGAGGCTGGCTAAGGCGGAGATAAGTTGGCTCTCTTTGATTTGTCACGCTTATTCTTCTTCTGGAGTGAAGTGGGACACAGTTTTTTTTGTTTTTTGTTTCAGTCTTCCCATAGAAAAGAGTGTGCCATGGGGATAGGTACAACTTGATTTACGTTACACGTCCGTGCTTGGGTCACCGACTTACACTTGTGTACCAAATTGTAATGGAATCCATGAGGAATCAATGAACAAGGAAGATATGGTAGAAGTGCTGTACTGTTACTCAATCACAGTTTATACTTGATCAGTTGAAAGCAAAGCAAAGCAATGCTTGAGACACCACATGGTTTGACTATGAGGTCTGAGCGCGGGAAGGGACCAGGGGCTTAATTGTCTAACTTTTGAATCTATCGCGATCCCTTTCAATTTGACGTTTGAAGGGTGCTGACGAACTTCACACTGCATTTATTAGACGCAAACTGTCATTGAAAGCGATTCAGGTAGGGATAGGGGTTGCTGAGAGTTGAAGGATATTGAGTGAAGAAAATAGCAAAATTGTTCACTCAATATCATTCAACCTTATGGCGTTTTGACTCATTCGTTCTGTTTGCGATTGTGATTTCAATACTTAGACAATTCGATTCTAAAGTCGCATTCACCATCATGATCCCGATGCCATTGAAAGGGATCGCTATAGATTCAAAAGTTAGACAATTGAGCCCCCGGTGTCATCGGGGCGGCGGAAAAAGGTGCGGGAGGCGCGGGAAGTCTCTTCGTTCGTGGCAAGTATTGTACAAAACCCTAGAGGAAGGCAATCGATTCCTAACGACACAATCGGTCCAATATTTCATACCGAAACACCCGAACAATGGACCCGTAAAGCGATATCCGATTCTATGAGCGAGCGAATGAATCGATCGAGCGAGTTGGCGACGCGAGACCGGATATCGGATGATCGCTATCGGGGTGTACTCGCGTTATTGTTGTGGCAATAATACTGAAGTGAAGTGGAACTGGCCAGGGGCTTAAGTCTGTAACGCAATGGCGCGTCGATGGCGTCCCAGTAGAAGGACAAAACCGGGGTTTTCTCGTTTTTCACCTACAACCAGCGAACTAATCCTCTAGAATTAGAATGTGAATATTCTTTGCTGTTCTATCTACATAACTAGTGGTTCGCCCCGAACTATGAACTCGCGACCCCATATCTCAGTAACCCCTCGACCGATTTGGCTCATGTTCGAACTTAAAAATTATCTTTGTCTCATTTACCCGCCTACCAAATTTCATGACGATCCGACTAAATTTACTCAAGTTATCGTCGAACGAACATTCATACATGCATGCATACATACATATACATACATACAAACGCCGGATTGTTCCAGTAGACTCGGAGAACTTCGCTCGCTCGTTCAATCATTACAAGGACCGACTGCATTAATCGACTCGGAGCCCATTTTGGCACCATTGCCTTACAGACTCGGTCTCCTAGTCGGGTCCAGATCGATGGGCGAAAACGTCACCGACTGGATACCACATGACTGGCGCCGGCGGCGTGGCAGACCAAGGCGGAAATGGCGGGACGACCTCTAAACCTTTCTGCCCCGGTCCCAAGAGGTGGCCAAGGATAGAAATGAGCGGAAAGTGAAAGGGTAGGCCTTTGCCCATCATTGGGACACCAAAGAGGCTATATGAAAAATCTCTAACTATACATAGCATAAAATAAAGTCACTTTCCGCGTCTGTCAGTCTGGTATATCCGCGAACTCCTCCTAAGCTACGCAACGGATTTTGATGCGATTTTCACCTTCAGTTAGATATTTTTTCACAAAAGGTTTGTAATATTTTTTTGCACGGGGCGGATCGCTATAAAAAAATAAACTCGATACTAAACCGGCATATGCACACACAACAACAAGAGCGACCTCCCTGACGGAAAATGTACACCGCACGCTCCAATTGGCATAAAAGTTGTCGCTACATCGCTCCTCGGACCATTGTAAGGTAATATTTATCGCTGGTTTGAAGGTTGGAGCTGAGAAGATGAGTAAGGTCATAAATAAACTAAGTGGCTTTGCCAACTGCACGATACGCGCGCCGACCCCCCGGCTCGGCTTGTGGTGTGGTATGGCCTCGGCCTTAGGCCTCGCGCTTTACGCTACGTGCTTCGCTCTACGCGGCACTCGGATTTCGGCCTTGTTCCAAAGAGCTCGGGTTTCGGCGTTGTCGGCCTTTGGCCTTGCGGGGGAAGAGTAGGCGTTTAGCTGGGAGCGTCTGGGCCGTTCCGAGCTTCGCTCTTCACGGGACTCTACTTTCGGCTTCGTTCGAAAGAGCTCGGCCTTAGGCCTCGCGCCTCACGGGGGAAGAGTAGGTATTTTCCCTAGAGTGACTGGGCCGCTCCGAGCTTCGCTCTACGTGAGACTCGGCCTTCAGCCTCACATCAATTGCTCGGCTCGGCCTTCGGCCTCAAGACAAATTTCCGAATCTGATGCTAGTTCTGTGTAATCAAGGCCGGGTTTCGTAACCGACCTTCGCCTTCTCGAAAGGTCTTCTTTAACTCAATTAAAACCGTCTCAATAAAACGTGTTGACATTTTAGTAAACACCGTAGTGGGTGAATAATGTTGTTACGTCGACCATCTCGGGTTTTTGCGACGCATGAAAGTAGCAAGGAGGCCTTAGTGGCGAAATACACTGAGCGTATCTTGCGCGACTCAATGTAAATAAAATACAAAATTTTAAAAAATACTACTTCTTGAAGTCGGTTAAAAAACCCGAAATGCGGTAAACATTTACCAAGTATTAGCGGTAAAAGTACAAATTGTTCTATAATTCAGCATTCAGTCGGAGAGTCTTAGCTTTGACCGCTGACACAATGGTAAATGTCGGTATTGAGATGCGAAAGATGGATCTATTAGTAATTGAACGAGCGAGCGAAGTTCTCCGAGTCTACTGGAACAATCCGGCGTTTGTATCTATGTATGTATGTATGTTTGTATGTATGTACCTATCTTTTTATGTATGTTCGTTCGATGATAACTTGAGTTTGTATGATAACTTGGTCGGATCATCATGAAATTTGGTAGGCGGGTAAATTAAATTAAAATATTTTTTAAGTTCGAACATGAGCCAAATCGGTCGAGGGGTCGCCGATATATTGGGTTGTAAAGTTTATATGCAATGCGCGCGCGCCTGCGCAATTGGGGTTAGCAAAAAGTTACACACTCGCGAGTTCATAGTTCGGGGCGAACCACTAGTATTAATAGGGTAAACCTATTATTTGGGACGCAAAGCATCCACTGAAAAAGCAGAAAAACTACGACTCAGGGCCTAGAACTCACCGTAATAGTAAAGAAAGGGCCTACAATTTCAGTGACTCGAGCCAAACTAGCGTATTCTGCGCATCACGCGACGCACTATACGCCCAGTGTGTTTTGCCCTTATTGTGTTGGCACAAAGACTTTAAAATAAACTGAAAAAAGAAGTGTAGACGCCAATTGTAGGTGCTGTTTTAACTGCTCTAAATGGCGTTTTAAGTGCTGTTAATTGCACGGAATAATAAGCGGTAAAATCAGATGGTGTGCTAAAAAAGGCGATGCGCCCTTTTGATGCGATGCGGGCCGGCAAAAGAACACTAGTTTTCTCCGTGTCGCCAAACCCATATTTTATGCAATAATATGATGTCAAGAAAGACCCGGCAAAAATAACACGAAGAAATAAAGAGCGAAAGTGGCGTAGGATAGGTCATGCGAAGACCCGATAACCACCCCTCCAAAATAGCACTGAAATGGTGTCCAGCTCTAACACGGAAGAGAGGACTCCCTAAAGCAGCTAACAGCATATCCGAGCTTGAGATGAAGGCGCAAAATGGGCAGGTATAGAAAACTGTTTTGAGAGCCCTATATCCCTGATTAGGGATAACAGGAATGAGGATAATAATATCATGATGTTGATAATGTCAAGAAACAACATCTGGCAAAATGAGGAAGGCAAAGATCTGCTGTTGAACTGAAGTCAAGATGTCAAAAACTTCACCGGTTTCGCATCGAGCCTTCAGTTTCGATTGCCGAGCCTCCCACCGAAGCACTTTCGCCGTCAACATTCGATTAACCGATTAGGTGCTATCGAATCGGGAGATCGTTCGATTCAAGAGGTGTCGTGACGATTCGGGCCCGAGTGAAAGTCTATGAATCGACTAATACAGATGATAGCGTCTCGGTTCGGGTTTTGCTGCAATTTGTCTATTCGGAAGTATTTATTATAAGAGGTCGGGTGAGAGGATACCCGTGGCTTAGTTGGCTCCGCATGTATGACTTGTCTTTCCTGTGTTCTAAGCTGTCAGGGGCCCGCCCTTGAAAGGAGGTTGGGAAACCCAGGGACTTAGCTGTCTAACTTTTGAATCGATCGCGATCCCTTTCTAAGGTACCGGGATTATGACCGTGATTGCGACTTAAGAATGGAATTGTCAATGTTTTAAATTACAATCGATAACAGAACGGATGAGTCAAAACGCCATACGAATTGAATGATATTGAGTGAAAGATTTTGCTTTTTTCTTTACTCAATATCCATCATAATCGAGTCGCAATCCCTGTCCCTATCCACTTCACGACACTCTTCGACGTCTTCTTCTGTCGCTTTCAACGACAGTATTTCTGTTAAATAAATGCAGTCTGAAGTTAGTCAGTACCCTTCAAATGTCAATTTGAAAGGGATCGCGATAGATTCAAAACTTAGACAATTAAGCCCCGGGTCTAATGCAAAGCGGAGAACAGTGACTGTGCATAAAATTAAGCGCGGCGAATCGACGCCGATTTGATTCCTCGAATCGAATCGATCTTCGACCGCGGCCGAGTGCAATACGGTAAACGATGGACAGTTTAGATTAAACTTTACGGGCGTTTAGGGTACCTAGTCTACTTTTTTGGGTGCATCCCATTACTCTTCTTATTATAGACCGAATCTAAGGCCTCGTTAAGCGTGCGCGTGACCTCGGCGACTGGCGACCAGGGGCCAGCGACTGGTCTGTAACGCAATGGCGTGTCGATGGCGTCATAGTAGAATGGCAAAACCAGGGTTTCCTCTCTTTTCTCCTACAACCAGCAAACTAATCCTCTAGAATTAGAATATTTTTTTATATACTACAAAAACATTAAAAGGACCGACAGCATTATTAAATCTTAATTGAAGCCGTCAACCGGGAGCCCATTTTGGCACCATTGCGTTACAGACTCGGGCCCCTGCAGGCCTAACATGAACGACAGGTAGATGTGATATGATTTCTCACTATTGGATCTACGAGTATATACGAGTAGCCGTTCAGAGAGACAGGGCTGTAACCTCGATATCGCCAGTCTTTGCGAATGATTTAGAACAAAAGTTGTTCAATATAATAATACAATTCAGAAAAGGGACCAACAACGCAACCTTTTCGGATCTGAAACTACTAAAATAACAGTAATAAAGAAGTACACCTAGTGGTTTTCAAATTGCAACCGTGTAGAAGCACGGAGCGAGGACAATAGAAGATTGCATTAAATATTCATCGACTCAACTCAATCTAGCAAACTACAGTGTGGTGGAGGTAAGAGAACACAACTGTGGACATTCTTCACTTATTTTATACTTAAACATATTATATGCTTTTTTAAATATGCTTACTTTCTTTGGCCATTAAAGGCCAATTAACTCAGCGTCAGTCAGAGTTAGTCGGCTAACCCTTACTGACGCAAGTCCGCCTTAGGAATAAAAAATGCGAGGAATTCGAGTAGCTGTCACTTCTTTATACTACCCAGTAGTTTTGCTTCTATAAATTATCCATGTTAGGTGCACCGCCGCCTACTTTACATTGTACCGTACCTGTACCTGTAGGTACCTGTGTCTGGGCAATGTTTAGGAGCTGCTGTACAGAACTACATTCCTGAGGTGGTATTGTACTCTAAATTGGAGTCTAATTTTGTACAGGCAGGTGCAAAATGCAGTAATCAATAAAATATGTTTTTTTTATTTTAAAAGGTTTAAATTGAGAAATATTTATTGTGCCGATAAAGTCCAGCTATAGGCAGATGCAATGTGCTTTTTTTTTTGCTAGCCTGGGCTTAGTTGTCTATATTTTGAATCTATCGCGATCCCTTTCAATGGTATCGGGATCATGATCGTGATTGCGACTTTAGAATGGAATTGTCTAAGTTTTAAATCACAATCGCTGACAGAAGGAATGAGTCAAAACGCCATACAAATTGAATGAACGAATTTGCTGTTTTCTTCACTCAATATCCTTCAAAATAAGTAGCAATCCCTATCCCTATCTCAATCGCTTTCAATGGCAGTATGTGCATTGAAAATTCGTGCAGTGTTCGTCAAAATTGAAAGGGATCGCGATAGATTCAAGTTAGACAATTAAGCCCCAGGTCTTCGGCGGGCCTGTATTTTCCCTCCAGGATTAGTTGCAGAAGGTTATTCTTTTTTATTGCGCAAGATGTGCCCAAATTATTGTAACTTCGCCCGTTTTATAGTCTTCAGGAGCTCTAGGCCTTTGTTCATTATTTCCAGCACTGTGTCGTTTGTCACTCGATCCGTCCATGATATTTTCCACAGTAGCTAATTCTCACCATGACTAGGGTTACCATCCGTCCGGATAAGTTCGGACTTTTAGACTCTTGTCCGGACCGTCCGTTTCTCCGGTTTTTTTATTAGGTGGAATATGAGACTACATAGACAGATAGATAATAACTCTTTATTGCACAACAGAAAGAATATTACAGATAACATATACAACAAAATTTTGTACAAATGGCGGCCTTATAGCTAAAAGCTATCTCTTCCAGACAACCTTGGTATGGACAGGACTGGATGCGGGAATAAAGTAGCAAGTAGATGCACAATAAGACAGAGATATGGTAGGATTAAAATACTATCAAGTAATCTTATATCAAATCAGTCTTTAATCAACTATAACCCGTGCCATTAAAGAAACGATATATAAATGGCGGACACTCTCGCGCCCTCTCGCTTTAATCATATCTCCGTCTATACTCACACGTAACGTTAGCAAAGTCATTTTAGGCAGTCCTGATTAGTCACCTACGCTTGGCTAATAAAACACGCCAAAAATCGTTCGCCTCTTATTGTTTTTTTAATGTTTGTAGAGTTATTTCAATATTGTAGTTTACGTTAAGTGTTGTTATTTGTTGAGGTTTGTATTATTTACTACGTTTTAATATTTTTGATCTTATTTTCATAAAGATTGTTGTTTAATCACAAACCCAACGTAGAACAATTACCTAATCAATAAAGAAAGCATCGTAAAACAATATTTCCTAACCAAAAATGTAAGAAAGTTTTAGGTATGAACCGAAATCGTATTTTCGTAACCTCTTTTTCAGACCTTACCATAGGTACCCGCCGCCATTTTCATATCGTTTCTCTATTGGCACGGCTTATACGAACATCTCATTTATCAAAAAAAAAAACATAAAATCTAACTAAGCACTAAACTGTAACTAAGTGGGTAATGTTTACATTTTGTGACTAAATAGTCCGGACTTTTATCGAAATTTCCGGCTTTTTGCTAGGACTTTTTCCTAAATTCCTAAATGGTAACCCTAACCGTGACTAATTCACTTTTGGCAACTCGCCAGTCGGGATTTAGTCTTTATACTGTGCATTTTACTACCAAACTAACTTGGCTCCGTGTCACGAAGGATTATCCGCTTTGCGATCAGGGATTTAAAGTTGAAATTGAGCCGGCAGGTGTGGAAATGATGACACTGCGAATCGCTTTGTTTTAGAGTTCATTGTATTGTAAAGTAAGTGTCAGAGTTATTTCGAAAAGATGTAACTTAGGCCCGGTTTCTGAATTGAGAATTTTGCTAAGCAAATACTTAACTATCGTTCTGTCACGCTCTTTTGTGAGAAATCTGCAGAGACAGGACGATACTTACCCATTTGCTTAGCGAATTTCTCAATTCAGAAATCGGCAGTTAGTCGTGTTTATTAGTATCTCTGTATTATTGAGAGGGTTGTTCCGTATTCATGATACGAGTTTTCATGTCACGAATATTTTTTCCGGATTCATTTTACTTGACTTCCGTATTCATGCTATGGAAATTATTTTATTAATTTTTACATTTCGTCTCGCGAGTCTTTCCGGATTCATGCTACCATACATTATAATAAAAATAATTTGCTTTTAAGTACGGTCAGAAAAAAATCTAAAATATTGGAAGAAATAAATAATACGCAGACAAGCTGGGTACGGATTTCGTTAAGACATCCACGGACACTGGCACGAGGTATATTAATTTTTCATTGTATCGCCATGAGGAATGGGATAATCACGTATGCGTTATACATCAGCACTGCAAACAAGTAGGTCAACAGTACCTTGCAAATTGATGATCGGTTAAAGTGACATAGGACATCATAGGATTGAAATCATACAAATTAAGTTAGAAATAATCATCTTGTATATTATACTCCGTGCAATTTTAGTGGTTTTAAAGCCGAAGGTGTTTTAGTGCACTGGTGATTCTGAGCCAAATTACAAAGTTTCATTCCAAAACGCGCGAAACAAAAATTCACTTCTCCATACAAATGGTGTCGATTGGCGATAGCCGTTTATATTGGGAGGTGTTTTTTATTTTCGCTCGGTTTGAAGTAACATTTTGGAATTTGGCTCAGAATCACGAGTGCAACTAAATACCTTCGGCTTTAAAACCACTAAAATTCCACGGTGTATAAAAATTATGTAATAACCAACGTTCTTAAAAATCAAGAAATATAATCAACATGTGTTTACTTAAATATAAACAAAACTATAGTTATCATGGCTGCATTATTTATAAAACTTAACACTCAGAATATAGACGATACACGATGTAGGACTGTGGAGTGCCATCTGTTAGCTGAGTTGAGGAAGTAATGCTAGAAGAACAAAAAAAATATATACCTGATGATGCTGGTGAGGGTTGTAACACGACATAGAAACTAGCGCCCTCTACATATATCTCTATATTAGTCCCAAACCTTAACTCTAGATGGCGCTGTATGCAGCCTATCGCCCTCTATGTTAGTTTCAATCCTTAACTTTAGATGGCGCTGTATGCAGCCTACCTAGTTTTTATGTTTCTTCCATTTAAATGCATAGAATGGTGGAACGGAATCCTCGGTGCGCGAGTCCCACGGTTTTTTAATTTCAATAACCAAATGTGCCTGCGGGTGTATCAAAAGGTGCGTGCGTGCTATGTCTTAGTTTTATAATTTGGTTCCTTGGTGGAGAGACTGAGGTAGGTACCTAGTCCGACTTACCAATCTTAGAATTGAAATTGTTATGCTGACCATACTAACGTGCCAATATTAAATGGTATTTTATTGGTAGCATGAATACGGAACACATGTAAAATGAAAACGGAAACTTAAATAGAAAATATTCATGAGTAGGAATAATAATAACTCGTACCATGAATCCGGAAAAATATACCTATAGCATGAAAAGTCGTGTCATGAATACGGAACAACCCTATTGAGAGGGGTCTCAAGTAATACTGTGTGTAAAGTGAGTTGTAGTATTTGAATATTATGAAAGTTCTGATAGGTACTGAAAAGGGATTTTTAACCGACTTAAAAAAAAGGAGGAGGTACTCTTTTCGACCAGTATTTTTTTTGTGTTTTAACTCAGAACTTTTTTCTAGGTGAGCCGATTTCGATGATTGTTTCTTTCTTTATGTTTGATAAGGTATACTTCCCATGTGATCCCATCAAGTCGCTTCTTTCGTGGCATGTATTGTAATATCAATCACAGTTTAAACCAAAAAGGCTAGTTTCAACCCTATCTGTCGATTAATTTTCATACAAAGGCGTTTGCATCTACGTAATGAGATGATTTATACAGCGTCCAGTGGTACCCTTCACTCACACTAGATGGGTGAAGAGATCACTCGGCGCTGCAGTGCCTGGGACATTGTTTTTCTTTTCATACAAAATGTGAGGTTTAATCTATGGTCTGAGTTTAAACTGTGATTGATATTTCGGGTCAAAGTCGGATGAAGCGCTCTCGCACTATGCTAGGCCGACTACCACACTTACGCGTTCGCAGTTGGATATAAAAAGTGAAGTTCCCAGAGTTGTCGGCACAAGCACCGTAATCGACAAAGCGTGTTAGTGTGTCTCTAGGAAATGACTGCGTCGTCGCGGCCTCACAATAACTAATAGTTCGCCCCAAACTGTGAACTCGCGACCACAGTTATAATCCGCGCGCGATGAGAATGGGGAGCTCAGTTCCCAAAGGTCGCATCCCATTCTCATCCCGCGCTGATTATGGTAACTTAGGGTTCGGTTCGTTAAAGGTAGAGCAATAGCAAGATGTTTTAAGAGTTACGTACCCAAAGAGTGATAAACGAGACCCTATTGCTCTTTCTGAGCTGTCTGTCAGTCTGTCACGGCCAAGCCACATATTTTGACTAAGGTGTAGACTTTGTGAAGTTACAGCTTGTAGAGTTAGGGCGTGTGGAGTCAGAAGCTTGTCTCTACATCAGATCTGATAGCTTTTTGACAGTGCGAGGTGTATATGGTCTCATCTTGGCAACATTTTTTACATGAAACTGATTTTTGGTGGGTTTTATTTGACACAAACTGTCATTGAAAGCGATTGAGATAAAAATAGAGATTGCGACTCGATTTTGAAGGATATTGCGTGACGAAAATAGCAAAATCGTTCACTCAATATCATTCAATTTGTATGGCGTTTTGACTCATTCGTCCTGTTAGTTGTGATTTAAAACTTAGACAATTCCATTCTAAAGGCGCAATCACGATCATTATCCCGACACTATTGAAAGGGATCGCGATAGATTCAAAAGTTAGACGATTCAGCCCCTATCAGGGGGCTGCGATAGGTTTTTTCCACTGTAAGGGGGTCCAAGTGGGTACCATGTGGCGGTCGCCCAAAAAGACGATGGCGGCACGAGCTCGACCAATATTGCCGGAGTGGTTAGAGGTTGCTCAGGATCGAAAGACCTGGTCTGAAAGGGGGAGGCCTTTGCCCAGCAGTGGAACACCTAACAGGCTACGTAAAAAAAAAACAGGGGGTCGCGTAACGAAAAAGGTTGATAGACGCTGTAGTAAGGGAGCCAGACAGAATACCAAATTTCTCTCCTCTGCTGCGTTCCTGCCAATTCAAACATCTACGTTCGTTAATATTTAAGTTATTCCGTCAGGTTGCCAAACAAGAATTTCGATCTATTGGAAATAAATTCAGCCTTGTTAATACAAATTGGATAGATAGAAGGTGGTATGGTGGTCGCTAATGCACGACTAAGAAGCAGCAGAATATCAAGTTTTGCTTCATAAACAATACCAGCTTATATATAGCTACTGGTAATAAGTTCGTCAAGCAAAAAGGGGTATCAAGGCGTGTCGCTGACCGTACTATTTATAATGCATTGGCATACAAGTCCCGGAAAAATATATGTTAGAGTAAGTAAGTAACTCTTTATTGCACAAACGAAAACAGAGAGGACTGGTATCAAAATCAACGAATCAATATTTAAGGATGTCTATGAACATGTACCTGTACATGAACATCAAGGAAATCCTCGAAAGAAAATGGCGATGGATCGGACACGCGTTGCGGAGACCAGACAGTCACATGTCCAAACAAGGACTGACGTGGCAACCTACTGGCAAGAGACGGCCGGGACGCCCGCGCACTACCTGGAGGCGCTCAGTTGAGAAAGAGGCTGCATCTGGAAAACAACTGAAAAACAACAAACTGCAACTGGACTCGGCTGGAAGGAGCTAGAGACTGCCGCGCAAGACCGCAAAAAATGGAGATCTCTTCTTCGAGCCCTATGTCCCTGATAAGGGATAAAAAGATGTCATCATCATCATCATCATCATCATGAACATGTACTCATATATTTTCTTAAGTTATCAATTAGAAGACTAAACTAGTAGAGTAAACTAATTAAACAAAACTGTTAACTGATAAGTTATAAGTTTGTAACAGTGTTGTTTAATTAGTTTACTCTAGTTTAGTCTTCTAATTCGTTTTAAAACTTATTTGTAATTTAGGTTCAAGTATTAGACTTGAACATAGCTAAATTTCAGCCAACTGTAATTTAGCTATGTTCAAGTCTTGGTCCCTCAAAAATAAGTGTAAATCGGCGATTATTATTTTGATATGAAATAAAAAAGCTGACTCAATAATATTGAGCTAATATTGTATTTGTTTCATAATTCATGTTGTTTGTCTGTGCATATGATGCAAATAAACGTCTTATCTATCAATCTAATTCAAACAAACAAAAATTGTAATATTTAAAAACAATTTAAAAAAAAAAATTAATCGGAATGTTTGGCTCTTTCGTCTCTAAAGGTTGCCGACTTCTGGTATAACTCAACACCAAAAGTACCTAGGCCGGTAAATAGCTTGTCAAGAACACAGGGTACTTACTCTAACCGACTCAATAATATTGTGTGTCAAACAAATAATAAAATACTTGTGAGGTTTCTCAAATCGGGCGTGAAGGCCGCTGTAGAAGAAATGGTGGTAGAGGAACCGCCGGACCACTGGCCCGTTAGTAATATTTGAATTCTAGGTAGGCTTTTTAAATAATCCCACTAATCCCGCTAATATTATAAATGCGAAAGTTTGTGAGTGAGTGAGTGTGTTTGTTACTCTTTCACGCTGAAACGGCTGAACGGATTTGGCTGAAATTTGGAATGGAGATAGCTTAGATACCAGAATAACACATAGGCTACATATTATTACACTTTTACATCAGGGGCAAAGTAAAGGACATATCCTTTATCTGTAGTCCACGCGGACGAAGTAGCGGGCAAAAGCTAGTACGTCATAATATTGTAAAGAGAACTTCACTCACCACTAGGTCTGCCACTAGGAGCATATTGAAATTTTATGTATTTCACCTAAGTAGTAAAATAGAAGATAATTAGGTATTGCAAAATTGTCTTTAATCTTAATAAAACAAAGTCGTGTTAGTTACACCATGTATAACTCGAGAACGGGTGGACCGATTTTTATGATTTTTGATTTGTTGGATTTCTCTCCGCCTCGAATAGCAGAATAACCATTAAAACAACGGAAAAACTCACGAGAAAAAAAAATAGTCTGCGCGGACGAAGACGCGGGCAAAAGCTAGTTGATAATAAAGTATAGTGCCAGTGCTATCTAGCTTATGGTGGCGAACCATCGCTACACTACTGAGGCAGCGACGTCACATTTTCGATCACTTCTGTCGATATTTTGTTCTGTGTCCTCAAGAGCCTCTTTGTAGGTAAACTGTTAGGTAATGTGATTACGCGTGTATATTGAGTTAGGCTCTATTTCAAGGACAGCAGAATTCAAATTACATTAGAGATAAGGCTTTTTCTCGGCCAAACAACCTTCACGTCAAAAATAAATTTAATAATTTCATATTAAATTTTTAAGGCACATGAAATTATCTCATTGAACGAGCGAGCGAAGCGAGTCTACTGGAACAATCCGGCGCTGGTAAGTATGTCATTGATGAATGTTGAGTATCAATATCCTTCAAAATCGAGTCGCAATTCAAAATCGAGGCAGTTTGTGTCAAATAAATGCAGTGTGAAGATCGTCAGCACCCTTCAAACGTCAAATTGAAAGGGATCGCCATAGATTCAAAAGGCCATGATCATTCACTCCTTTCGAGTTATCTGAGGAATGTAGCAACTTGTGGTGAAGCTTTTTTAAAGTCTTAAAAAAAAGTGGTTTCGGTAAACCACCGTCATCATCATTTGTGCCTCTCAAGTCGTTAAAGCAAAGGCTTTAACTGATAATAAACTTCTGACGTAGACGCTTGCTGTTGTGGCTGGCTTTAGCGCCTTTATAGCTTGATCTAGCGGACCTATTCCTATTGTAAAGCCGGCTACACACGGCCATAAAATCAGAGCACGCTAGATTGCTCCCTAGATCGCCTCGTGTGTAGGCAAATCGTACCAACTCAGAAATTGGTTCGGGCGAGCTCACGATTTTTCTCCCGATATCGCCACAAATTTTAGGGCCCTGTGTAGCCGGCTTAACTAAATCTTGAGCTAAACCTCTGTCAAGCGGCTGGCATCCCAGTAGAAGGACGAAACCGGGGTTTCCTCGTTTTTCTCCAACAACCAGCGAACTAATCCTCTAGAATTCGAATCATGAAACGGTGAAATAGCCGCTTAGGTAGACTTCAGCGGGCAAATTCTCGGGAATCTCGCATTCGACACATCTCGAAGGAAAAAATCTCATGTCATTTCGATCTCGACTGCCTCCGACCACTCGAGTCATGTCGAGCGAAAAAGGTAAACATATCGCAGAAATCTCGTGCCTTATGTCGAGGATGACTTCGTGAGAACAGAAGATGTGACATTTGCCGGGTTGACATTGTTCGGGACGGGACTCTGGAGCAGTCGAGATCGAAATGACATGAGATTTTTCTTGAGTCCATGCGCTAAATGGTGTTGCCCGGGCCGCAGCGTACGTTGACACACGGCCTTATCAGTAAACACAAATACAGGTAGTATTGTACAATACGATATCTTGGTAAACTTGAAACGGCCGAGATAAGCGGCCGGTGTGTCAAAACGAGCGCCCTTTTCGGAATTGCGTAGAACCTATTTGTTTTCTAATCACATAAAGCCTAAAGGACAATCTTACAAGCTTGGAATAAAAACGTGAATAGTGCGAAGTTGAGTCTCCTTAAACAATCCGGCGTGTGTATATGTTTGACGGCCTACAGATTTGGCTCATGTTCGAACAAATTCTTTTAATTTAATTTACCCGCCTACCAAACATGAAGATCCGACCAAGTTTACTCAAGTTCCCTTCGAACCAACATTCATACATACAAACGCCTGATTGTTCCAGTAGACTCGGAGAACTTCTCTCGCTTCGCTCGCTTGTTCAATTAGATCACTATTTCCTGTTATTTTTTTAGTAACCACCTTCACAAGAAGGAAAACCTACATGGAAATTCACTAGCAAACAATTTGCTATGGATTCTATAAAATTGCGATTTCACGAAGCCACCAATCATAACAACTGTGAAGCTGGATTAAATATCAATCAGAAAGACTTATGGTTTTAAGTAACGACTAGCCATTTTAACTTGAACTTTGTTTGGTATCGGACTGCTTAATGCAAGGAGTTCAAGCCCTGAATATACGTTCTCAGATAATGGCAGTACGGTCGGCAAAAATCACAGATACCCTATGGCAGCTCTAACCGCGCGCGGCATAAGGGCGCCAATCGAACAAAAAGAGGTATTCTATTGTGTGTCCGATTGTACATTAATGTACAATTGTACATGTGGCACAAGTTTGACTAGCATGAAACAACTCTTATTGAACTAGTAACTTTGAATTTTTCTATAATCAAAGATTGTATGGAACTGTCAAATTAACTAAGAGTTAGTTGGGTAACCCTGACTGACGAAAGTTCGCCTTAAGTCCTAAATAGTCGATAGCTCAGCTTAGCCAGCACTCTATTTTAGTGGCCACAAAGCCAATTATCCGGCAACTTATTTGCTAATCTACTTATCACTAATCCTTGCTAACCTTCGTTGAGGATTTCTAACACCTCTGAGTCTTTGTTGCAAAGTAGAAAATTCGGAAAAGGAAATAAACTCTCAAAACGGTGCTAGTCCACAAGTGTTGACCTTTGTCTTTCCTAGGCTGACCAAACTGGTATTGATGCTGCAAGCATAGCAAAAGGCTGGGTTAGAGCGTATCTAACTTAATACTTTATTGCATGCACACATTAAAAATTATAACAATCATTACATAAAAGAAAGTGCTAGCAATCTTATTTCAGCAGAAATCTCTTCCAGCCAACCCTCGGTGTGGTGTAATGGCATAAGATAGCAGGAGGGGAAATAGTTCACAATAAATAAAATGGGTTTATAACTATCTATCCTGATCGACGTCAAACAAAAGTGTGAGTTACATATAGTTATAACCACCTTATGTACAGCCTAAACCAGCCTTATGATACGCTTGCTGATAGTGTCTGTAGTGCGCCAAAACTTTTATATTATATTAATTTTTTTTTACATTTTGTCAATAAGTTACAATGATTATTGCATAATAATTATCTTATCAATCAATAGTTTAATGGAATCACTTAAAAGATAATAAGTGGAGTGTGTTGTAAAGTGTAAATACAAGTTTGTTTAATTCAAATAACAAGATAAAAGAAAGATAAATTGTCATTATTTTTAGGTCAAGTTTAATACACATTAGTGCAATCTTTAACCCAATATTTTTTATTTGCGTATTTGGTGTTAGTTTGAATATGCTATACAAAAAAAGTTAAGCTATTGGCGATTAGCCAGCTCCAAGATGTTGTATCTTTTAAGTTGCTTCGTGCGGTGTGCAGCAAGAAGTCTAGATGCCAGGTTGTTCACATATCCACCCAAAATAGACGCACTAGTTGACTTGCGGAAATAATCATTATCTTCACAAATACTGATAATGTAGTATCTCAAACTTATCTTCAAAATTACTCTTAGCACTTGTCTCGCAAGCACTTTCTAGCTAAGTGAGCCAAATCTACCTGAAAATTTAGACTAAACTGGGGCCTGAGTCCAAAATGGTGCCAAAATGGGCTCCCAGTTGATAGCTTCAATTACGATATACTAATGCTTTCGGTCCAAATTTAGCAAAGAATATTCTGATTCCAATTCTAAAGGATTAGTTCGCTGGAGTCTGGAGACATGTTTTAGAAGGAGTAAGGTTGTGCAGCACCTATACCATCCTGAAAGCTTAGTCGGCCTAGCCCACAGGAAAGACAACGCTGGCGAACAGGCATACCAGGGACCACCGCATCTTCGGAGCGAAGCATGTATGATGGTTGATTACGTTACAACACTGCGAATTACCTACGAAAGTTCTCAAAAAACTCATAGGAAAACAATGCCATAGATTATACAATAGCATCTCTTTGTCTAACTATGTTAGGTCTGTGCCTTCCTATAATAACACTTTCTCTTTTCCGCAACACCAGGCCTCAAGTAATCTCGCAAAAATCTTGTTTATACCAAGGGAATTATGCATAAATCGTTTTTATGCAACCAAATTAGCTTCTTCATTCATGACTGGTTATGGACTTGATTTGTTTAGCTACGTAGTCTTATTTGAATAATAGGACTTACCGACTGTTCTGGGTGGGGTCGCAGCGATGGTTTACGGTGAAAACGCACTGAAAATCGAATTTAAACTGATAAAACGGGACAATTTTAACACGATACACAAACAACACACTTCCGCCAGGTGGGACCGCCGCGAATGTTTGTATGAGTTATTGAACACTGCCACGGCGAATCGATAAACAAAACGAAAGTGTTTGAGCGATTTTCTTCATAAAATACACACACGAAACTGAAAACAATTCGTCAATACGTTGACGAGACGCACCACTTTTCTCGCGATTTTTTTATTGATTGATTGAATGAACGAAATCGTTTGACATTTGACTGACTGACACGGCCATTCGTTCGTTTATGGATGCGTTCCAAGAAAATAATTCTAGTAGGTACAGCTTTTTTTGTATGAAAGACACTTTTTAAATTAATATTTCGAAGTACATCACTAGAAATGTCATTTTGACAGACAAGACAAGTCCGACAAGTCCTTTTGTTGTTGTGCTAGTATTAATGTAGTTTCATAATTTTTGTGCGCTTTTCCTGTAGTTGTACTTAAAATATTTACCAAGAAAATCCTACAAAACCCTTCGGACTTACTATCACCCGCTGCGAAATAATCGTTTAGCCATTCCAGTTGGCGAAAAAGTGACATAACCTGCAAAACATGGAAGCCCCACCGAATCCTGAAGAAGCTCCTAAAGCCGAGGAAAAACCTGAATTCAAGAAGCCAGTCCTCATTGGGCGGGTAGGCAAGCTTCCGAAAAAGGCGAAAACCGCCGTGGAAAAAGCCTCACAGCCCAAAAAAGATGAAGTTCCCCTAAAGAGGGAAACCAGTCTAGAATCGAAAGAGAAACCAAGTTCCAAGAGTTCACTGCCGCCCGCCATTTTGCAGAAGGAGTTGTCTACGCCGATACCCTATAAGGAACCTAAGTGGTCTGGCCTCTGTCCTGATGGTGAGTTTTTTTTACAGTTTTTCTCAAACTAAATGGTATAAGAGCTTTTTAAAGAGTTTAAACTAGTGGTTCCCAATCATCTTTTTCACTTTATTGAGTAGTTTTTTTTAAGAACTACAAGGTTCAGGAGTTTTTATATTAATTTGTACACACAAGTAGGTACTTATCTATTTAACCTGTTCGATAAAACACTCATTAGCAAACTATGATGGTATGGATGTATACCAAAATTGAGTGAGGTGGTTAAAACAGTATAGACAACCATAAGTAAAAAACATCTAGGAATGACGGTCTAGCACCCGCAAATAAAGTTACTTTGCATTTATTCAATATTCAAAGCTTTTTCAACTCCTGATTACAGGTTCAGAGTACGGGCTGGAAGTGTTAAAGTCTGGAATGATTGTGGAGCGTATTGATCTGACACAGAAACCATTTTACGTGTTCGGTCGGCTGGCCAACTGCGATGTGGTTTTGGCACACCCTACTGTCTCCCGGTAAGTAAAGAAAAAACGGAATCATTATAGGATCACTTTGTTGTCCGTCCGTCGGTCTGTCAATACCCTTTTCCTCGGGAACGCGTGGAGGTATTAAGTTGAAATTAATACTAGTGGTTTGCCCCGAACTATGAACTCGCGACCCCATATCTCAGTAACCCCTCGACCGATTTGGCTCATGTTCGAACTTAAAAATTCTCTTTGCCTCATTTACCTGCCTACCAAATTTCATAACGATCCGACCAAATTTACTCAAGTTATCTTCGAACGAACATTCATACATACATACAAACGCCGGATTGTTCCAGTAGACTCTGAGAACTTCGCTCGCTTGGCTCGCTCGTTCAATCAAAAACTCAAGTCTGCAGTCCCTTAGAGCTGTGAAAAAATCAAGCTTCTACGTTTACGCAATCAAAAGATACGGTTTATGCAGTATATTGCCGCATATTTCAAGGGAATCCAAAGCTACAGAGTAATTCCCGTTGACCTAGAATAACTAGTGGTTCGCCCCGAACTGTGAACTCGCGACCCCATATAAACTTAACAACCCCATATCTCGGCATCCCCTCGACCGATTTGGCTCATGTTCGAACTTAAAAATTATCTTTGCCTCATTTACCCGCACACCAAATTTCACGACGATGATTTCACGATTTCATGATCTTTTTGAACGAGCGAGCGAAGCGAGCGAAGTTCTCCGAGTTTACTGGAACAATCCGGCGTTTGTATGTATGTATGTATGTTTGTTTGTATGTATGAATGTTAGTTCGACGATAAACTGAGTAAATTTGGTCGGATTGTTATGAAAATTGGTAGGCGGGTAAATGAAATTAAAAGAATTTTCAAGTTCGAACATGAGCCAAATCGGTCGAGGGGTTGCCGAGATATGGGGTATTTAAGTTTATATGGGGTCGCGAGGTCACAGTTCGGGGCGAACCACTAGTTAAAATATTTTAAATATGTTTTAGCTTGTGCTAAAGAAGTCCTTTCATACGATACCCCACATGATATGGTCGCCTCACTTTGAAAATGATCAGCCCCATTTTTTTTAAATTTAACCTCATTTTTGAACGAGCGAGCGAAGTGATAGTTTGGAGCGAACCACTAGTTTACTAGTGGTTCGCCCCGAACTGAACTCGCGACCCCTTATCTCAGCAACCCCTCGACCGATTTGGCTCATGTTCGAACTTAAAAATTCTCTTTGCCTTATTTACCCGCCTACCAAATTTCATGACGATCCGACTACGACATAATTAAAAGAATTTTTAAGTTTGAACATGAGCCAAATCGGTCGAGGGGTTGCCGAGATATGGGGTTGTATAGTTTATATGCAAAGCGCGCGCGCGCCTGCGCGAATGGCATAAGCAAAGTTACACATCTGTAACTGGGCTCGCGAGTTCATAGTTCGGAGCGAACCACTAGTTATTTGGCATAAAACCTTTTTCCTCTGCCGTCGCCAGACACCATTGCGTCCTCCAATACAAAGCGGTGGCAGAGGACGACTCGCCGCCCCCCGGCTGGTACATCCAAGACCTCGGCTCCACGCACGGCACGTTCCTCAACAGGGACCGGCTGAAGCCGCAGCACTACACCAGGCTCCGGGTCCACCACCAGGTCAGGTTCGGGACCAGCTCCAGGACTTACATTGTCACGGTGAGTGTATGTATACTGAACACGGATTGAACTTAAGAAAACCGTACCTTTTTGTATAACAAACGTGTATGGTGGTGGCCTCTAGTGGTAAGAAAATTAGTCTCGGAAGCGAGAGACCCAGGTTCGATTCCAGGTGCTCGCATGTACCTATGACTTTGTATTTTTTTCAAAGTTGCGTACATTTGTGAATTTGAAGTAGCAAAACCACGTGAAGGAAAAACATCGTGAGGAAACTCATTCGTATTAGTTTGCTCCACACGTATTGACTCGTCTTTCCTGTGGTCTAGGCCGACTAAGCTGTCAGGATGGTATAGGTGCTGGGCAAGCCTACTCCATCTAAATCTCCATGTAAACATGTCTTCCTGACAGCTAAGCCGGCCTAGCCCACAGGAAAGACAAGTCGGGGTCCAAAATAATCTTCTCTCCGTCTCACAGGGCCCAGACTTCGACTGCGAGGGCGAGTCAGAGCTCTCCGTGACGGAGATAAAGCGGCGCGCGCTAGAGATGAAGGCAGAACGGAGCAGAATGTTGCAGGAGGCCATGGATCAAAGGGAAAGAGATAGATGTGATGCCGAGCGAAGGAGGGAGGAGCAAGGCATCGACTGGGGGATGGGTAAGGATTCAGGCAGAACAATTGGGGATTTTCTGACAGCTATAAAAACTGAAAGCTGTCACAGATGGCGTTGATCCGACATGGAGTTTATTACAGAGTAAAATAACAGCGAAAATACTTCTTCATTGCTCTGTGACTTCATCTTTCATTGTTTGTAGACGTCATTCCATTTTGGTACACGAAAAAGTGCACAACTTTGTTATTCTTCTTGTATGGATGGTAAAACTGGATGCACTACACTTTGCTCCACCACACCACCAATACCTAAATGAGAGGGCTCAGACTTAAACTGTAAGTCCGTGACGGAGATAAAGAAGCGTGCTGGAAATGAAGGCAGAGCGGGGCAGGATGCTGCGGGAGGCCATGGACCAGAGCGAGAGGGACCGATGCGACGCCGAGCGGAGGAGGGAGGAATAAGGCATCGACTGGGGGATGGGTAAGGACTCTGTAGACGGCCATTTCAGTGCTGGCAGAACAATTAGATTAGTCATTTTTCTGACAATCTTGCTGATTCGAAAACCGTTTCGAGGAATAGCCTCCCCTAACAGTTTGGCGTATTTTTTTTAATTAGTTTATTTTTAGATACGAGTACACTGAGAAAACCCAGGAGTTGCAAAAGGTCCTAACTATTTTTACAGAATAATAGCACCTGGGAGAACGAACTGCATTTACAGATTTTGGGAAAAAAAGTACAGTAAGCGAAAAAAATGCCGGACAAAATGTGTAAGTAAAGTTTTTCAGTTTTTCAATTGACTCCTCAGAGTCTTTTGATCCCTACATGAAATAGGATCGATTAGTGTTTTAGCATTTTTTTCGCTTTTTTAAAAGATTAATCTAAGTAGTAGCAGCTCTTACGATAATGTCACGCTCGCTTGTGTACTAAAACATGCTTTAAAATAAAATGTTTTTAAAAATATAACCCTTTTTTCTTCCAAACAGGCGAAGACGCCGAGGAAGAGCCGGACCTCGCGGATAACCCTTACGCGGTCACGACCAACGAGACCCTCTACCTTGATGACCCTAAGAAGACGCTGAGGGGTTACTTCGAGAGGGAGGGTCATGAGCTCACTTATGACTGCGAGGAGAGAGGCGTTGGGCAGTTCTTGTGCAGGTAAATCTGCTTTTTTCTGCAAGTCTTTTTGAACGAGCGAGCGAAGTTCTCCGAGTCTACTGCAACATTCCGGCGTTTGTATGTATGTATGTATGTATGTATGAATGTTCGTTCGACGATAACTTGAGTAATTTTAGTCGGATCATTATGAAATATGGTAGGCAGGTAAATGAGGCCAAGAGAATTTTTAAGTTCAAACATGAGCCAAATAGGTCGAGGGGTTGCTGAGATATGGGGTTGCGAGTTCATAGTTCGGGGCGAACCACTAGTATACAACCACACGCATCGTGAGGAAACCTGCGCCTTAGTTGGCTTTGACTTTAATGGGGACTAGACTGTCTAAACTGAGACGTTGGAATAGGTATCGGGCAATCCTACTCCTTCTAACTGCAGCATCCGAGGCAATGCAGTCGAGTAGTCACTACAGCCATCTTGTGTGGAGTGGAGGTGCCACTATTTGTTCTCTCAGTATGTGTGGTGATTGATTGTGATTTAAAACGTAAGACTATTTTCTAGGGATGGTGATAGATATTGAAGTTACACAATTAGTTTAACCCTTTGCTCCGACAAAATGATCTAACATCAGTCTGTTTAGTAACCTCCTTCTTCTTTTCGTATCGATGGGTCTTGCTATATTGCTAAAGTTATGTAATCCCATGTTTATGTGGACAAAACATTATTTATTCTCAACTTACAATATAATAAAAATCTTCTCTTTCCTTAACCTAATATGGTTCTTCTCTTCTATCAGAGTGGAGTTGCCGCTCGACGATCCGCACGGTCGTCCGGTCATAGCAGAGATGCTACACAAGGGAAAGAAAAAGGAGGCTGTGGTGGCTTGTGCGTTGGAAGCCTGCAGAATATTGGACCGAGCTGGACTGTTGAGACAGGCGAAGCATGGTAATTTTAATTCAAAGTTAAAACAGTAACAAAACTGGACTAATAAAGTAGGAAAAGTACTGGTCCCATAAGAAATCGGGACTCCAATTTCCAATATAATTTATGTCACCCAAAAATTTTGGAATACGTAACTAGTTTCGGGCACCACTCGGAAGCCTTAATCTTGGTAGATAGAACTAGAACGTCGTTCGATCATAGCAGAGATGCTTCACAAGGGAAAGCAGAAGAAAGCCTGCAGAATATTGGATCAAGCTTGACTGTTGAGATAGGCGAAGCATGGTAAGTTTAATTTAAAGTTAAAACAGTAACAAAAACTGGACTAACTAGTGGTTCGCATCGGACTTCGAACTCGCGACCCCATATCTAAGCAACTTCTCACATCTAACTTCGAACATGAGCCAAATCGGTCGAGAGGTTGATATGGGGTCGCGAGCCCACAGTTCGGGCGAACCACTAGAATAACTTGTTTTCCTCCTCCCAAACTAAACCCAGACGTATAGAGTCTCAGAACAAAAGTTGTTGGAAGTCACATTGGGTAGTTGACGTGTCTGAGGTTGAAAGCTATTTAAAAATAAAATAAGTACCATGATTGTCCTCAATGTACATTATTTTAGTGTCCAAACTAATGTAATGCAATGTCCCCGGCACTGCGGCGCCGAGTGGTCTCTTCACCCATCTAGTGTGAGTAAAGGTGCCACTTAACGCTGCATAAATCATCTCATTACGTAGATGCAAAGGCTTTAGTTTTTTTAATGTAATGTAAAATGTGCTTTTTTGTGGTAATTTTTTTTTTCATTTTCACCTCGTCTTATAGAATCCCGCCGTCGTAAGCCGAAAGAGGACGACTCGGACTCCGACGATGACACGTTCTGGGACCGGACCGGCAGCGTCGAGCGTCGGCGCGACCGAAGGAAGAACCGCCGAGAAAACGCTGCCGCAGAGCCTCTGACTTACGACGTTTTGGTAAGTTCCTCTCGAGTAATTAAAAAAAAAACCGACCGGTGAAAAGGTATACTGTTATTAAGGCCCTAACCTAGGCACAACTAGCGCTGCCAATAGAAAAAAAATCATATCTTCTTTTTGTATGCGTTTTTTGCTTAAAACGCAACGTCAAATGATAGTCCCTAGGCTTAAATATTTTTTTTTAGGACCTAAGGTTTAGATTCCATATTCTAGAACCTAAGAATAAAACCCGCCGCCGCCAAAAGTAGCCACTTTTGGCGTTTCGTTTTTAGCTAAAAACGCATCCAAAAAGTTTTTTTTTTTCTATTGAAGGCGCTAGTTGTGCCTAGGTTATCTATCACCTTAAGCTACTGCACTCTAAATATTCTGTCCTTCCAAATGTTTTCTAGATCACATTGCTCTTAGCGATCAGTCCGCTAATCGTTTACTTACCAAAACTATAAGCTCTAGAAATCCATCAAGATATTTTCTACTGTTAAGACGCAATACGTCTCACAACTAGCGCCGCCAATGAAAAAAAAAAACATATCTTTTTTTTTATTCGTTTTTAGCAAAAAACGCACCTGTGATTTCTCAACGCAAGGCTTAACTATTTTTAGGACCTAAGGTTTGGATTCCAGATCCTAGAACTTAAGAATGCAATCGATCCACTTTTGGCGAGAATCTATTGCATTCGTAGGAAATCCAATCCTGGGCCCTTAGCCTGTAACACAATGGTGCCAAAATGGCCTGTCAGGTGACGACTTCAATTACGATTTGCAAACGGTGTCTGTCCTTTTAATGTTTTTGTAATACAGCAAAGAATATTTTGATTCTACTTCTAGAGGATTAGTTCTCTGGTTGTAGGAGAAAAACGAGGAGAGCCCGGTTTTGTCCTTCTGCCGGGACGCCATTGACCCGCCATTGCGTTACAGGCTAAAGGCCCTGGAATCTAAACCTTAGGTCCTAAAAATTGTTAAGCCTTGCGTTGAGAAATCACAGGAGCGTTTTTTGCTAAAAACGCATAAAAAAAAGATGTTTTTTTTTTCCATTGGCGGCGCTAGTTGTGAGACGTATTTCATCTTAAGAGTTATGTATAAAGCAGTCGTGGCCTAGTGGTAGAACAGTGGACTCGGAAGCGGGAGACGCAGGTTCGATCCCCGGCGCAGGCGTGTACCTATGACTTTGTTTCTTTTCAAAGTTACGTACATTTGTGAATGTACGTATGTTGGCTCCACACGTATTGTGTCTTTCCTACCCCTCTACCCTTGACGCATTTTTCCAATACGGCCGCAATATTGAATATTTTACAAATTGAGACGCATTTTGTGTTTTTATTGAATAAAACAACCTTACCTTTGAATAAACATTACAAAGTATTTAAAATCAAAGCATTACTATGCGAATTCAAAGAGAAATTAATTTTAAAACTTTTTCAATTGGTTCGCAATAGCGTCAAGGGTAACCCCACTGTAGGCCGACTAAGCTGTCAGGATGGTACTAGTGGTTCGCCCCGAACTATGAACTCGCGACCCCATATAAACTTAACAACCCCATATCTGAGCAACCCCTCGACCGATTTGGCTCATGTTCGAACTTAAAAATTCTCTTGGCCTCATTTACCTGCCTACCAAATTTCATGACGATCCGACTAAATTTACTCAAGTTATCGTCGAACGAACATTCATACATACATACATACATACATACATACATACATACATACATACAAACGCCGGATTGTTCCAGTAGACTCGGAGAACTTCGCTCGCTTCGCTCGCTCGTTCAATTATAGGTGCTGAGCAAAACTGTCCTCCACTCTTTTCTATCTGGGGCCACCTCTTGCCACCCCGGCAAAAAGGTTTCGAGATCGTCCCGCCATCTCCGCCTTGGCCTGCCACGGCGCCGGTGTCCAGTCTGAGGCAACCATTCAGTGGCGATTTTCGCCCATCTGCCGAGCAAACCTACTCCATCTAAAACCCATGTCCCCAGGCACTGCAGCGCCGAGTGGTCTCGTGAAGACCCATGACGCTGAATGAATCTTCTCATGTATCTTACTCTGGCCAACAGCTAAAACAAATCGAAGAGACGGAGGCGAAGATAGCTACCGAAGAGAAAAGCCTGGAGCGTCTTCGGGCAGCTGGCAAAGCGACGAAGAGCGAAGAACAAAGCGAAGATGGAGACAGTCTAGACAACTTCATGTCTAACTTGGGGAAGCAGGGGCACAGCATGGCTCAAAAGGCAGAGATCTCTAATACTAAGGTGAGAAAGACTGTTTTTGATCATCCATAGATAATAAAGAGTGAATCGAGCGTCTGTCACGGCTGTACCTCATGAACGGAACATCATTAGACGGTTTAAAATTTTCACAGATGATGTATTTCTGTTGCTGCTATAACAACAAATAACTAGTGGTTCGCCCCGAACTGTGAACTCGCGACCCCATATCTCAGCGACACCATATCTCAGTAACCCCTCGACCGATTTGGCTCATGCTCGAACTTAAAAATTATCTTTGCCTCATTTACCTGCCTACCGAATTTCATAACGATCCGACCAAATTTACTCAAGTTATCGTCGAACTAACATTCATACATACAAACATACATACATACGTACTACATACAAACGCCAGATTGTTCCAGGAGACTCGGAGAACTTCGCTCGCTTCGCTCGCTCGTTCAATAAAAAAACTATATTTAAGGGGGCTCCCATACAACAAACGTGATTATTTTTGCCATTTTTATAGATAATGGTACGGAACCATTCGTGCGCGAATCCGACTCGCACTTTCAATTTCAACTGTGTAACTATCACAGTTCATGAGATACAGCCTGGTTAGATACAGGCAGCGAAGTCTTAAGTAATAGAATATTCTCTTCTATGTCTCACTCACAGAATATTTCGGAAGATCTTGAATTCTGAGGAAAAAAACAGAACCTCCTCCTTTTCTTAAGTCAGTCTAAATAACACAAATTCTCCTTTCCAGATGACTATAACAAAGCTGAAGGCCGAACTCTCCAAGACGCAGCGCCTGGCGGAGATAGCGCGGCCGGCGCACCTACCACCCCTCGTTAAGAAGGGAGATAAATCAAAGATGGCGGCCGTGAAAGTCGGGAGCAGCTCCGTCGTTTATGGCAAAAGGTATTCATTATCATTTATTCTGGCTGGCTCAGCGACCCAAAGTGGATCTTGGCCTCCGCAACCAAAAGACGCCAGCTCTCTCTGTCCTGCGCTTAGGTATTCAGCGAGACTAAATTCTACTGCAGCCTGTTATGGTCAGATACGGATGGTGAGGGACCGTGAGAGGTAGCGCGAGGGGAAAAAGACCTACACCCAACAGTGGGCAGATAATGATGAAATCCTATTGAATTAACCCGTGTCATTAAAGAAAACATTTGGGACGGAGTTAAAAACCTAGCGTTGTCTCACTTTGACTGTATTAATTAGAGCGAGAGGGCGAGTGTTTTGAAGTTTATCCTAAATGTTTTCTTTAATGACACGGGTTATAGTTGTCACCATCATCATCAGCCTGTTCACACCCACCCACAAATTGACATATCGGAGACCTCACGCTACACTGGCGCCTTTATTACTAACTTTTAAAAATTTTATTGTACACACGATAGCACGTAGACACACTTTCGTTGCAAAGTCACCCGTAACGTAAGTGAAGTGCACGCGTGTTAGCATCTACGTGCGGTCTTGTGTACTCATTAATTATTATTTTTGCAGGATAAGACTAAAAGAAGACAATGAAAGGAAGTCGCAGCCTAAACTGGCAAAAAAGCAAGACGAAGGCGAATTTGTGGAAGAAATGGACTCGGACGAAGAAGAAACAACCATCCCAGAAGATTCTAGAAGTAAACTAGAAGAGACCCCTAAAGAAATCAGTAAAGAAGGACCTAAACCTGATTCTAAAAGTGCAGAAACAGAGAAAGAAGTACAAGAGACTGAGAAAGAAGTAGACAGAAGTAAAGAGGAGAAGAAAGAAGTACAAAAACGGGTTTTTGGTCCAATGAGGCCACCTGAGAACTATGTGGTGCCCGAAAGTTACTTTAACCAGGAATCCGACAGGGATTTGCCCGAAATCTTTGAGGATGAGGTATAGTGTTGTCCAATTATTGTTATTTATATGGAATCTAATAAATAAGTGTAGAATTAAGTGCTGTCATTATTGTTATTACAGTGTAATAGTTAATCAAACATGTGAGATGAATATTAACACATTATTATTCAATTAGAAATCTGATGATAACTGATCGGACTCTTTTTCTCCACTCAAATTCTTAGACACAACACAAACTCATTGGGTTATAAAATTAAAATCGTTATGAATTTAATCCATTTACTGAGAAACTTTAACTTAAATGTAGTATTTACACTCGTACACTTCACACTGAGCCAGCATCTTACGGAATAGTGTTCAAAATTCACAACTTTTAGGTTAGTAAACTATCTTGTGGAAACCGTCGCTTCCTTCCTTGCGGCGTCTTGCAAGAGTTGCGTGTCGACTTCATCAGCTGGTAGTTGAACGTACCTCACCACAGACCCTCTGATGAAGCAGTTCTTCACTGATAACATGTGAGGATACTTGTCTTGGTCAATGACGCTGATATCGGAAAGCTTTATGTTGAGATATTGGTCCACAGAATGCAGGGTGCCGCAAATGCTGAGGTCGTTTTTGAGCTCCACGACCACGTCTTTGCCTACTAACGATTTGAAGAAGGAATAGAACAGCATTTTGTGTATTTGTTTGAGAAAAATAAGCAAAAGACGCTTCGCCGACAGATTACAATTTAGAAATGTCAAACAAAATGTTTGTTTTTAATTACTAGTGTTGTACCACAAAAAGTATGTGTTTCATACAAAAATGTAACTTTGTGAATGGTTTTTGTCAGGTTTTTGTAAACTGGTAACACCAGTTGACTTGATTTGACGTAGCGTTTCGTAACTTGCATACTTGATTAGGAGTATAAACTATAAAAAATTATATCTTGCTTTTACAAATATAAAAAGTATTTTTTGCTATAAAATAAATGTTTTCAGTTATATTTACTTGTTGCTTACATTTTTGCGAAACATAAATAAAATATATAAGAATTTACGTATGTAACACTTTAATAACAACAGAAGCAGAAACGAAACGCAGTCCCGTGAAAAATGGCCTCTCTCTTGAATGTTTTGCTGCGAAAATCAGCAAATTTCGGCCAAAACGCCGCTTTGCTGAAGAATTTACCAGCTGTAAACAATGTCAAGTAAGTAATTATAATCACTCCAATAAAAACTTCACCCGCAGTACCTCACATAACTTGGTAAATAATTATGTAATATTTTAGGTTATTTACTACCAAATTTTGCTCAATATTTCCTCTAAGCTCACTTCAAGCTTTTCTAACCAGTCTTGAGTCTAAGAAGTTAATTTAGGTCGCCACTATGTAACCGTAAGCCTTACAGTAAGGCGTACAGATCTTATAAACATGGACACTTACTGTTTTAGGTAAATTATTTAATACCTCTTAATTTTGTAGTAACACCAATTACATTAAGATTCAAGAAGATATTTATTTGCTTTGAACGTGGTAGGTACATTTCAGATGTTAAAATAGTTGATATTTAAGAGTTCAGCACATTCAACCTATTTAAGGCATGCAAATCTTATGAGTACATAATGCAAAACAATAAAATTAATAATAATGTCAATAATTTTTAAAGATGTCAATATTTTTTAAGTCAACAGGAATATTAGATTCAACGGAATGTTTGATACAATTTATTTTACAATTTACATCTTACTATAAATAAAAAAAATCTTACTATAGAGTCAAACGAACGATACAATTCCGATGTCATGGGATGATAATGTCAGATTTTTTCAGGTTCAAGAATTGGTTGAATTACCAAGCCAAGATACTTGTAAATAACTCCAGCATTGTTCAAAGCTGAAACAGCAAGTAGCTTCTAACAAAGAGCCTATACAAAAGAAATGTAATCTCTAGTAGGATCTTTCCGCATTTTTTTGTTATTTTTTTTTATGTAAGCGGTTGTGACTTCAAAATATTCTGGTGATCCTCAAGCGATAGATCTCAGGTATGACCGGTTACAAAGACATTATTGACTTAGTAACAGTTAAGAAATTTGCCACTCACTAACTGTGAAGGAAAATATTGTGGGAAAAGCTGAGCGTTTGAGGCATTCTTCCTTTACTGATAAAGGAAAACATTTTAAGGAAATCGTAACAATAACACCCGTGAAAAACTCCAAACTACAGTCAAGCATAGGGACTGAGCCCATACTACATCTTAATCTTATTTGTCTGGCCTTCCAGCTCCCAACGCAATGCGCACCGCTGGTTCCCGGACGCTACCTACATGAAGCAGTTTGAGAGTGCCGTCATGTTTCCAGACCCTAGCTATGACTCCATGCTGAAGAAGACTCCATACAGCGGTTTGTATATTTTTTTCTATATCAATTTCAATGGGTTACGTTCAGATGGAAATTTTCGAAGTGGCAGCTCAAAAAATCTTTAGAGCTACAGACAAACTCTCTGGAGGAAGTCTGTCCAAGGATTAGGGAAAAATCGCATGTGGCATTTACAGATTTTTATAAAAACATACAGGGTGCAAGAAATTTGGTAATTTTGATAGACTTTCCATAGCATGGTTCGGATTCTCATAGCAATGAAAAACTATAAAACCAAGCTTACGATAGACATCTAATAAAAATATCAGATATCAAAGTTTACTGGTCTGTTGATTTTCTTTCTATTGGACACACACAATACGATCAACCAAGGAAAGCCGAAATGCAATGGAATTACTTTCTTGAAATAAATAAGGTAGGAATAAGCCGTTTTTAGCACAAATTCACAAAGCATTTCAAAATGGCGCCTACAGGCGTGGCCATAAAAGAACCAGAATACGGCTGTCCAAATTAATTCGGTACGCAAAGTTTTTTGTTCGAAAGTCCGTTATTGGCTTAATCTTATATTTAGACAATATTGAGAAACTAATTTCAATATTTTTTATTTTGGTTCAGTAGTTTGGATTTTACAACGTTTCAAAGATACGGTTTTATGACCTTCACGCGACGGTCTGCATACTGTTGGCGCTGTTTGGCGGTCATAGGAACAAAACATTTTAGCGCATAAAAACAAAACTACTGAAGCAAAATAAAAAATATTGAAATTAGTTTCTCAATATTGTCTAAAGATAAGATTAAGCCAATAACGGACTTTCGAACAAAAAACTTTGCCTTCCGAATTGAACGAGCAAGCGAAGGGAGTGAAGTTCTCCGAGTCTACTTGAACAATCCGGCGTTTGTATGTATGTTTGTATACAGGGCGTCCCACGGCTATGCCACATGGAGGGAAAGTACCTTGAATATTGTAGATGGAACATTTTACTGAAAGAAGACATTATTTTAATTTCAAAAACAATTTAAACTGCATTCATAGATATTGAAATAATTACATGGTTGAACCGGGAATCGAACCCGTTACATGAGAAAAAATATTACCCTGTAGTTTTATCATACCGATCGAAAGGCTTCATCATAAGGATTATTTTTTGCTAAATAACATAGTGTCAGAAATAAAAGGAAGACCATGAATTTTAAAATTTTTAATACAACATTAAGACGACGTACGTCTCACAACTAGCGCCGCCAATGGAAAAAAAATCATATCTTTTTTTTGGATGCGTTTTTAGCAAAAAACGCTCCTGCGATTTCTCAACGCGAGGCTTAACTATTTTTAGGACCTAGGGTTTGGATTCCAGGATTAGATTTCCTACGAATGCAATCGATTCTCGCCAAAAGTGGCCACTTTTGGCGAGAATCGATTGTATTCTTAAGTTCTAGGATCTGGAATCCAAACCTTAGGTCCTAAAAATAGTTAAGCCTCGCGTTGAGGAATCGCAGGAGCGTTTTTTGCTAAAAACGCATCCAAAAAAAAGATATGATTTTTTTTCCATTGGCGGCGCTAGTTGTGAGACGTACGTCGTCTTAATCAATTTATCAATGAAAATCACAGTAACAAAAGATTAAAAGTGTGAAAATGAAACACATTTTTGAATTATTTCTTTATAATCAGCCAGCCGCATTGCGATGGACAAAATTTACGCGTCTTTCGGCTCAGGATACGGCTCGATTTGTTGCATACTACCAGGTAAATGTTAAAATTCATGGTCTTCCTTTTATTTCTGACACTATGTTATTTAGCAAAAAATGTTCCTTATCATAAAGCCTTTCGATCGGTATGATAAAACTACAGGGTAAAAATTTTTTCTCATGTAACGGGTTCGATTCCCGGTTCAACCATGTAATTATTTCAATATCTATGAATGCAGTTTAAATTGTTTTTTAAATTAAAATAATGTCTTCTTTCAGTAAAATGTTCCATCTACAATATTTAAGGTACTTTCCCTCCATGTGGCATAGCCGTGGGACGCCCTGTATATGTTTGTATGTATGAATGGTCGTTCGATACGACTTATAGATACGATAACTTGAGTAAATTTGGTCTGATCGTCATTAATTTTGGTAGGCGGGTAAATGAGGCAATGATAATTTTTAAGTACGAACATGAGCCAAATCGGTCGAGGGGTTGCTGAGATATGAGGTCGCGAGTTCGTATTTCGGGGCGAACCACTAGTTTTTACTAAGCGAAGTTTGGGAGCCGTATTCCGGTTCTTCTATGACCACGCCTGAAGGCGCCATCTCTGAAATGCTTTTTGAATTTGTGCTGAAAACGGCTCATTGAGTTGGGTGATGTAACAAGTTGGTTTTTTGCACGTTGGCTTTAACTTCTCAATGTCAAATTTGTCGCCAGGTGTGATCGCCCCCACGGAGAAGCAGGTCCGCAACATGGTGCTCAACTTTGGACCGCAGCACCCGGCTGCCCATGGGGTGCTCCGTCTAGTGTTGGAGCTCGATGGAGAGGTGAGGCCCACATTTTCCACTTTTCCTATTTAGATTTATTACAGTGGCCTCTTTACCGACGGCTGAGATCATGAAAGAGGTGATGAAGATAAAGAGACAGCAGCAAATCACTCAATTGATACTGCTGGTGTATTGCCGTCAGGGTTCGAAATTATCAAGATAATTGAACGAGCGAGCGAAGCGAGCGAAGTTCTCCGAGTCTACTGGAACAATCCGGCGTTTGTATGTATGTATGAATGTTCGTTCGACGATAACTTGAGTAAATGTAGTCGGATCGTCATGAAATTTTTAATACAGTTGCTCAAAAAGTGGCGTATTGCAGGGACGTATAGCGTTCGGGATGTGGGCTATTACACACTCGTGCTTTTTTTAACCTTTCCCGCACTCGTGCGTTCTCTTTCCCAACTGTCAAAATAATGTCTATTAAAAAGAAAAACCAACCATGAAGTTTTTACTAAAAAAGTTTTTATGATTCATGCAAATACGTATATTTCTAAAAAGAAGCTACTAATTTGTTTCAATATCAGATTTAATGATTTGATTGAATGAGTTTGGTTAGGTTTCATTTCATTAAGGCGCTGTACATAGTGAATAGCCCGCGCGCCAAGAAAAATGCACAAAATCGAGTCCTGTAATAAATACACTAAAAAAATCGAAAATTTTCACATATCAAACCCTAGAATTAGGTGAGACCTATCTAAAACAGCCAGTATCGTGTTGACATTCATAAACGTTTTGGAGATATTTTTGATGAAAAAAAATAGGCGGCGCACTTTTTTTCAAACAAAATATCTTGCAATCTGTTATGGGTATCAACACAAAACTGGCTGTTTTAGATAGGTCTCACCTAATTCTAGGGTTTGATATGTGAAAATTTTCGATTTTTTTAGTGTATTTGATACAGGAATCGTTTTTGTGCATTTTTTTTGCGCGCGGGCCAATTCACTATGCCCAGCGCCTTAAATTTAATTTTCATTTCATGTCAATAAAAAACTTCTACTGAAGACTTGGCTGTATGGGCATAGTTGCCTTTGCCTACCAGAATGGGTGAAGAAAAACAAACTCTGCTTATATTCTACGGTTGGCGCCATTTTGATTTTTCAGAAATTTTCTTTGCTTTAGTTGTTTGTTGCACAAAATGAGTAATTTCGACCCTAGTTTTTTTTTTATTAGCACCACCGGAACTCAGTATAATTGGACAAAATTCTTCGGAGAACATTTTACCGGAAAAGTCAAAAATGTTAAGTTAGTTGAGTTTATTGTGTTTTTATTATTTTATTAAATTGCTTCATTTTTTTGCAACTGTATTAAAATTGTCGTTCAGTACACGTGCGGAACCGTCATTGCAACTTGTTCCGACTGTCTGTAGCCATTTGTCGGAACTCTTTGCAATGACAGCCTTTCCACACTTGTAATGAAATATACTATTGGTAGGCGGGTAAATGAGGCAAAGATAATTTTTGAACGAGCGAGCGAAGCGAGCGAAGTTCTCCGAGTCTACTGGAACAATCCGGCGTTTGTATGTATGTATGTATGTATGTATGAATGTTCGTTCGACGATAACTTGAGTTTTGGTCGGATCGTTATGAAATTTGGTAGGCGGGTAAATGAAATTAAAAGATTTTTAAACGGTTTTATTTAGCTCACCCCGTTTGTTTATTTACCCGACTACGCGAAGCAAAAAGGAGGGTTATGATTTTAGCAGCGTATGTATGTATGTATGTATGTATGTATGTATTTATGTATGTATGTTTGTGTGTTCATCTGTTCCCTCGCAGAGCCTAAACTACTCGGCCGATTTCAACAAATAAGGTGTCGTTGGATTCGTCTTAATCACCCAGGTAACATAGGATAGTTTAGATAGGAAAAAAACCAAGATGGCGGCTGTGCTGCGCCCTAAAGTGGTGGACCTAAAAATAAAAATTATCGGATACCATCGTCATGGGTATCAAATGAAAGGACTTTAAAAGACCTTTTCAAAAATGTATAACACATGTAGCGTCAACATAACAAATAGAACAAAAAATTCCAAAATGTGTTTTTTTTTGCCCTTCTTGGTTCTATTTTAGGTAATCATCCAAAATAACTAACTAAAAAGCTCAAAAAAAAATAGAAGTTAAAAACTAAGACCCGACTACTAAAAGGCTTAAAACAAGACCTGCTAATCCTTAAAATAGACTCATAGATAATTAATCGTAGTCGGAGGACACCACATTCGCATTTGATAAAACGATGGCCTCCGACTACGATTAATTATCTATGAGTCTATTTTAAGGATAAGCAGGTCTTGTTTTAAGCCTTTTAGTAGTCGGGTCTTAGTTTTTAACTTCTATTTTTTTTTTATTCTTTATTCTTTCTTGGGTCAAATTTAGTAATTCAAATTTCACCCTCTTCCTGTCAACCGATTAATCTGAAATTTTGTATACACTTTGGATTTTGGTGACAGTACAATTATGTTTATTCATTGTCATTATAAATTCAAGATGGCCGCCGCTACAAAATGGCGGATTATTTATGTTTTATTAATCCCATCAATATGGGTATCAAATGAAAGGGCTCAACAAGCAGAATACAATATACTATAAAAAATTGAAATCCAAGATGGCGGCCGCTACAAAATGGCGGATAAAGTAGGTTTTATCAATCCCATCAATATGGGTATCAAATGAAAGGGCCTAACAAGCAGAATACAATATACTATAAAAAATTGAAATACAAGATGGCGGCCGCTACAAAATGGCGGATAACGTAGGTTTTATCGATCCCATCAATATGGGTATCAAATGAAAGTGCTCAACCAGTATAATACAATGTACTATATGAATTAAACAGAATGCGAAATAAAAACTAAAAACTAGAAAATAAAAATAGGTAAAAAAACTTTTTAAGTTAAACGGTTTTATGTTAAACATACATTGCAATGTTTAAGATAAATGTACTAAAAACCAAAAAATAATAAAATAGATACAGTCGTGGGAATTATAAACATATGCATAGACTAGACTAAAATAAAACCGTGGGGCACGTCAACTGCCTAATTATAGTGTAACATTACAAAACAAACATTTTAATCAACGATTGTAGACAATTGGGTACGCAAAGTTTTTTGTTCGAAAGTCCGTTATTGGCTTAAACTTATCTTTAGACAATATTGAGAAACTAATTTAAATATTTTTTATTTTGGTCCAGTAGTTTTGTTTTTATGCGCTAAAATGTTTTGTTCCTATGACCGCCAACAGTATGCAGACCGTCGCGTGAAGGTCATAAAACCGTATCTTTGAAACGTTGTAAAATCCAAACTACTGAACCAAAATAAAAAATATTGAAATTAGTTTCTCAATATTGTCTAAAGATAAGATTAAGCCAATAACGGACTTTCGAACAAAAAACTTTGCATACCGAATTGACGTGCCCCACGGTTTTATTTTAGTCTAGTCTATGCATATGTTTATAATTCCCACGACTGTATCTATTTTATTATTTTTTGGTTTTTAGTACATTTATCTTAAACATTGCAATGTATGTTTAACATAAAACCGTTTAACTTAAAAAGTTTTTTTACCTATTTTTTTTAAGTTCGAACATGAGCCAAATCGGTCGAGGGGTTGCCGAGATTTGGGGTTGTTAAGTTTATATGGGGTCGCGAGTTCACAGTTCGGGGCGAACCACTAGTTAAGTTCGAACATGAGCCAAATCGGTCGAGGGGTTGCTGAGATATAGGGCCGCGAGTTCAAAGTTCGGGGCGAACCACTAGTTTTTACGATAACTATCATTGATCATTATCCTTTCGAACCCTGATTGCCGTGCGGCTAAAATCGACTCGCATAAAACCAAAACCTATAAAACCATTGTAACTTCTATTTCCAGATCGTCCGCGCCGCCGACCCCCACATCGGCCTCCTACACCGCGGAACGGAGAAGCTGATAGAGTACAAGACATACACCCAGGCGCTCCCCTACTTCGACCGTCTCGACTACGTCTCTATGATGTGCAACGAGCAATGCTACAGTCTGGCCGTTGAGAAACTCCTCAATATTGACATCCCTATCCGCGCCAAGTATATTCGCAGTAAGTATGTTTTCAACTTGAGGAAATCTGCGGCATATTTTTTTCTTATCCTATCATATATTTCTTATTGTGCATCTGCTGCCACTGTGTTTTCGCTCTCAGTCCTGTCCATCCAAAGGTTGTCTGGAAGAAATCGCTTTTAGCGATAAGACCGCTATTTGTACTGTTATTTTTAAATGTTTATTTGTAAAATGTTTTCGTTTGTGCAATAAAGAGTTACTTACTTACTTACTTACATATTTGGCTCTATTTCGGGATTAGACGCTTTGAAAGGACAAATTCACCAAAATACAATATGGCTGCCTATGAAGACAATATGGCGGCTAATAAAAACAATATGGCGGCCAATAAAGTCAGGTTTTAGCTCGTCTCTCTCTTTCTCCCTCTCTCTATTAGAAAGAGAGATTACTTCTCCATGATGTGCAACAAGCAATGCTACAGTCTGGCCGTTGAGAAACTCCTCAACATTGACATCCCTATCCGTGCCAAGTATATTCGCAGTAAATATGTTTTCAATGAGCCGTTTTCAGCACAAATTCACAAAGCATTTCATAGATTGCGCCTACAGGCGTGGCCATTGAAGAACCGAAATACGGCTGACAAAATTAATCTGTGCTAAGCAAATTTTTTTTGCTGTGTGAAAAAATGTGAATGCTGTGGCGGGAGAAAAGTATTTTTTAAACATTGTTTTCATTGACTTTGACAATGTTTGAACAACTCAAAGCTATGCAAATGCTCCCACATACAAACATTTTTTAATTATTACCAACAAAAAAAAGTTACAAAGTTTTTTTTAAATTTTTTTTTACAGTATTGGCATCCGGTTGACCAGTAGGTTACATCCTGTAAAAAGAGTTCTTAGAATGTTTCGCAACGCGTTGCATCCTTTTCCCTTTCTTTCCAGCCCTCTTCGCCGAAATAACGCGCATCCTCAACCACATAATGGCGGTGGGGACCCACGCCCTCGACGTCGGTGCCCTCACACCCTTTTTCTGGCTGTTTGAAGAGAGAGAGAAGATGATGGAGTTCTACGAGCGAGTGAGCGGCGCGAGAATGCACGCGGCTTATATCAGGCCTGGAGGCGTCTATTTGGTAAGGACTACTTTAACAACAAACCTATTCAACCCTAACTGTCGATTACTAGTGGTTCGCCCCGAACTGTGAACTGGCGACCCCATATTAACTTAACAACCCCATATCTCGGCAACCCCTCTACCGATTTAGCTCATATTCGAACTTAAAATTTTTTTTTACCCGCCTACCACATAACGATCCGACCAAATTTACTCAAGTTATCGTCGAACGAACATTCATACATACAAACATACATACATACAAACATACATATATACAAACATACATACATAAGTACATACAAACATACAAACGCCGGATTGTTCCAGTAGACTCGAAGAACTTCGCTCGCTTCGCTCGCTCGTTCAAATATTCATACAAAATGAAAGGTTAAATCTATGGTCTTAGTTTAAACTGAGATTGATATTACGGCACTAAGGGCCGGTTTCTTAATTGAGAATTTTGCTAAGCAAATACTTAACTATCGTTCTGTCACGCTCATTTGTGAGAAATCTGCAGAGACAGGACTATGCTTACGCTTTTGCTTAGTAAATTTCTCAATTCAGAAACCGGGCCAAGAGACTACGTAAAATTTACAACCCACTCATTTTTCAACCTATTCAACCCGAAAAGACTGTTGGCAATACCGCAAACATTGAATGAATGAAGACGAATGAGTGGATGAATAACTGACTGAACGAATGATTGAAGATCACCATTTTTTATTAGCTTTCGATTAACTTTCAACTTTTTTGATAGAGATTTCTCAGTTAAGGCTCGGTATAAGGCTAACTAGCGCCACCAATGTTGAAAAAATCATATGTCCCTTCAGAAAAAGTTTCTGAAAAAATCCTAAGATGAGCTCATGCGCCATGCTTTTCTAGATTTTTAAGTGTAGGTACACAACTCAATATCTAGTCTTAAGCTAAAAAAAAATTCGATAACCGCCAAAAACGGCCGCTTTTGGCGGTTATCGACATTTTTTTAGCTTAAAAGTAAATTTCAAAGAGGGTATCTACACTTAAAAATCTAGAAAAGCATGGCGCATAGGCTCATCTTAGGATTTTTTCAGAAACTTCTTCTAAAGGAAGATATGTTTTTTTTTAACATTGGTGGCGCTAGTTAGCCTTATACCGAGCCTTAAGGCCCAAACCTAGGCACAACTAGCGCCGCCAATGAAAAAAATCATACCTTCTTTTTGGATGCGTTTTTTGCCAAAAACTCAGTAAGTTCTCAACGCGAGGCTAACCATTTTTATAGAACCTACGAATGCAATCATTTATCGCCAAAAGTGGCCACATTCATTCATGTTTGCATTCGTTGTGCCTCCTAATAAGCCTTAGGTAAATTTTTTGAAGATGGAATTGAAGAGCCGCAATTTTCATCGTAAGAGCCGCAGGTTGCCGACCCCTGGACTGTACCAACCAACCTGTTTTTTCCAGGACATGCCCCTGGGTCTGATGGACGACATCTACGAGTTCTCGTCCAAGTTCGCGGAGCGCCTGGATGAGGTCGAGGATGTGCTGACGACCAACAGGATCTGGGTACAGCGGACCAAGGATATCGGGATCGTCACCGCCGAAGAGGCCTTGAATTATGGATTCAGGTCAGTTTCTATTGGTAGATATGCACTTGAGTCACTTGGTGCCTAAAAATGGAATAAATAGATTTAAAAAAGAGAGAGAGAGAGAAAGAAAGAAAGAAAGAGAGAGTGAAAGAGTAAGAAAGAAAAAGGTCTATTTATATGTTGATGTTAATTGTTGTTGCATAATTATCTTTACACAATGTCCACTGCTCACTCTGTAACTGTGTTATGGCAATTCAATAAACGAATATCTTAAAATAAAAAGTAATTAAAGAAAGAGACAGAGAGAGAGAGAGATAATGATAAAAAGATATAAAAGGAAGAGTGAAAAAGAGCAATTAAAAGGAAGAAAATAGAGAAAAAAGAGGGAAAAATAGGAGGATACAGAGAGCGAAAGAAATAGTTATTTGTTATGCAAGAATGCAAAATTATTGTTTGCGGCGAGTGCTTGTATTGAATACCGAGCTAGCGAAGGTTTTTAGAGATAAACAAGCAGCTCCATCGAGACCTGGATAGTTTTTGACAGAATGTTTTTGGTGGGATTCTCTTTATAGTCGCGTATATTTTCCCTGCATCCACATTGCTATAAAAGTAGCTATGCAGGGCAGGCTTCAAAAATTTTAAATATTGTGAACCCGGCGCTGCACTTCTTCTATCATTGGTAAGACTTTTTCCTTATATGTAATGCGTTGGACAAAACCATAGCACGACGTAGGATCGTCACAGCGCCATCTAGTGGCTTCAGTAAGTGGTTAACTATGTAAGAGGGGTGTTCAAAGTATTCTCGCTATCGGAAATTTTTTGTTAGTAATTATGAGGGTATGTGCGTGTCTGTGGCAACATAGATGGCATCTAAAAAAAACGATGTCACCGGCACTGCTGGGGGGTTACCCTTGACGCTATTGCGATCAAATTGAAAAAGTTTTAAAATTAATTTCTCCTTGAATTCGCATGGTAATGGTTTGATTTTAAATACTTTGTAATGTTTTTTCAAAGGTAAGGCTGTTTTATTCAATAAAAACACAAAATGCGTCTTAATTTGTAAAATATATATTTTTTTTTATTGCGCCATGTAGCGGCCATATTGGAAAAATGCGTCAAGGGTAGAGGGGCAGCGCCGAGTGGTCTCTTCACCTATCTACTGTGATTGAAGGTGCCACTGGACGCTTTATAAATCATCTCATTACGCAGATGCAAAGGCCTTAGTAGTAGTGGCACCGTAGCACATAGACGGAAGAACCGATTTGGATGCGTTACTTTTTATTTGAAGGCAGGTTTTCTAGCGAGTGTTCTTAGATATGTTTTATCAAAATCGGTTCAGCTGTTTATTAGATTGCTTATTTGAAGCTAAAATGTCGGGGGTATTTTAAAATTATAATTTAGTAGATACCTCCACTTTCATACCATATCTCTACGAGAAAATTCGATTAAATAAATAAATTCGATTTAAATTCGATTCGAGACTGCCATTTTAGGGCCTCAGGAATAGAGAGAAAATAAATATAAAGAAAAAAAGAGGTGAAAAAGTTATAAAACAAAGGAAAAACTTTTTAAGAGAAAGAAAAAATAGAAGAGCTATTAAAATAGAGGAAATAGAGAATAAAATAGCGATATAATACAGCAAAATAAAGGGATACAGAGATCGAAAGAGAAATGAAAAATACACAGAGATTTATTTTTAGGTTCTAGGATCTGGAATCTAGACCTTAGGCCCCAAAAATAGTTAAGCCTAGGGATTCTCATTTAATGGATCGTTTTTGAAAAAAAAAAACACATCAAAAGAAGACATGTTTTTTTTTTTAATGGCGGCGCTAGTGTGCCACTACTACTCTACCGTCGTCTTAAGGCCGGCCACATAGACGGAATTCCGGACAGAAAAAAACCTGCTGCGTTCGGAATCCCCATTCGTTTATCCGTTACGAAAAAAATCCATCTGTATGTGGCGGGCCTAAATCGTCAACTGCACAAGTCAATTCAACGTGGTGTGTCAAGCAAGACTCAATGTCAAGTCTCATCTGAGTAACAGAGGTCGCGAGTTCATAGTTCGGAGCGAACCACTAGTGGGACGCTATGGACTAGATTAAATGAAGATGTGTCCCACTACGCTGGATTTTTGCAATTATGACAGTCGATTTTTTTATGTACCAATAGTAGAAGGGGCATTACCATAATCTATACTTACTAGTGGTTCGCCCCGAACTGTGAACTCGCGACCCCATATAAACTTAACAACCCCATATCTAGGCAACCCCTCGACCGATTTGTCTCATATTCGAACTTAAAATTCTTTTATTTTAATTTACCCGCCTACCAAATTTCATAACGATCCGACTAAATTTACTCAAGTTATCGTCGAACGAACATTCATACATACATACATACATACAAACGCCGGATTGTTCCAGTAGACTCGGAGAATTTCGCTCGCTTCGCTCGCTCGTTCAATAATAAAACTCTAGCGAAGTCAATTCTGTACATTTAATATGTTTTGAAAAAAACTAGCAGGGGTTACTAAGTAAACTACAGGGTGTTAAAAGACCGCCAACATACCCTAAAGCCACACATACTAGACACCAAAACAAAGTACTTTTTCGATAAATTATTGCTAGGAAATTAATTTGGTTTTTTAGGTTATAATTTTGAAAAATATTTTATACCGCAATGGACGTGTGGCGCACAGAAGTCATATTGCGCAAGCGTAGGTTTAAGTTTATGTTACTTAAGCTTGAAGTGCCGATGTTTAGAATACATTGCGGGTTGCAATTTTAATGTCGTTTTTTGTAAAAAATACTCATAATTTTGATATGGCTTCTTGAGAAGGTATGTTAAGAACTAGATACTGAATACATTTACGCAAAAAAAAAGTTTTGAAAAGTCCGACTTTGAACCCCATTATCTCGGAAACCGTTGATTTCCCAGGCATAGTTCCTTGATTCAGATTCAGATTCAAATGTTTTATTCAATAGGCCATAAATAAATTATTTACATTGAACGTCAAAATATTATCTAAAGTAAAAAATGTATATAAATCAGATACTTATTACTATCTAATACTAAGTATCTAGCTACTTTTTTTTCTCCAGCTTCACTAGCTCTGATCGTTCTTGGAGAAGAAGCATGGTAAAGAAACTCCAAGGATCTCGTGCTTAAAAAATAATACATTTTGTAATGCGGGTAGGTACTTAAAAAATAACACATTGGTAAGTGTGGTGATCGTGCGCTGATCTGGTTTAGTGCCAGACTTCTTTGTCATTTAGATAATCATCTATTCTGTAATAGGCCTTTTGGCACAGGGTGTGCCTTACACATTTTTTTAATCGGGCCTCTGGTATACTTAGGATATCTGTTGGGATCTTATTATAGAAGCGTATACAGTTGCCGAGAAATGAGCTTCTAGCCTTCTTAAGCCTAAGAGTTGGAATTGTAGGCTTGTGCTTATTCCTAGTATTTATATCATGATGGCTACCTAATGTATCGAACTCTGCAATATGTTTCTTAGCATAAACAATGTTGGCGTAGATGTATTGACTTCTACGCCAACTGTCAGGATGTCAATTTCTTTGAAACGTTCTCTTAACGACACTCTACTACCTAGTCTATAGATAAATCGGATGGCTCTCTTCTGCAAGATGAAGATGCTCTCAATATCTGCTGCCCGACCCCATAGTAGTAAGCCATATGACAATACTATGGAAGTAACTAAAGTAGACAAGCCTAGCAGTTGCGACGTCAGTCAATTCCCTGATTCTTTTTACAGCATAAGCTGCAGAACTGAGCCTATGAGATAATTTCACAATATGATGGCCCCATTGAAGCTTTGCATCAATAGTGATGCCTAGAAATACAGTTTCTTCTACCAGCTCTAATTTATCTTTTCCTAGTATAATATTGTTTTCTACCTGTATCACATTCGGTAGGGTAAACTTTATACATTTTGTTTTTTTAGAATTTAACAGTAAATTATTAGCTGTGAACCAATCTAATACACGTGAGAGAGCAGTATTTGCATCACTTAGGTCATCTTCTTGTCTCCTTATTTTAAAAATAAGTGATGTGTCATCAGCAAATAGTACTATCTCAGACATGTTCTCCACCATATGTGGCAGATCATTAATGTAAATAAGGAATAGAAACGGTCCTAAGATGGATCCTTGCGGAACTCCTATCTTCACCTGTGAACCTGCAGACTGTGTACGATTTATGTCAGCTTTTTGAACCCTCCCTTCCAAGTATGATCTCATTAGTTTTAAGCCTTTCCCCTTTACCCCGTGGTATTTTAATTTTATGAGAAGTGTTTCATGGTCTACACAGTCAAATGCCTTTGAAAGGTCACAGAATACGCCTATAGCATCTTTCTTATCCCCCCATGCGCTATAAATGTGCCTAACTAACGTCACTCCCGCATCCGTCGTTGAGCGTCCTTTTGTGAAACCAAACTGTTGGTCGTGGAGAAGTTTATGTTTATCAAAGTATGATAGTAGCTGAGCGAGCACGACTTTCTCAAATATTTTACTTAATACTGGTAGGACTGAAACTGGTCTAAAATTTGTAGGATCTTGCCTATCGCCATTTTTAAATAATGGTACAAGCCTACTATATTTCATGAGGTCCGGAAATAGACCTTCATTTATACATTTGTTGAAAATACTAGCTAAGTGTGGTGCTAACACATGTATTACTGAGCTGACAATTTTTACTGACAAACCCCATAAATCTTCAGTTTTTTTTAGGTTCAACAATTTAAATGTTTTTACTACTATTTGGGGATTTATGTGAGAAAATGAGAATTTTTGATCACAAGGTCGAACATTTTCTCTTAATATATTAGCTGCAAGATCCGGAGACGAGGCTAGATGAGCTGTTGTTTCTAATGGAATATTTGTAAAAAACTTTTCGAATGCCGTGGCTATATCTTCATTTGATGTTATTACCTTATTATTGATATTCAGTGAAAATTCGCGCTCGCCTGTTTTAGTTTTACCTGTTTCCCTATTTATAATAGTCCAAATTGTTTTAGATTTATTTGCTGATTTGTCTATAGTGTTCTTTATGTGTGCGCATTTAGCTTTGTGGCAGACTGCCCTAAATATTTTTTGATATTTTTTAACATATTCTAGAAAACGGGGATCGTATGTGTAAGTTTTCTTCTCATATAGTGAATAAAGTGTATTCCTACTATTTCGAATGCCCTTTGTTGCCCACTCACTAAATCCTGTTTTATTACCTGTGCCTACTTTTTTCAGCTTAAACACTTTTCCAAAGCTATCTGAAACGACTTGAAAGAAGTCTCTGTAGTGATTATTTGCAATTTGTAAACTATTCGGACTAGGCAAATTACATTGTAGGTCTAGTTTAAAAGCATCTAACATTTTAATGGTTATGGGCCTACAAATAATGGTTTGCTCAGGTTTTTTTTAATCTATTGGAAAGTAAACAATTTGACCACTATGGTCCGATTTCAAACAATTTACAGTTAATGAGTCTAAATAATCACAATCGCAGAAAAAAATATCTAAGCAAGTGGCCGTGGTTTCTGTAATTCTACTTGGCTCCAAAAAAACAGTAGTTAAATTAAATGACTTAAGGAATATTGATAGTTTAGAGTGCAGAGTACAATCTACAAGCAAGTCTATATTAAAGTCACCACAGACCACAATTTTTTTATTACAACTGGAGGCCATTTTTAACACATCCTCCATTACATCTTGAAATGTACTGAAATCGCTTTTGCCTCGTCTGTATACGCCTACAATAATATGTTTGTCCAGTTCGACACACGAAAGTTCCACCACCATTTCAACAGAAAGTTTGCAAATGTCCTTACGTTCTTTGTATTTAAGGCCATTTTAAATTATAAGTAAGGATCCCCCGTGTATTGCAAAGTTTCTATTGAATCAACTGGCTATTTGATAGTTATGTATAGCTAAATTCATTTGAGGCTCTAGTAGCCAGTGCTCTGTGATGCAAAGTACATCTAAATTAAATTCTGCAGGAACAGATCGTCGAGATCGTCCACACAGCTCCAAGCCTTGTGTCTCGACGGGGTCCAGCTGTAGATAGGCTGGACCTCCAGACAGGTCGCACGTTGGTGGCAGGGACGACAGTGATGATTGGTCATTGTTGAGATTCAAGTTGGACTCAACCAGTTGCAGGTTGTCCTTACTTAATGCAATCAACCCGTTCATCGATGAGATGCAGTCGTTGTAATCTATTTGTACATTTGAGTACTTACATGTTATTTCTAGTAGTTGATGTTCAAAGTACTCTACTTGCGCTTTTAACTCTGCGATTTGCAGTTCATAGTCCATTTTGCTATTATACAGCTCCTTCTGGTAGTCAGCTACTTGTGCAGCTAGCTGCATTGGGCAAAAATGTTCGTTATGATGAGGACTATACGTGGTCTCCCGCTTTGTTGGCGGTCTTTTAACACTCTGTATAATATCACGCTACGACTTTTGGCATTTGTGGCGCCATATTGTAAATGAAAAGTCGGCATTTGTTTTTATTTTATTTTGGCGGAAAATGTTAGTTCTACAAGCGTAGCATAAGGCTGGGTTAGAGCGTATCTATGGGTTTAAAACAATAGGTATCTCACTCTTTTGTTTCACGTAGAGCGGGATGGACAGAGCCATAGATACGCTCTAGCCCAGCCTTATGATGCTTGCTGGAGGGAATTGTGAGTGGTTTTCGGTGGAGGTCGGACAAAGTTGATCGATGTTAGAAATGTAGTACTGTTGCGTCGCGGTCGAAAGGTTCTGGGTTTGAACCCACGCGAGACATTTTTTTTGTTCATTTTTTAAAATATTTACTCTACTGAGCCCAACTTGATATTAAAAAAAAATATTTTGTTTGGCATAGACAGAGTTATTTGCCGTAGATACACTCTAACGTCTAACCCAACCTTATGCTTTGCTTGCTGGCTTAGCATTAGAATGGGTAAGACCTTTTTTATGGGCTTATAACTTTATCTATCCGACTCTACGTCGAGGAGATACATATAAACCCCTTTACTTCCTAAGCAATTCTTATGCTAAGCTTCCTGGTATCTTACACGGGCGATACCTTAATCTAAACAAAACATATTTTATTCTAAATGTATTGTTTAGATTCGGGCACACACAGACAGACACACAGACAGGCATACCCTCATAAACACATAAACAGACACACACACAAAGCTATCAAACTTATGACACCCCTCTTTTTTGGTCGGGGGTTAAAAAAAACTTCCTTTTGAGTTTTCCTCCACAGTCGAATTTAAATTAAATGTCAAAGGTGTAAAAACGCATACGAAGTCGCGGGCACAACTAGTATCCCTAATAAAGCTGATACCAGCTGAGGGTTCTTCATCAGATACTTCAGACCTTCGATTTTTGACATCAAATGAAGCGGCCCACCAAGTTGAATATTTTTTGTAAAGGCGGTGTATGTCGATCTCTGATAGTTTAGTTGGGCTCTTATGTTTTCTAATCAGGGTCACCAGGTACCTACTCCAGATCTTCGATTATCCTAGTTTTTATAGTTTTCCCTTTATGTGGCCATTAAACCCTAACTCTGTACCAAATTTCAGCTCTCTGAGTTTATGGGAAGTACTATTTCTATTTTGATGATCATGAGTGAGTGTGTGTCATAAAAGCAAAACTTTGCTTTCGCTTAACTTCATAACTAAATGACCTACAGACTTGAAATTTTGGATTTTAATTATGTGATTATAGCTTACTGGATGACGAAAATTTCTGCGTTCTGGTCTTATCCAGAGGTTCTCAAATAGGGGCCTGAAAATGCGGCGAAATGATTCCAGTAAAGGATGGTACGGCAGTGTTTGCTTCGCGCTCGACCTGGCGGGGGCACGGCAGTGCCAGATCCCACCAAAAATATTCTGTAAAAAAAAAATAGATGTTAAAAACTAAAACCCGACTACTAAAAGGCTTAAAACAAGACCTGTTTATCCTTAAAATAGACTCAGAGATAATTAATCGTAGTCGGAGGCCATCGGTTTATCAAATGCGAATGTGGTGTCCTCCGACTACGATTAATTATCTCTGAGTCTATTTTAAGGATAAACAGGTCTTGTTTTAAGCCTTTTAGTAGTCGGGTTTTAGTTTTTTACTTCTATTTTTTTTTTTGAGCTTTTTAGTAAGTCATTTTGGACGATCACCCAGAATAGAACCAAGAAGGGCAAAAAAAAAACACATTTTGGAATTTTTTGTTCTATTTGTTATGTTGACGCTACATGTGTTATACATTTTTGAAAAGGTCTTTTAAAACCCTTTCATTTGATACCCATGACGATGGTATCCGATAATTTTTATTTTTAGGTCCACCACTTTAGGGCGCAGCACAGCAGCCATCTTGGTTTTTTTCAAAATTAAACTATCCTATGTTACCTGGGTGATTAAGACGAATCCAACGACACCTCATTTGTTGAAATCGGCCGAGTAGTTTAGGCTCTGCGAGGGAACAGATGAACACACAAACATACATACATACATACATACATACATACATACATACATACATACATACGCTGCTAAAATCATAACCCTCCTTTTTGCTTCGCGTAGTCGGGTAAAAACTAGCCAAGTCTCGATGGAGCTGCTTGTTTATTATATCTCTAAAAAGTAATGAAATCTACTTTTTGTTTTTTCTAAAGCACTAACCCGTGCTAGGGAATAATTTAAACATTTATAATAAGTTGAAAAAATTCACTCGGGACAGGACTTGGACTTGACGGAGACTAGTTGAAGAAATTCGCATCGACAGTTACTTGACTCGGTAGCTCAATTGGTAGAGCGCCTGCACGGTATGCGGAAGGTTGCGGGTTCAAGTCCTGTCCCGAGTGAATTTTTTCAACTTATTATAAATGTTTAATGAAATCTAGACAAAGTCGTGCCAAGTCTAAGGTTCCTTACTGCGATTTCTTTATTGAACGAGCGAGAACGTTTCTTTTTCTTTAAAAGTGTGCATTTGTACCAATCCAGCGCTGCCTGCGCGGCGCGCTTTCGTGCCCCTCCACCCTCTACAACCTTTTTATTGAACGAGCGAGCGAAGCGAGCGAAGTTCTCCGAGTCTACTGGAACAATCCGGCGTTTGTATGTATGTATGTATGTATGTATGTATGTATGTATGTATGTATGTATGTATGTATGTATGTATGTATGTATGAATGTTCGTTCGACGATAACTTGAGCAAATTTTGTCGGATCATCATGAAATTTGGTAAGTGGGTAAATGAGGCAAAGAGAATTTTTAAGTTCGAACATGAGCCAAATCGGTCGAGGGGTTGCTGAGATATGGGTTCGCGAGTTCGTAGTTCGGGGCGAACCACTAGTTTATTTAAAGTTTAATTGAACGAGCGAGCGAAGCGAGCGAAGTTCTCCGAGTCTACTGGAACAATCCGGCGTTTGTTGTATGTATGTATGTATGTATGTATGTTTGTATGTATAAATGTTCGTTCGACGATAACTTGAGTAATTTTGGTCCGATCGTTATTAAATTTGGTAGGCGGGTAAATGAAATAAAAGAATTTTTAAGTTCGAACATGAGCCAAATCGGTCGAGGGGTTGCCGAGATATCGGGTTGTTAAGTTTATATGGGGTCACGAGTTCACAGTTCGGGGCGAACCACTAGTTATTATAGTTAATGTTGTGTGACTTGGCCGTTAAAGGGTACACAAGGGTACAAAACCAGGTGCTCCATGACACCATTGCACCAATCTGTCGCCAGAACCGCTACCCATTGACGATGGAAAATTGCCACTTGGAAAACGTTGATTCAATAACCAGTCAATTGTAGGCTTGATAAAGCTGCGTATCTCAATAATACTTATGTGTAGGCGAACCTGAAACAAAATTCTCATCCTTAGCGAGTATTGTACAGTCGGCCACAGTCTCAGTTACCCCTTTTTGTCGATTGGCGCCCTTATGCCGCGCGTGGCAAGAGCTGCCATGGGGTATCTGAGATTGTGGCCGACCGCACCTGCATCCCCGCATTGCTATAAAAAGTAGCAATGCAGCGCAGGCCTCAAAAATCTTGATCAAAACTTGTGATCATTACATGGCGACCCTGCCATTACCTACATGGATTTGACTTTTTACTTATATGTAATGAGTTAAACAAAACCATAGCACAATGTAGGATTGTCACAGCGCCATCTAGTGGCTTCAATCAGTTGTTAACTAGTCTAATCATTAATTCAGTGGAGTAAACTGACAGACGGTAATTGTCACTTTGTAAAATAATGTAACCATATTTATTGTAGTAGTGATGCGTTCCGTTCTTTGTAATTCCACTCAATCACACAAAATCATAGGGACAAATATCTCTACACAGAATTTTTAAAAAGATTTTCGTGTCTCTCTGTGTGCTTAAATCTTTTTAACTACAGGGTGCACTCTAAGTCGATAGCGGAACTTTAAGTTGGCTAGGTATCTACTGATCAATACAAACGACTTGTACTAGGTTGCGACAAAAATGGAGCGGAAAAATATCGACCTTTTGTATGGAACCGCAGATATTTTTTTCACTCCATTTTTTTCGCCACCTCGTACAAGTAGTTTGTATTGATCAGTAGATAGCCCACTTAAAGTTCCGCTATCGACTAGAGTGCACCCTATATATGCAACGGATCTTTATGCGGTTTTCACCGATAGTTAGATATCTACCTCACTTTTTTTTATTGCATCCGTTAAAATATAAAAATAATTATTGAACGAGCGAGCGAAGCGAGCGAAGTTCTCCGAGTCTACTGGAACAATCCGGCGTTTGTATGTATGTATGTATGTATGTATGTTTGTATGTTTGTATGTTTGTATGTTTGTATGTTTGTATGTTTGTATGTATGAATGTTCGTTCGACGATAACTTGAGTAAATTTCGTCGGATCGTTATGAAATTTGGTAGGCGGGTAAATGAAATTAAAAGAATTTTTAAGTTCGAACATGAGCCAATTCGGTCGAGGGGTTGCCGAGATATCGGGTTGTTAAGTTTATATGGGGTCGCGAGTTCACAGTTCGGGGCGAACCACTAGTTATTTCATTACTTTATTTTCAATACTTTATCCGGCACCCACAACACAGGCCACCAATGTATCTCTATGTTACTCACTATCAATCGATTGCATTCTTAAGTTCTAGGATCTGAAATCCAAACCTTAGGTCCTAAAAATAGTTTATATAAATATTTAATAAATTAGAATTTAACTTCGAATCATGACACTACATTGTACGGAACCCTCACAACTCGAAGTTCTCCGAGTCTACTGGAACAATCCGGCGTTTGTATGTATGTATGTTTGTATGTATGAATGTTCGTTCGACGATAACTTGAGTAAATTCGGTCGGATCATTTTGAAATTTGGTAGGCGGATAAAAGAAATTAAAAGAACTTTTAAGTTCGAACATGAGCCAAATCGGTCGAGGGGTTACCGAGATATGGGGTTGTATAATGGTTGTATATGCGCCTGCGCGAATGGCGTAATACACATCTGTAACTGGGGTCGCGAGTTCATAGTTCGGAGCGAACCACTAGTAATACTAGTGGTTCGCCTCGAACTGTGAACTCGCGACCCCATATAAACTTAACGATCCCATATCTCGGCAACCCCTCGACCGATTTGGCTCATGTTCGAACTTAAAAATTATTTTAATTTCATTTACCCGCCTTCCAAATTTCGTGACGATCCGACTAAATTTACTCAAGTTATCGTCGAACGAACATTCATACCTACATACAAACGCCGGATTGTTCCAGTAGACTCGGAGAACTTCGCTCGCTTCGCTCGCTCGTTCAATAATCTCTTCTATTAATTTCAGCGGCGTGATGCTTCGCGGCTCGGGCATCAAGTGGGACCTGCGCAAGTCTCAACCTTACGACGCCTACGATAAGGTCGAGTTTGACGTGCCCATCGGCACCTACGGAGATTGCTACGACAGGTAAGTTAAATGAGCTATCTCTTTCACTCATCCAGTTTATCGACCTAGAATTAGGCGAGAGCTATCTAACACAGCCAGTTTCATGTTATTATCCATACCAGATTGCAAGATATTTTCGCTGAAAAAAAGCGCGCCGCCTATTTTAAATGTGACAATGAAATGAGTCAACTTCTAAATGTGATCTGATTACCAACAACTTTTGTTCTACTACTTTTCGAATAGCTCGATACTTTTCTTTACTTTAAAAATAGAAGTTAAAAACTAAAACCCGACTACTAAAAGGCTTAAAACAAGACCTGCTTATCCTTAAAATAGACTCATTGATAACTAGTGGTTCGCACCGAACTATGAACTCGCGACCCGATATCTCGGCAACCCCTCGACCGATTTGGCTCATGTTTGAACTTAAAAATTCTCTTGTCCTTATTTACCTGCCTACCAAATTTCATGACGATCCGACAAAATTTACTCAAGTTATCGTCGAACGAACATTCATACATACAAACATACAAACATACAAACATACAAACATACAAACATACATACATACATACATACAAACGCCGGATTGTTCAAGTAGACTCGGAGAACTTCGCTCGCTTCGCTCGCTCGTTCAATTAATCGTAGTCGGAGGCCATCGGTTTATCAAATGCGAATGTGGTGTCCTCCGACTACGATTAATTATCAATGAGTCTATTTTAAGGATAAGCAGGTCTTGTCTTAAGCCTTTTAGTAGTCGGGTTTTAGTTTTTAACTTCTATTTTTTTTTTTGAGCTTTTTAGTTAGTTATTTTGGATGATCACCTAAAATAGAACCAAGAAAGGCAAAAAAAAACACATTTAGGAATTTTTTGTTCTATTTGTTATGTTGACGCTACATGTGTTATACATTTTTGAAAAGGTCTTTTAAAGTCTTTCATTTGATACCCATGACGATGGCATCCGATAATTTTTATTTTTAGGTCCACCACTTTAGGGCGCAGCACAGCCGCCATCTTGGTTTTTCTCAAAATAAAACTATCCTATGTTACCTGGGTGATTAAGACGAATCCAACGACACCTCATTTGTTGAAATCGGCCGAGTAGTTTAGGCTCTGCGAGGGAACAGATGAACACACAAACATACATACCCACATACATACATACATACATACGCTGCTAAAATCATAACCCTCCTTTTTTGCTTCGCGTAGTCGGGTAAAAAATAAAGGCCTTTGCATCTACGTAATGAGATGATTTATACAGAGCGTCCAGTGGCACCTTCACTCATACTACAGGGTGAAGAGACCACTCGGCGCTGCAGTGCCTGGGACATTGTTTTAGATGGAGTGGGCTTGCCCAGCACCTATACCATCCTGACAGCTTTGTCGGCCTAGCCCACAGGAAAGACGTTCTTTACTTTACTTACTAATTAAAACCCATTCACCAGATACCTGATCCGCATCGAGGAGATGCGTCAGTCGCTCCGGATCATCGAGCAGTGCCTCAACCAGATGCCGGCGGGAGAGGTCAAGACCGACGACGCTAAACTGACACCGCCCGGCAGGGAGGAGATGAAGGTCAGTTAAGACCGATGACGCTAAACTGTCACCAGATGAAGGTGAGTTAAGACCGACGACGCTAAACTGACACCGCCCGGCAGGGAGGAGATGAAGGTGAGTTAAGACCGATGACGCTAAACTGTCACCAGATGAAGGTGAGTTAAGACCGACGACGCTAAACTGACACCAGATGAAGGTGAGTTAAGACCGACGGCGCTAAACTGACACCAGATGAAGGTAAGTTAAGACCGACGACGCTAAACAGACACCAGATGAAGTTGAGTTAAGACCAACGACACTAGACTGACACCAGATGCAGGTGAGTTAAGACCGACGACGCTAAACAGACACCAGAAGAAGGTGAGTTAAGACCGACGACGCTAAACTGACACCAGATGAAGGTGAGTTAAGACCGACGACGCTAAACTGACACCGCCCGGCAGGGAGGAGATGAATGGAGTTTCGCCACTCGTATAGTTGGATAAGATCATCCATTCTGCCATCGATTCCCCGACATGACTTGCTACAGGTTGGACAATAGCAGCGTGGAGGGAAATTCAAGTTTATCACATTTTTTTTATATTTTTTAAGCTAAACTGAGCTATTTTTGTTCAGCGATTTTTCGTTCACGGCAATATTAGTACATTACTGCCGCGGTCTTTAATGGGTGCGTTTCTGGCGCGCTTTTGATGGCCGACAGAGCGCAGCGTAGCGCAGCTCAAGGCCTTCACAGCGTGGTCAGCATTGCAGCCCTTGATGGACAAGCTGGAATGAAGGCCGAGACCGAAGGTCGAGGCCTTTATAGCGCGGACAGCAAGGGCTGCAATGATGACCAAGCTTGACGGCCGAGAGCGTAGCTAAGCTAAGCTCGAGGCCATCATAGCGTGGCCAGAAGCGCACTTATTGCAGACCAAGGCTTGTATAGTGCTTTACTCAAACAATGCGAGTAATTTAAATAGAACCAGCTTACCTTTTGTCTTAGTTTACTTTCTGTTGATTTTTCATTCCGCAAACTTTTCGTAGATAAACTTGTATTTTTCCTTTGACTTCGGTGGCAATAGGTACCTTTAAATATCTTATTTCGCTTCCTTTTTATGTTCGGCGTTGTTAAACACTTTGAATCGGAGGATTCGTTGCTTGAAGAGTTCACTTTTATTTAGAACAAAAACAGCACGCATAGAAAAAATCACTTCGAACAACGCGCGAAGCGGCGAAAACAATATGGCCGCGCTTTTTTTTTCTATGCAATTTGTAGACTGCCAGCACCCAAACAGCCAAATTCTAAATAAATACTTTTTGTGCCTGACTTTTGAGTTCTATTTTTTAAACAAAACTCGACATTAATGGATTTTCATACAGTTTTTCTGGCCGCAAAACACGACATTAATGAAATTCCATACAACTTTTCTGGCGCCTAAACAAAGTAGCCCGCAAGTCCTCCTTTGCTCAAAGAAGGTTGTCGAATTAATGACCACATTACGAGCTTTTTTGAGTAAAGTACATTACTGCCGCGATCTGTAATGGGTGCGTTTCTGGCGCGCTTTTGATGGCCGACAGAGCGCAGCTCAAGGCCCTCACAGTAAGGTCAGCATTGCAGCCCTTGATGGACAAGCTGGAATGAAGGCCGAGACCGAAGGTCGAAAACAAAACGCGCGCGAAACGGCGAAAACAATATGGCCGCGCTTTTTTTTTTCTGTGCAATTTGTAGACATCCCATACAGCCCAATTCTAAATAAATACTTTTTGCGCCTGATGTTTGAGTCCGACTTTGCTCAAAGAAGGTTGTCGAATTAATGACCACATTACGAGCTTTTTTGAGTAAAAACAGTATTCTTTTCATTATCATTATCGTAAACAACAGAAAAATAATCATTCAACCGATTATGTGTTCTGTTCTACGAAGCAGTGGCACTGCCCAAAAAACTTGTTGATGACCAGAACACGTTATCGGCTGAATTATTGTTGTTCTGTAGTTTACAACAATGAAAAGAATACTACTCGTATGTTATTGCCGTGAACGAAAAATCGCTGAATAAAAAATAGCGCAGTTTGCTTCAAAACTAAAAAAACTGAAAATTTTGAATTTTCTGCCACGCTGCTATCGTTCAACTTTAACCATCTTTTTATCCTACTTCTCCAGACCTCAATGGAAGCCCTCATCCACCACTTCAAGCTCTTCACCCAGGGATACCAGGTGCCTCCCGGCAGTACCTACACCGCCATCGAGGCGCCAAAGGGCGAGTTTGGCGTGTACCTCGTCTCCGACGGCACTAGCAAACCTTATAGGTGAGACTGTCTGAGTTTCAGACAGAAATAGACCTTCCGTAAACATCGACACTTAGGCCTGGCACATACAGATGGAATTATTCCGTGACGGAAAAACAAATTGGGGATTCCGAACGTAGCAACTGCATACAAATCTATAAAAAAACCGTACGGAAAAACACCGTATGTGTGTGTTAAACTTGTTTGCAGTCACTGCGTTCGGAATCCCGATTTTTTTTTTTCCGGCCGGATGTGTATTTTTGTCGGTATGTGGCCGGCCTAGTACGGAAATAAGGTTGCACTTTGTCTGCTTATACCACCGCCAGGCGAGACGGGGTAATGCGCGGACAAAGTGCAACCTTATTTGAATCGGTTATTTACTAAAGGTAACAAGTCAAGCTCTTCTAATGTTCAATTCAAGAACTTGTTATGTGCCATTTAGAATAAAATCTAGCCTATTAAAGTTGATTGACTTATTCCCCTTGGTAATTAACCGTAATTCATTTATACTGTACCAATAAGAGCGCGCCGCGGACATTTTGTCCGCCACTGTCCGTTGTTTGCGCAGGCCTTTATTCTTATGCTGTTCATTGTTGTTGCACACTAGCGGATTTAGGGGGGGGGGGGGGGGGCTAAGGGGCAACACCAAAATGTGTTTTTTTTGCCCTTCGTGGTTCTATTCTGGTTGATCGTCCAAAATGACTTACTAAAAAGCTCAAAAAAAAAATAGAAGTTAAAAGCTAAAACCCGACTACTAAAAGGCTTAAAACAAGACCTGCTTATCCTTATAATAGACTCATAGATAAAATTAATCGTAGTCGGAGGACACCACTTTCGTGTTTGATAAACCGATGGCCTCCGACTACGATTAATTTTATCTATGAGTCTATTATAAGGATAAGCAGGTCTTGTTTTAAGCCTTTTAGTAGTCGGGTTTTAGTTTTTAACTTCTATTTTTTTATCTTGAAAACCTACGCTTATTGGGTTCAAGCCCCAATCCCGGATCCGCCACTGTTGTTGCATAATTATCTATTCAAAGACTTTATCTTTAAGATGACTTTAAGAATTACAGACAAATTGTTGCATAATTGTCCACTGCTCACTCTGTAACTGTTTGATGACAAGTTAATAAACTAATATCTTATTTTAATTCCAGGTGCAAGATCAAGGCGCCCGGCTTCGCTCACCTTGCCGCGCTAGAGAAGATCGGCAAGAACTCTATGTTGGCAGACATCGTCGCCATTATCGGTACACTGGATGTGGTCTTCGGAGAGATCGACCGATAGACCGTTCACGATGACACTAGGGCAATTTAGGTCGTGTGGGATTTTGGGGAGCTGAACACTCACTCTAATATAAAAAAATATAAGACAAAATATTTTTAAACTTGAAACTTACGTGAGCACTGCACAGTTTTCTATTAAATAGCGGTTTTACTCACTTGTATTTTGTCGGTGTAGCCGACTAGTTTTAAGATTAAGGTCTTCGAAAGAGATCTGAAACTACACCGACAAAATACGAGTAAAACCATGATTTAATAAAAAAAAGACAAATTATGTCAAAAAATCAAGTCAGTGTAAAGTGACTCGATGATTTGCCAAAAAATCAGCAATTTTCATAAGGTCTAGTGGAGGCAAGTTAATTGGGTCCCTAATTTGTTGGAAATCGGCATAGAAGTAAATAACAAATTGCCTTCGGTGACCTAAGGAATATTATGTAATTACAAATCTTGGTCTTGTATTTCAATTTAGCTGTGTCACTCAGCAAGTGGCATTGTTGCTATAGATAGATAGATAGATGACTCTTTATTGTACATCAGAAAAACCTAATTTGTCTGTCTGTTACAAAATATTTAAATATATTCGCCAGTAAAGATTTTATTGAACAGCTTTCCCCTAATTTTCCACACCTTTAGTGATATAAGCAAACAAGAATTCTTTTTGATTATCATCGATATAGCGTCGTCTAGACATGTACATTTCTGTTTTCTATCGTAAGTGTAACTAAATAAATTATTATAAAAGTTGCAATTTGTTTTTATTTTATCTCGGCCCAAAAGAAAAAAAAAACACGAAAATGCATAAAACTTACCTTTATTATCACTTACTTTTAAAATTACAAACTAAAATTAAGACGAAATACGAGGCATAACTAGCGCCGCCAATGAAAAAAAAAATCATATCCTTTTTTTTTTGGATGCGTTTTTACCAAAAAACGCTTCTGCGATTTCTCAACGCGAGGCTAACTATTTTTAGGACCTAAGGTTTGGATTCCAGGAGTTATCCAAAATAGTTAAGCCGCGCGTTGAGATATCGCAGGAGCGTTTTTTGCTAAAAACGCATCCAAAAAAAGATAGCTTGTACGTCGTATTTCGTCTTGAATAAATTGAATACGAACTATCGAAAATGAAAACAATCAGTCGATCAAATTCATTACCTGCATTAAAATACATTTTTCTTGTCCTTTTATTATTGACTTATGTCTTTTCGAAAGAACTTTTTAATCTTTTTATGACAACAGTAATCGATTTTATTAACATCAACGAATATTTTCGTCCCGCCATCTTGCTTAACGTAGTAAAATAAAGCAAGATGGCCCAAGTAGGTACGAATCGATGCAGGAACAAGGCAACGCCATCTAGTGCGGGCCCGTTACTTGACTCTCTTCTGCTGCCGCTGCCGGTAGATGTCGTTGACCGGTGGTGCGACCCCGAGGTCGTCGTCGTCGGAATCCTCGCCGGCCTTCCGTCGGCGGTTCTGTTGGGCGGAACAGAGATAGGTTAGACTCAGGGGGCAAATTCTCGGGAATCTCACATTCGAAACATCTCGAAGGAAAAATCTATGTCATTCTTATTGTGCATCCACTGCTACTGTGTTTTCCTTTAAAGGTTGTCTGGAAGAAATCGCTTTTAGCGATAAGACCGCCATTTGGACTGTTATTTTTAAATTTTTAAAATGTTTTCTGTTGTGCAATAAAGAGTTAGGTACTTACTAATTGGGAAGGCAAAGTTTTTTGTTCGAAAGTCCGTTATTGGCTTAATCTTATCTTTAGACAATATTGAGAAACTAATTTCAATATTTTTTATTTTGGTTCAGTAGTTAGGATTTTACAACGTTTCAAAGATACGGTTTTATGACGTCACGCGACGGTCTGCATACTGTTGGCGGTCATAGGAACAAAACATTTTAGCGCATAAAAACAAAACTACTGGACCAAAATAAAAAATATTTAAATTAGTTTCTTAATATTGTCTAAAGATAAGTTTAAGCCAATAACGGACTTTCGAACAAAAAACTTTGCCTACCCAATTCTCGGGAATTTCGCATTCGACACGTCTCGAGGGAAAATTCTCAATTTACGGCAAATGCCACATCTGTTCTCACGAGGTCATGAGTTGATGAGTTGATGACAAAGAAAAGGCTAGCGTACCTTGCTGGCGACTGTGGTGATCCCATCATCGTCCACGATCCAGTGCACGGCTTGCGCTAAGTCGAACATCTTCGCGTCGCAGCCATTGTCCAGAGTAGGCGCGGGGGCTGTTGAACAAAAAAAAACATGGTCTTCCTTTTATTTCTGACAATATGTTATTTATCAAAAAATAATTCTTTCGATCGGTATGATAAAGCTACAGGGTAATTATTTTTCTCATGTAACCGGTTCGATTCCCGGTTCAACCATGGAATTATTTAAATGGTCTGTTCGGGTCTTGCCCCTTTTCTGTCTATGAATGCAGTTAAAATTGTTTTTTAAATTCAAATAATGTCTTCTTTCAGTAAAATGTTCCATCTTCAATATTCAAGGTACTTTCCCTCCATGTGGCATAGCCGTGGGACGCCCTGTATACACGGTGTTTTAGAAAAGTTCTATGACAATGAAAGGGGTCGCTTAACACATCCATACAATCAACTTTTACTATAAGACCAAGTGCGAAATCTCGAAAAAAAAAATCTACTGCTCCATGCAGGGTCGTTCTATTTTCCCCCACTAGAGATGCCCCCTGGTGGAATAATAATTCAATTTCTCAGATTTATGATTGAATTAGACTACTTAATACAGATGTAAGAAAATAATTTTTGAACTACGTGTGATTGCATGAGTTGTTTCATCATCATCATCAGCCGTGAGCAGCTGCTGAGTAAAGGCCTCTTCATGAGTTGTTTACTTGGATAATATTTTGAAGAGGGGTAAAGTCAGCTTTTCTTGAAGCTCAAAGAGGTGACAAGAGTGAAAAGGTTAGGGTGGTATTCTAGAACGCTACTTAAACTCTGTTTAAACTCAGTTCAAACTAGAACGCTCCTTGAACTATGTTTAAACTCAGTTTAAGTAGAGTTTAGTACTCTACCGTCTCGACTGTCGATAAAATAGTGCATGTTTTGATTTGAATATCCCTCCCTTCATATCAAAACATGCACTGTTTTATCGACAGGCTGTTTAAGTAGCGTTCTAGAATACCACCCTTAGGAATTGGTCGGTCGGAATTTCTCAATTCAGAAATCGGCAGATAGAACAGTATACTCACGTTTGTCCGGCAGTAGGATCCGGTTGAACAGATCCATCAGCATGTCGACGGCCACGAACGGGCCGCGGTAACAGGACGGCGGCGGCATCAGCGTGCACAGGTGGGCTGCCGCCGGCGGGATCGGGAATGTACCACCTGGGGACGACAAAAATTGGGTTAAGGCTGGATGATAGCAGCGTGGCGGGAAATTCAAAATTTTCACAGATTTTTACATTTTGTAGCTAAACTGAACTATTTTTGTTCAGCGATTTTTCGTTCGCGAGAATAAAACCGTATTCTTTTCATTATTGTAAACAACAGAGCAACAATAATTCAGCCGATTATGTGTTCTGGTCTACGAAGCAGTGGCACTGCCCAAAAAACTTGTCGTAGACCAGAACACATAATCGGCTGAATTGTTGTTGTTCTGTTGTTTACAATAATGAAAATAATACTATGTTATTGCCGCGAACGAAAAATCGCTGAACAAAAATACCTCAGTTTAGCTACAAAATGTAAAAAACTGTGAAAATTTTGAATTTCCCGCCACGTTGGTATCGTCCCACCTTAAACAATTCGTTCTGGATATGACTTGAAGACGTTGCGCTCTTGAATACCGTGCAGTCGCTCTACATAAATATTTGTTAAACGAGCGAGCGAAGCGAGAGAAGTTCTCCGAGTCTACTTGAACAATCCGGCGTTTGTATGTAATATGAATGTTCGTGCGACGATAACTTGAGTAAATTTAGTGTGGTCGTCATGAAATTTGGTAGGCGGGTGAATGAGGCAAAGATAATTTTTAAGTTCGAACATGAGCCAAATCGGTCGAGAGGTTGCTGAGATATGGGGTCGCGAGTTCATAGTTCGGGGCGAACCACTAGTTGTTAAGATTTTTATAAGGTTAAAAAATTCGTTCTGGACATGACTTGAACCCGCAACCTCTTGCAAACTGTACAGGTGCTCTAGAAAAATATTTGTTAATTTGTTCTCCGAGTCTACTGGAACAATGCGGCGTTTACATGTATGTACGTTTGTATGAAACGTTTGTACGTTTGTATGAAACGTTTGTACGTTTGTGTTCGTTCGACGATAACTTGAGTTTTGGTCGCATCAAACAAAATCAGTCGCCCAAACGACACCGTTTGGTCGCTATTATACAAATATGAACTTTATCTCCATGCGATAAACACTGCAATTGCATCAAACAAAACTAGTCAAAGACGAGACCCCTTTGAAGACTACAGAGTGCACTCTAAGTCGATAGCGAAACTTTAAGTAGGCTGTCTACTGATCAATACAAACAACTTGTACTAGGTGGCGAAAAAAATATCAGCTGTGCCATACAAAAGGTCGACTCAGTACTGCGACAAATGTATGAAACAGCTGATATTTTTTTGTTATCCAGTTCGCTCCATTTTTGTCGCCACCTAGTATTTACAAGTTGTTTGTATTGATCAGTAGACAGCCTACTTAAAGTTGCGCTATCGACTTACGAGTGCACCCTGTAGTATTCTTAGCGGGAGAACGGGTCTCGTCTGATCATTGACAAATTATATAGTGACGACCCACTCACTCCTACCTGCATCCAATCCCACAGTGCTAATAAAGTAGCAACGCAGCGCAGGCTTCAAAAATTTTTGGATCATGCCATGTTGCGATCCATGCATGACATGACAACGATGTGTTTTCCAATATAAGAAGGGCTTTTTACACTTATAAGTAATGAGTTAAACAAAACCATAGCACGATGTAGGATTGTCACAGCGCCATCTAGTGGTTTCAGTCAGTGGTTAACTATTACGAGGGGCGTTGTATTCTCGGTATCGGAACATTTGTTCATTTTCCGCTCTGCACGCGAACTAACTTTTCCACCAACATCTCCTGTCAAAACTTTTTCCCGCCAACTTTCGACCCATTTGATTTTGTCAACACATCCATTCATCCATTCGCCAATATCTCATTCAATAAGGGAACTATATTTTGTGTCATCAAAGTTTATATTTGTCATCAACTTGTATCATCAAATTAATAGATCTATCACCACGAAATATTTTCATTCTCAGAAAAATAAAAAGTGTCGCCAGGTATAAATTACCAAATTAATGTCAATTTGTTCGCAGAAAAAGAGATAGATTATCTATATAATTGTAGTGCATCCATTGAAAAAAAACTTTGTTCTCAGAATAATAGGTTTATTCCCAAAATAACAGCTCCGTATTCAGAATAGTAGATCTGTCATCAAATAAATTGATTATCGTCCGCAGATTGCGACTTGTTTTTATTTGTCATTTTGTCATCAGTACAGTAGTTACAAATTATTTCGTTCAATTCTCCAAATAATACTATTCGTTACCAATTAAATAGTTCAGTTCATAAATTTTATTAAAAAATTATCAAAGGGGCGGAGCCAAATTGGCGCGCTATGAAAATTTACCAATCATGCGCAGCGATGGGTCGTACACACGACATCACGTCGACCTTTACACGCTAGCACTCTACTCGGTTGCGTTAGGGTTTTTGGTTTTAATTGATTTCCCAATAGTTTCTTTATATTATCATGGCATCAAGTTGTGGTGAAGATGATGCAACTCCTCCAATAATGTTATCATAGCTCGTTGAGAAATCACTAGTGGAGAAAGTGCCGGTACAACAATAGGTACACACGACAGCACGTCGACCCTTACACGTGTGCACTCTATTCACTTACTTTGGTGACTTTGCAACAAAAATGTACTGTCTGACGTGCTGTTGTGTGTACAACCAGTATACAAGTACCTAATGTAAGATAGTAGTTAAATTCATAGATACAAAAACATTATTTTTCTGGATCTTTATGATTTTTTTAAGTTACATATTTCATTTTGTTGATGACCGTTTTTCCTTAATTTGATTATACAGTTATTAGGACAAACCTATTAAAATAAGTACAAACCTATTTATTTGATACTTGATAAAATATCCCGATGATTATATGTGATTTATTATAAAATTGTTTTTATATTGTTTGGCGACTACACTTTGATGACAGATCTATTATTTTGCGGACAAACCTTATTATTTAAAACATTCAAAACATAATAAATTGATGATAGCTTAAATCATACCCATTCAATAATACCTCCTTCGAATCCTCTTTGGACTCGATTCTCTTTTCTCCCATTGTCGATGCCACCATTTGACATCCTGTCAGCTGTCTCTGGACAAACTTGACGTGACAGTTTTCCACCAACAAAACATCATGAAATCGGTGCATAATTTTCCTGCAGGAAATCTTGACCTAGGATTACTTCGTGTTGTACCGAGTCTACCTTATGTATGACACAGCTTATATATCCGTGTATTATCCGGTTCAAAAGCTATTAGGATGGGACCTTTTGAAATGGAGCGGCATATGACGTCAGCTGACGCCTATCAGTACTGTCAGCAACGCCGTCGGGAAAGCGCATGACTAAAGATGGGTTAAGGACTCAGTATGTAGATAAAACTAGCGCCAAAAAAGTTAAAATGAAAAAATGGCTGGCAGCTATAGGGTGCTCTTACCAGGTATAGGGTGTTCTCCGGGCAGCGGGTTCACTTTGGGCTTGTATGGGATCATCTGGCTGGTGTCGGGCCGCGCGATGTCCTTATTCGGATCGTTGTCTCTGTAGATGATTTTGTTTAGGTTAGTTTAAAAGACACGGACATTATGCCTAAAAAGCCATCAAAAACATAAAAGGTGTGGAATTTCGTCACGGGTAGGTTAACCTAGAAAAACCTGATTCATATTATAAGAAGTTTGTCGGTTTGTCTGTAAATTTGTTTAATCATGAATTAAATCTTCTTCTTCTCTCGTGTCGAAAGCATCACACGTCGCAGTCCCAGAAACGTGCCAACTTAAATAATAATACATTGATATTATAATATTGTAGACTAGCTTTTGCCCGCGACTTGATCCGCGTGAACTACAGAAAAAAGATATGTGGTTAACATTGCCCCTAAGTGTTTTATTTCAAATTTTATTTCATTTCATTATTTCAATAGCGTGATAATATGTAGCATATGTGTTATTCTGATGTCTAAGCTATCTCCATTCCAAATATCAAAATCCGTCAAACCGTTTCAGCGTGAAAGAGTAACAAACATCCATCCATGTATTAAGTAAGTAGTAAGTAGGCGTAGGATAAATAAATCGTTGGTAAATAATAATACATACGAATTATCATGTCATTCGGTTAAATGAAGTCTAGTTTAAGTGACATTGGATGATACGTCATAGGTGAAGTGTAACAAGGCGAAATGTAATTCGGCAAGACGTAGTGAACCCGTGTAAGTAGCCCTTTAACTTACTTCTGTCCCAAGATAAAGGCAGCCAGTTCAGGCGACACGCCGGCCAGGGGTCCGCCCAAGGCCCACGACTTGTTAGATATAGACGCCACCTCGGTGTAGCCGATGGACTTTAGCTCGGCAATGCTGCACGGGTACAGGTCCAGGAACTTGTATCTGTCGACCAGCTGCGCCGTCTCCTTGCCTTCAAACTCTTTGATCTGGAAATGTAAAAGTAGAATGTATTTTTAAGAATGGCCTGAACCCTGGTGTATAATGCGCGCGGGATGAGAATGGGATGGAACCTTGTCAAAGTGAACCGAAAATGACAGTTCTCGAGTAGCGTCAGTAAAAAATTTGTTAGTTCTGCGTTCTATCATAGGGTTATGAAATTGAAAATACACAAAATTTTTTAATGGTTGTAATCTAAAAGGATTTAATGATAATGCATTAATTGAATAAAACGTGATAAAACTCCAGCAGACACTACGCGCACAGAAAACACAAGCAAGTTTCGACGCGAGTTGGCATACATAACTAGAGTTTGCCGAAATGCTGACGCTACAGCTGACAGGCGGGCCGCGAGCATCTCAGTTCCAAAACGATTATCCCATCCTCATCCCGCGCGGATTATAACACCTGAAATTTTGATTCGGACTATACTTTGGACCGCCGAGCGCAAGACAGATAGCGAATCCATTGACGCCGCGCTGTCAAACCAGCTTACTTTCAAACGCTTACACGACAGCTTTTCTTCCGATATAGCACCTCTTCTGTGCTCTTGTGTATATGTTATTTCGCGCTTGGCAATAAAAATCATGTGGATAGTGAGAGAGAGAGAGAGAGAGAGAGAGAGAGAGAGAGAGAGAGAGAGAGAGACAGAGAGAGAACACTTATCACCGCACTTGTTACTCAGCCGGACACTGACTAGCTTCACAGACTAAAGTTTGACTCTGACCTTCTCGAGCACGGCCTGCCTCCTCTTCTCGACCTTGACGATGGAGACCAGGTCGCCGATGTTGGACTCGAACTCCAGGAACCGGTTCCAGATGTCCACCGAACACTCCGGCTTGAGACTGCCCGAGGATAGGACGCGCTCGAACAGCACGCGCGTGTTGTTGTCCTCTGGAATACAATGTTTTTTGATTTTATTGAACGAGCGAGCGAAGCTAGCGACGTTTTACGACTCTACTGGAACAATCCGGCGTGGCTGCGGCCACGAACACGTATGTATGAATGTTCGTTCGACGATAATATGAGTAAAGGTGGGATTGTTATGAAAATTGGTAGGCGGGTAAACGAAATTAAAAGAATTTTTAAGTTCGAACATGAGCCAAATCGATCAAAAGGGTTTATGAGATATGGGGTTGTACAGTTTATATGCAATGCGCGCGCGCGAATGTGAAGCAAAAAGTTACACTCGCGAATGCTTAGTTCGGGGCGAACCACAAGTTATAAAGTCTCTATCTGCGATCAGTACTGAGACTATAAGCTGATATTTTGTGTAAGCTTGGCGTTTGAACGCAGTCCGTCCTGTGACAGCTGCTTTCTTATTTGATTTACTTTGTTTATGGCTCGATTTTGCATTATGCGTCCAAGGCACTCGGCGAATGTCTCAATGACGCGTTAACGCGTCGAAGGCAGCAAATGTGTTAGCGCCATCTTGCTTCACGTAGCAAAATGGCGCTTGTGGATAGCGGGAAAAGAGGAAGACTTCAAAATATAAACACCAACGTACCGTTCAAATGGGACAGGTAGTCGATATAGCACAGCACGTACTCCGGTATGTGCGAGAACTTCTTCAGGCCGAGCTCGAAGATGCGGAAGGCGATGTTCTTGTCCTTAGAGCAGTAGTACTCCATCAGGGCTGCGGCCACGAACACGTGGTAGCGGGAGCTGTTTAGAAAAAAAAACGTAATACAGGGTGTTCAGGAAAGGTCACACTTTAGGGAGTGGATGAACTCATCAATAGGAACTACTTTCTATAAGACCAACTAAGAATAATAAAAAAAATCAACAGCTCCATACAATTGGTGCAGGAGGTACAGTCGGCCACACGCTAGGATACCCCTTTTTGTTCGATTGGTGCCCTTATGCCGCGCGCGGTAAGAGCTGTTATGGGGTGACTGTGGCCGATCGTACATATTTAAAATTTGTCCATATAGTAAAAGTGTCAAGCCTAGAAGGGTCAAAAAGGCCGTGTTTTACTCAAAAGAACTGGTGACCCTTTTGACGTATACCGCAATACACGCCGATTCAGTTAATGAATTTATGTCGCTGAAAAACGGTAAGTGAAATATTCCTTTTGATGATTCTAAACAAGGGACGACTAGTACCCGGTTGCCATATAGAGGCACACTGTACAGGGTGGCTGGTCACGTTTACAGTGGTCCAAACAATATTGCTGATCGACCACTCCTACATTGTTTGATAGAAGCAAATCGTTTTAGCCCAAATTTTTCAAAAAATATGAAAAATTCTCCGAGGGGAAGAGATCGGTTGGCAGACCATCAGCCAGATGGTCCGACGACATAGCCTAAGTAGCCGGAAAACAGTGGTTGCGTCTGGCACAGGATCGTGAGAGGTGGCGTGAGCATGAAGAGGCCTTTACTCAGCAGTGGGTGTTAACAGGCTGATGATGATGATGGAAAATTAGCGCACTATCAAGTCGTTACCGCGGATCCTAGAGCCGCCATATTGGATTTTACAGACTTCACCGGTTTTCGTAGGATGGATTGTGTGTGAGTATTGAATTATTATTCTTAGTAAAGCGCGCTACTTGGCTTCGTAGAATCAATAACTAGATTATACAGGGTGTTGTTTTGGTTAGTGACACCCGACTCAGGGAAGATAGTTTTAGTAACGCTTGAAACTAAAAACAAGAATTGCGAGTGCGGCCGCAAGCGATAGTATAATAGTAAGGGAAGCCACAATTCCGGTATTTTTTAACTGAATAATCACGCCTGAGTCAGGTGTCACTTCACAAAACAACACCTTGTACCTAGAGAAAACTGCCGTTTTGACCAAAAAATCTATCTAAACTCTAATTTTTAATTCGAGTCCACGGAATGACAGTTGCTAGTATGCTGCTGTCAGATAAAGCCTTTGTAGCAACTGTCATTCCGTGGACTCGAATAAAAAATTTGAGTTTAGGCCTGAGTTTTCAGCACTAATTTCTAGGTCGTAGGCATGGTAGAGAGCTCCTTAAACTAGGTCCTCACCGCGGGTCCTCTCTCGCCCTCTTGAACACAGTCCTAGCAGACTTGATGCCTTCAGCTCGTCGGGCGAACTTCATGTACTGAACGTAGGCCAGGGTCGGGTCTATATCCTCCATGTCCAGGTAACGGGTGTACACTTGGTGTACCTGCGAATGGAAGTGGAAATTAGTTTAAGATACCAAGTGATAAAACAAATTATTCTAATAACGAAACATTGGAATACTTTTTAAAACCGTTGGTCGCTCGCTCGTATATGGATAGTGAGTGAGTGAACGAGCGAGTGAGTGAGTCAGAAACCTCACCTTATTATAGTGCAGTCTGCTCTCTTCGTAATCGGCGTGCGCAAAGTGCAAGAGCGTGGATTGTTTGAGTGGTCCGCTCGTCGCGCGCTCGTATATCGCGGCCGCTTCGTCTGAGAATACACGCGCCGCGTTCGAATCCTGTTGGAAAGGAAACTTTGGTTTTTAATATCTTCTTCTTCTTCGTCGACCTACAGCCACCCAATGCTGAGTGTGGGTCTCTTCCATTGCACTCCATTATTGACGATCTTGGGCTTTTCTCATTCAGTCTTTTTCTGCCACTTTGACCAGGTCGTCGGTCCATCACATCAGTTGCCTGCCCACATTTCTTTTACCTCATCTGTGGTCTTGACTAGGACATATATGGCCCGCCCACTTCCACTAGTATCTTCTGTATAGTATAGTAGTATCTTCTGTACTAAATACGGATAAGTTTTGCTAAGCGAGGCGATATTTCGCCAGGGCCTCGATAGCAGGGCTGTCTTGGGACCTATACTGTTTCTGAGGGCCCAATATGAGTCTTAGACTTGGCTTTTACAGAGATATTGCCAGATGATGTAGACAAAAACTTGGTCTACGATTGCTGTCATTGTAGCCCATGTATGGAGTCCCACAAGGCTCTGTCTTGGAACCTACTCTGTTTTTAGTTTACGTCAGTATCTTAACTACTTAAGTGACCCAGAACATACTCAATGGGCTTTGCAGACGGCGCAGCAACCTCTTAGCTTAGCTCCTAGGCATTAAAAATCACTCAAAACTGCGATCGAGACCGAAAATCTCATAATTTTCCAATGTATTTACCCCTTTTTCCTGCAGTAACTTCGCGCTATGGTCGAGGAACTGGGCGGCTTGGTGCCACACATCCGGGTGATGGGCTAGGCACAGCAGACACTGCTCTATGGCGAACATCACTCGCCTGGCGACCAGAGCCGTGTCTTCCGACCGCAGAGGGTTGCCGCGCTCCCAGGCTATGTACTTCTTCCAGAGGTCCACCTGCAAGGAAATTGGGACTTTTAGGAAATATGTTAAAGGAAAGGACAGTGAAGGCCGTGGGCATTTTTTTTTAAAGTCTCAATAACACCATGTATTCGTAACTTCGTTGAATCTACTCAAATGATAGTCGGTCTTCGATCAGAATAGAATAAACTTAACGCCGGTCTATAGCAAATAATATTTAAATCCTTCCTTCCTTATCCTGTACAGATGTTTTATCTAACGAAAGCGGATGAACCATACTTGTAGTTGTAATGCTTCAAGTAGCGTTTTTATTGGATAATTTTGGCGTGAACTGAGTAACACTAGTCCCGAGCTTACGCACGCAAAGACATGTACATTTACACACACAAGTATGGCTCATCCGCTTTCATGAGATAAAACATCTATACTATTATGTATTGTGCGGTGTAGTGTAGAAAAAAATACGCACGCAAAGACATGTACATTTACACACACAAGTATGGCTCATCCGCTTTCATGAGATAAAACATCTGTACTATTATGTATTGTGCGGTTAAGTGTAGAAAAAAAAATACAAATTAGGTATCGAAAGTTGTGTTAATATTGTACCTGCTTCATTTCCTCCCGATCGACGGTAGGCGGTGTGGCCGGCATGTTCCTGTTGAGTCCTCTGGTCACAGTCTCGAGCTCCTTGGACACACGACGTGCGTTCATGTAGTCGCGGGAACGCTCCATCGCCATGCGCTCGGCTGAAGGTCGAATGAGACAATGTTAGAAGTTATTTGCGTTGTGTATTGTGTGTTTTAATAAGATGTATTTCTTTCTCTCTATCTCTCTCTCTCTCTCTCTCTCTCTCTCTCTCTCTCTCTCTCCCGGTAATACAGTTTTATTGTCGTGAATATATGATTAATTATATCAAATAATCGGCAATATTGAAAAAAAAAAACTGTGATTACTTCTAGGTACCGCCATGCAACTTAACTACTAAATAAAACATTTCAAAAACCGAATCTTTAATTTTAAATTAGCATATCTCATAAACGGCTGAACTGATTTTGATAAAACTAATAACACTCGCTTATAAAACCTGCTTTCAAATAATTAAAAAACCGCATCCAAATCGATTCGCCCCTTCAAGAGCTACGGCGCCACAGACAGACACACACACGCACCCTCTCACATACACTTGAACGGCGGTCAAACTTATAACACGCAGGGGTTAAAAATCAGATTCGTACCTATGATAGGATTGATGCTTTGCTCGAAGGCAATGTAGTCCTTCCACAACGTCTCGATTCCGATGATTGGGGTGATGACAGCTTTCTGGTAAACCTGTTATGACAAAAATTTTGATTGATTAATATTTTTGAACTTAAAGTTTTGTAAACACTTCCATACTAGTGGTTCGCCCCGAACTGTGAACTCGCGACCCCATATAAACTTAACAACCCCATATCTCGGCAACCCCTCGACCGATTTGGCACATGTTCAAATTTAAAAATTCTCTTTGTCTCATTTACCCACCTACCAAATTTCATGACGATCCGACTAAATTTACTCAAGTTATCGTCGAACGAACATTCATACATACATACAAACGCCGGATTGTTCCAGTAGACTCGGAGAACTTCGCTCGCTTCGCTCGCTCGTTCAATAATGGGCACATTGAGATAATTCAACGAGCGATCGGAGCGAGAGAACTATCTGATCAACTATTTTTTTTTTTATAATCACCTGCTTTAGAGGTCATATCTGACTTGTCTTTGCTGCTTAAAATGAACATTTTTGTACCTAATATCGTCATCATCATCAATTTCGGTTATCCCTAATCAGGAACATATGGCTCTAGTTTTCCATTCTGGCAGATTTTGCACCTTCATCTCAAGCTCGGATATGCTCCTGCAGAGACTGTTTGCCCTGTTCCACTGATTGACGCAAGGCAGTTTTAGGGCGTCCTCTCTTCCTTATACCTAACTAGCTTTTGCCCGCGACTTCGTCCGCGTGGACTACAGGAAAAGGATAATTGTGTGCTTTACTTTGCTCCTAAGTGTAAAAGCGTGATAATATGTAGCCTATGTGTTATTCTGATGTCTAAGCTACGATTATCTCTATTCCAAATTTCATCCAAATCCGTTCAGCCGTTTCAGCGTGAAAGAGTAACAAACACACTCACTCACTCACAAACTTTCGCATTTATAATATAAGTGGGATAGCTATAGTGAAAAGACAATGCTTTAGCGTATTTTTCGCCCGCGCCGCATGGCGTCTTTACAACAGACCTTTCTGACGGCAGAGATCTTCTGGTTCTCCGCGTAAGAGCCAACAGCATCGACCCCTTTCAGGAAGGTGACGTAGTCGTTCCATATGGGGTACGCGTGGATGTCCATACCAATCTTCTCCAGAGCGAAGTCGTAAGCCTGCGCCATCTTCTCTCTGTTTGAAGGAGATAGATACCACAATACAGACAAAGATAGTTAGTATAACCCGTGCCATTAAAGAAACGATATATAAATGGCGGACACTCTCGCGCCCTCTCGCTTTAATCATATCTCCGTCTATACTCACACGTAACGTTAGCAAAGTCATTTTAGGCAGTCCTGATTAGTCACCTACGCTTGGCTAATAAAACACGCCAAAATACGTTCGCCTCTTATTGATTTTTTAATGTTTGTCGAGTTATTTCAATATTGTAGTTTACGTTAAGTGTTGTTATTTGTTGAGGTTTGTATTATTTACTACGTTTTAATATTTTTGATCTTATTTTCATAAAGATTGTTGTTTAATCACAAACCCAATGTAGAACCACTACCTAATCAATAAAGAAAGCATCGTAAAACAATATTTCCTAACCAAAAATGTAAGAAAGTTTTAGGTATGAACCGAAATCGTATTTTCGTAACCTCTTTTTCAGACCTTACCATTGGTACCCGCCGCCATTTTCATATCGTTTCTCTATTGGCACGGCTTATAATCATCGGCCCCCGCGACGGATAAATAGCCTACTCATGCTCAAACGGCGAGGGCTGTCGCGGCTCAGGCGGGCGACAGGCGCGGGCGCACGGCCGCTTGTTGCTGCATGGTCAATTTTGGTTCAAAACGGGTCAGTTTAGTAGGTAAATGAATAACCATTATTATCCCGACGTTTCGACCCGTTTTGAACCAAAATTATGTGTGAATATCGCGAATAATTAAAAGGAAATAGATAGAGAACACTTTATTGATCACCAGAAAAAAAGGTTACAACATTTTTCTTAATCTACAATGAGCTGTTTTCACGGCTGTCAAATTTCGCTTTTTCTGAAGATATTTTTAATCTGCGTAATTTGACAGCCACATCCCGGTTCTTGTATGGCCAAGCCTATGAGCGCCATCTACAAAGGGGTTTGAATTAAGATTTTAACTGTCATGTCAGTTGAAAACGGGCCATTATAGACGACGGTCTGCAGAGGAAATGAATGGAATGGTTACAACGTGTATGAAACACCTGCTTCTTGGCAGTCGCGTAAAGACGTAAGCGGTGGGTAAAATTTGCCGTACACGAACAAAATTTCAAAAGCGGCCGTTTTTAGGGTTCCGTACCAAAGGGTAAAATGGGATCCTATTACTAAGACTCCGGTTCATCTATCTGTCTGTCTGTACAAAAAATAAGTTATTGCCGCGAACGAAAATTCGGTGAACAAAAATAGCTCAGTTTAGCTTAAAAAAATTAAAAAAAACTGTCAGAATATTGAATTTCCCGCCACGTTGCTATCGTCGAACCTTAAGGTCGCTAGATGGCGCCGTGACAATCCTACATCGCGCTATGGTTTTGTCTGAACTCATTGCATATAAGTAAAAAGCCTTGTTGAAACAGTCAATCCTCGTCGCCAATTGGGATCACGAATCCTAAATTTTTTAAGCCTGTGCTGCATTGCAACTTTTTTTAGCAATTTCGGTGCGGGCGGGTGTTACAAAGTAAAACAGGGCAAGTGCGAGTCGGACCCGCGTACTGAGGGGTCTGTATAATGCGCTCGGGATGAGAATGGGATGCGACTTTTTTGAACTGAGACGCACACGGTAAGCAAACTCGCGTCGATGCAACCTTGTCAAAGTAAAATAAATTATGTTTTCGAGTTCCATTCCATTCTCATCCCGCACGCATTATACCTGTACGTATGTAGTGTGACAAAACAGTGTAACCACGGGTCTACTTGGCGAATGTCTCGATGACGCGTTAACGCGTCAAAGGCAGTGAATGTGTTAAAAGAGCGTGAATCCACGTACTTGTAAGTGGGCAGCATGCACTTGGTTTCCTTCACGTAGTTCAGGTACAGCCTCCAGAGTTCGATGTTGAGGATCTTCATCAGACACCGCTGGAACAGCTGTGGGCACGCGGGCGGGAGAGTTAGAGTTTAGGGTTAATAAGTCGATAAAAGCCAGGGGCTTTGTTGGCTTACTTTAACAACAATCATGATCCCTTGATTAACTATTATGAGCGTGATCGAGACTCAACCACGATAGAATAGTTTAGAACAGTCTTTCCCAACGTGGGCGATAACGCCCCCTTGTGGGCGCTGCAGGCCTAAAGGGGGGCGGTAAGAGACCAAGAAAAAAAAGATACTCTGTTCGAATACTATAAAATTGCGTTTCAATAATCTATATATATAAAAGGCTTAGGTTGACTGACTCATCACGCTACAGCCCAAACGGCTGAACCTATAAGTATGAAATTTGGACAAAAGTTGCGTTATATGGTGGAGGGTTCATTTAAGAAGCGATTTTTTTTTATTTAACCCTTAAGTGGGTCAAAATAGGGCTGAAAGTGTGTATGGGAAAAAATTTTTTTTTGGTCTTTTGTTCTTAAATCTTGAATTTTTGTACTTTTGTTTTAAAAAGACTTTACACCTATTTCAGATTTTTTCTCATTTCTATGTTCTTAAGGGTTAAAATGGGTGCCAAAGTTTTTCGATTTTTTTCACCAGTTACGATCGATGCTGGAACAAAACCGCTAATGCCAAAACAATGAAAATTTGACAATAGTTGTAATTTGTGGACACGCTACGGGTTAAGACAGATTTACTTCAAGTTTAACCCTTAAGGCGGTAAAAATGGGGTCCAAAGTTTGTATGAAAAAAAAAATTTTTTTGTCCGTATTTACTTGCAACTAAGAATTCGTATATTAAATCAAAAATAATTTAACACCTGTTTTAGCTTTTTTCAAATTTTAGCAGCTTAAGGGTTAAACGAGGTTGAAATGTATGAATATTTTTCGTGATGTAGTGTCAACGTCGGGCCCAAACCGTTTAAGATATAACTATGAAATTGAAACTGCAGTAGCATTTTGTAGCAAAACTACCCACCATGAAGAAAAAAATATAATTTTAACCCTTCAAATGCCCAAACCGGGGTTCAAAGTTTGTATGAAATAAAAATTTTTTTTGGTCCGATTAAGTTGAAACTTAGTATTTGTATATTAAATAAGAAACAATTAAACACGTGTTTCAGCGTTTTTCAAAATTCTGCCCACTGAAGGGTTAAAAGGGGTAGAAAAGTTTGAAGATTTTTTCTGATTTAGTATCAATGCCAGGCCTAAACCATTAAAGCTACAATTATGGAATTGAAACTGCAGTAGTGTTTTGTGGCAAAACTACCTACCATGAAGAAAAAAATATAATTTTAACCCTTCAAATGCCCAAACCAGGGTTCAAAGTTTGTATGAAATAAAATTTTTTTTTGGTCCGATTTACTTGAAATTAAGTATTAGTATACTAAATCAGAAAAAAATAAACACGTGTTTCAGCGTTTTTCTCATTTCAGCTAATGAAGGGTTAAAATGGGTGGAAACGTTGAAGTTTTTTTCCTGATGTAGTAGCAATGCTGGGCCCAAACCATTGAAGCTACAACTTTTAAATTGAATGTGCAGTTGCATTTCATAGCACTACTACCCACCATCAAGAAAAAAATATAATTTTAACCCTTCAAATGCCCAAACCAGGGTTCAAAGTTTGTATGAAATAAAATTTTTTTTTGGTCCGATTTACTTGAAATTAAGTATTAGTATACTAAATCAGAAAAAAATAAACACGTGTTTCAGCGTTTTTCTCATTTCAGCCAATGAAGGGTTAAAATGGGTGGAAACGTTGAAGTTTTTTTCCTGATGTAGTAGCAATGCTGGGCCCAAACCATTGAAGCTACAACTTTTAAATTGAATGTGCAGTTGCATTTCATAGCACTACTACCGACCATCAAGAAAAAAATATAATTTTAACCCTTCAAATGCCCAAACCGGGGTTCAAAGTTTGTATGAAATAAAATTTTTTTTTGGTCCGATTTACTTGAAACTAAGTATTTGTATACTAAATCAGAAATAATTAAACACGTGTCTCAGCATTTTTCTCATTTCAGCGAATGAAGGGTTAAAATGGGTGGAAACGTTGAAGATTTTTCCCTGATATAGTAGCAATGCTGGGTCCAAACCATTTAAGTTACAACTTTGAAATTTGAACTACTGTTGCGTTTTATAGCAAAACTACCAACCATGACGAAAAAAGTAACAATGTTAACCCTTGAAATGCCCAAACCGGGGTAAAAGTTTGTATGAAATACATTTTTTTTGTCTGATATACCTACTTGAAACTAAGTATTCGTATGCTAAATCAGAAATAATCAAACACATGTTTCAGCATTTTTCTCATTTCAGCGAATGAAGGGTTAAAATGGGTGGAAACGTTGAATATTTTTCCCTGATGTAGTAGCAATGCTGGGCCCAACCCATTCAAGTTACAACTTTGAAAAACTACAGTTGCGTTTTATAGCAAAACTACCAACCATGAAGAAAAAAGTAATAATGTTAACTCTAAAACGGCCAAAACGGGGTTCAAAATTTGTATGAAATTATCATTTTATTGGATTCAGATTAACTTGAAACTAAGTAGTCGTGTATTGAATCAGAAATAATAATTAAACACATGTTTCAGCATCAAAAAGGGTGGAAACATTTTAAGAGTTTTCCTGATTTAGTATCAATAACAATGCCGGAACCATTAAAGCTACAACTATTCAATGAACATTTAACTACAGTTGCGTTTTATAGCAAATCTACTAAGCATGAAGAAAACAATAATAATGATAAACCTAAAACGGCCAAAAAGGTTCAAAGTATGTTTTTTTTTTTGTTGGATTCATTTGATCTTTACCAATTTGGTCACACACATACACAACACATACACTTCCACGCTGAAACTGCACGACGGATTTGGATGACATTTGGAATAGCGATAGCTTACAAAAATACACACCCATGACTCTATTCATGCTAATTTGATAATGCTGAAAGATGTACCCAGGCAACTTCTTATAAGTCTTCGCGGACGAAGTCGCGGGCGAAAAGCTAGTCAGTTATAAGTACTTAGCGGTTTTTAAGTATGTTTAAAAAGGGGGGCGTTAAAAAATAATTTATTCTTAAAGTGGGCAGTAGACAAAAAAAGGTTGGGAATCCCCTGGTTTAGAACAATGAGCCGTTTTCAGCACAAATTCACAAAGCATTCCATAGATGGTGCCTACAGGCGTGGCCATAGAAGAACCGGAATACGGCTGTCAAAATGTATCTGTGCTAAGCGAAATTCTACAGCCTTTTTCCGGTTCTTCTATGACCACGCCTGCAGGCGTCATCTATGAAATGCTTTGTGATTTTTTGCTGAAGTTTTAAATCACATTAAAATTATAGCAGCCAGTTCATGTCAAATAGAAGTATGAAGTATGTCAATTATCTTCAAATTAGAAGGGATTATGATTATCATTGTTGTTGAAGCAAGACAATTTTAGACCCAGGCTTTAAATGATATGAATAATTCGTTTAAAAAATGCTGTCCCTTCAGTGACTGCTGCTCTCATTGGTCATTTTTGTGTTGAAGATAATTGAACGAGCGAGCGAAGTTCTCAGAGTCTACTTGAACAATCCGGCGTTTGTATGTATGTATGTATGTTTAGTATGTATGAATGTTCGTTCGACGATAACTTGAGTAAATTTAGACGGATCGTCCTGTTTGGTAGGCGGGTAAATGAGGCAAAGAGAATTTTTAAGTTCGAACATGAGTCAAATCGGTCGAAGGGTTGCTGAGATATGGGGTCGCGAGTTCATAGTTCGGGGCGAACCACTAGTATCCCACCACAGACAGGACAGGTCGGGTCTCCTTACGATGTTTTCCTTCACAGTTATCGAGTGGTCTTACTACCACAAAGTGTTACTTGAAAATAAATTCATTGAACGTCGAGACTTGAACTCGAACATTAATGGGGTTAAAGTGACCAACATTGCAGTGTCGGGAACATGTATTTTACAGATTTATTGCAATCTCAGGTATTACAACACAATAATACTAGTGGTTCGCCCCGAACTATGAACTCGCGACCCCATATCTCAGTAACTCCTCGACCGATTTGGCTCATGTTCGAACTTAAAAATTCTCTTGGCCTCATTTACCTGCCTACCAAATTTCATGACGATCCGACTAAATTTACTCAAGTTATCGTCTAACGAACATTCATAAATACATACATAATACATACATACATACATACAAACGCCGGATTATTCCAGTAGCCTCGGAGAACTTCGCTCGCTTCGCTCGCTCGTTCAACAAGGTATTGTAGTAGTACAATAATACAAGGTAGTATACAAGGTATTGTTTTGTAAAGTGACACCCGAATCAGGAGTGATTATTTACACAATAGTAAAGAAAAAGAAAAACAGCGAAAAACACCCAAAAATCATAAAATTGTGGCCATCCTTACTATCGCTTGCGCCGCACTCGCAATATCGGGCGTCACATCGCGGGCCCGCTTTGAGAAGAGGTGTCCGCACATCGCGGTTATTATAGAACAAATAAAACAATTTTTACAAAAAAAAACTTATTTTTAGTTTCAAGCGTTACTAAAAATATCGTCCCAGAGTCGGGTGTCACTAACCAAAACAACAGCTTGTATGTTTGAGCGGTCATTTCCCCCATCTTATAAGAGTGGAGGTGCCACGATAGATGTAAAGACTTAGGCTTTTTGTTGGCAACAAAAAGGCATGCAAAACTAAGAGCAAAGTTACGTACCTCTGATTGCAGCATTTTGTAGTCCTCTTTATTTTACTAGTGGCTTGTTTGTCCCTTGTTGCCCTGTGGACCCACTATTCTGGCCCACCAGGAAACACCTACCTATTGCCCATGGACACAATTTTTTTGGCCCGGACAAAAAAGGGGGTGTGTTGTACGTTATTAAATGTGTGTCGATGAATTTGTGTGTCTGTCTGTCAGTGGCATTAGGTGAACTGATTTTGATTTGTTTTTTTTTGTTTGAAAGGCGAATTGATGCCTATTTAGGTATTCTTAACTACAGGGTGCACTCTAAGTCGATAGCGGAACTTTAAGTAGGCTGTCTACTGATCACTACAAACAACTTTTACCACGTGGCGAAAAAAATGGAGCGAAACAAATATCTGCTGTTCCATACCAAAGGTCGACTTAGTACTGCGCCAAATGTATGAAACAGCTGATATTTTTTTTGCTCAATTTTTTTCGCCACCTGGTAAGTCGTTTGTAGTGATCAGTAGACAGCCTACTTAAAGTTCCGCTATCGACTTAGAGTGCACCCTGTAGATTGAATCAAAATCGGTTTGGCCGTTTATATGATATTCTATTTTGAAATTGAAATGTCGGGGATTTCTGAGATTTTTATGAAAACCTGCTAGGTTTTGTAAATTGTATTTTTTTTTCACAGGATTTTAGAGATACTGTCAGTCCTAAAGTATGACTATCTCCTAAAGTTCAGGAAAATTAGTTACTGTGTAACAAAAATCATGGGAGCATGCAGTCTCCACTGTGTGAAATTTTAATTTATTTTTGCTGTTTATTTCCAAAAGCACTACAGGTTTAATGTACATAATTATTTCCTACATATTAAAAAAAATACTATTTTAATCGAAGTTTCTTTTTATGTTTATCACAAAGTGTAATTTTCTACATGAGTCAATTACCCTATTACTTTTTCTACAAGTATGTGTCACACCTTATACTTAATAGCACAAATAATTAAGTTCTAAATTAGGGATTAAATACATCTCAAAAGTAATCTTCTTCTGCAACTTAAGTCACTGCCATAGGAAATGCTAGTGGTCTAATATTTAATAATATAAAAGTTTTGTAAGTAAATTCTTTATCATCGACATTCATTCTTGAGTAGTCTGTAGTGATGCAGTTAGAGCAAAGATATCTATTAAAGCTAAAGTTTTTTTTCCAGTAGGTGTTTTTCTCACAATTCCACTGTTACAGTCAGCAACCCTCAAGGATACCCCTTTTCGAACGAGCGAGCGAAGCGAGAGAAGTTCCTTGAGTCTACTTGAACAATCTGGTGTTTGTATGTATGTATGTATGAATGTTCGTTCGACGATAACTTGAGTTTTAGTCGGATCGGGTAGGCAGGTAAATGAGGCAAAGATAATTTTTAAGTTCGAACATGAGCCAAATCGGTCGAGGGGTTGCCGAGATATGGGGTCGCGAGTTCGCAGTTCGGGCGAACCACTAGTATTAACTGACTTCAAAAAAGGAGGAGGTACTCAAATCAACCCATATGTGTTTTTTATGAGTTACCTCAGAACTTTTTTCGACGTGAACCCATTTTGATGATTTTGTTTTAAACGGTACAGTATAATCCCATAAAAAAATGGTGAAGATCTGATGAAGAACTTCGGAGATGGAGAACGGAACTCCTCAACAGACAGCAGCAAATCACTCGGAATCAGTGCAATAGCATAATAAGAACCTCCTTTTCGCTAGTGTAGTCAGTTTTTTTTTTACTTAATTTGTTTTATTAGATTGACGGACTATAAATACTTTCTACTATAAGAGCTACTGTGGTGTATGCTATCAAGTGGCTGATCATATAATAATAATAATAATAAAGCCCTTTTATTCCGAATTTGCTACAATTTTGGTAATACATGTTTCAAGTTAATATTTAACCGCTTGGTTGGCGTAAAAAACATTTCAGTACCCTCAGGGAGTCTAAAACTAAGGCCTTTGCATCTACGTAATGAGATGATTTATACAGCGTCCAGTGGCACCTTCACTCACACTAGATGGGTGAAGAGACCACTCGGCCCTGCAGGGCCTGGGACATTGTTTTAGATGGAGTAGGCTTGCCCAGCTCCTATACCATCCTGACAGCTTAGTCGACCTAGCCCACAGGAAAGACAGGTCAATACATGTGGAGCCAACTGAGCCGCGGGTTTCCTCATGATGTTTTCCTTCACCGTTAGCGAGTGGTATTGCTATCACAAATTCACAAATGTACGTAACTTTGAAATTAAACAATTTCGGATGCACCTTCCTTCTCGAGCTGATCATACAAGACTTAAAAATTCTGCTTGTGAAAATGTAAAGAAAACCAAACTTACATAAATGAACTCTAAAAATCACTACAGACAGCTCCCAGGCAAAACATCCATCATCTTTCTCAAAAACTGTGACTTATCGCAAAAGAAAGTTTCCTCCGAGATGTCTGAACACGCATTAGACCCCCTAACTGAAATCAAAGATACGTTTGAATGTTGTTTCTTTATTAAAACTTACAATTATGACTAGAAATGGTTGCGTTGCTCTCTTTACTCTTTTTGAGTATATAATATCACAAATATGCTCTATAGTAATTACTATTTACCTTTTTAGATGCTGTTACTGACCTTTTCCACTCTCTCAAAGTTACGTTGCTTCATCTGAAACATAGAAATTAAATTGGTGAGGATTATTCTCTATACAGAGTCAATGCCGTCTTTAACATAAGGGGAAATAGGGCCCGTGCCCAGGTATTTGAACCTGAGTCCTCACGCTTGTGAGGCAACAACAAAACTACACCCCGCCCCCAACTTAACCCACCAACCAATGTACCTACCGGACAAACCAAAATAATAATCAATGGACTAAAATACGTACCTCCTGTTCGATAAAGATTTTCCAATACCGCCCCGTAGTTGGGAATGCCTCGATCAGTTTCTCGTACATCGACCGGACTTCATTTATGGACCTCGTCTGGGCTTCCCTGATGAGTAAGGACCAGGAGTCTACATCGTATGTGTTGCTTTCGACAGACCGCTGAGCGCGACTTAACCTCTCATTTCCCCAGTCCTGAAATTGGAAGAAATACTGCTTTAAACTGTGCGGAAACGCTTAGAAATACACAAGGATAGACTAATTGTAACTCTAAGTGGGTAATTATTGTTAAAACTGCTGATGGACTTACGATTTCGGGATTTTCTTCCATAATATCCACCATGATGTTTGTTGGCGGCATAGACTTATTATAATTCTATGGTTGGCGGTGTATCACTTTTGTGATACAAAATACAGCGGTTTGAAGTGGCGTGGTGAGTGGGATTGAAGCTTTAGTTTATTCTACAGTCAACTTGGAAGGAATACGCAATCGTTAGCAAGAAAATTACGCTAAAATTCACGAAAAACTGAACACAGCATTTTGCAAGCGAAGCGAAACGGATAATTTTCACAGAATAATATAAAGAGATTGAGAGAATATTTGACGGATGACGAACGCGTTCTTTTTTATTCTGTGGTAAAAATGCATTTTTACAGCGCCATCTGTTGTTGAGTAGCAACACTGAAGTTCTCTTTACCGCCATTTGTCGATTTGTAGCACTAAACAAACACTATCGATAGCGATAGGGAGCGAGCACTAAACAGAAAATAATGACAGTATCGATGAGTGGCACAACCAAGGTTCCCATCGAACAATATCAAGAAACTAAAACGTCTAAAACCATACATACGTTAGATGGCGCTAAGATAAACAAAATCTCGACAGTGACGCTATCTAGCGACTTTTTTTAGGAACCGTATAAAGAATGTTGCCAGATAAGCCTAATTCCTACAAAGTGGTAGAAAATCAGTAAGTTCGTTGATAGGTACCTTCTTTGTAAAAATTACGGCCCGCATCACTGCCGTACCGTACTGGGCCCTTAGCCTGTAACACAATGGTGCCAAAATGGGCTGTCAGGTGACGACTTCAATTACGATTTGCTAACGCTGTCCGTCCTTTTAATGTTTTTGTAGTACAGCAAATAATATTTTGATTCTAATCCTAGAGGATTAGTCCTCTGGTTGTAGGAGAAAAACGAGGAGAGCCCGGTTTTGTCCTTCTGCCGGGACGCCATTGACCCGCCATTGTGTTACAGGCTAAGGGCCCTGTTCCGAACGGCGTCGTCGTCCAAACCCATAAATACCAACTTTTTTTTACTTTTGCCCATGATAAAAATTGCCCATATTTATCGATTAGAGTGAGGGCAAAATGGAGGGAAAAAATCTAGAAAGTTTTTTTCTTTATCCTGTGTTATCCCGATGCATAAGCTATTTCCAGTCCAAATCCGTTCAGCCGTTTCATTCAGCGTGAAAGAGTAATTAACAAAAGGGCTACCGTTTTACATACAAACATATAAACATACATACATACATACATACAAACGCCGGATTGTTCAAGTAGACTCGGAGAACTTCGCTCGCTTCGCTCGCTCGTTCAAATATAGCGTTCTCTCTGTTACGTATACCATACAAATGACAAAGATAATAAAAGACAGTGTGCGTAAACCCTTCTGAATGCTCGTACACACAGCGCTACTTTTTACCCGACTACGCGAAGCAAAAAGGTGGGTTATGATTTTAGCAGCGTATTATCGGTAGCTTTGCGAACTGCAAGCACGACTACTCTGCATCCACAGGTAGGTAATTATAGCTGATAGATATGCTCAGTGCTGCTTTTAGCCAAGTTCTATTTGAACCCATGTTTTATGTGCATTAAAGAAACATTGGTTTTTAATGCGATCCACATAATACCTACTCGAAGCGTTTTGCAAAGCTTCTATTTTTCCTTCTTAATTTTTGACGCGTCTATTTTACTAATTTTACTTTAGATGAAATAGGAAAAAAAACAATGTTATGGAAATAAAAAAAAAAATCGACTAGAAGGGAAATGTCGCGGTAATTCGGTAGGTCGAGAAAAAATTAGTACTTGTTTTTAAAGCTCTATTAGATTAAATAGAACATTTTAAGAATGCATTTTGGAGGAAAAAATTCTAAGCCTTTTATTTATATTTTTAATTAAATTTTAAACTTTCTCCGGATGTGACGTCATAAAAAACCAATTGTCTATGGTCAAGTGCTAATCTGTGGTCAAAATGACAACTGTCAAGTCTTATCTGTGGTTCATTGTTTTGTTTTGTTTTCGTCATTTTCTGGCGTTCTATTTCAACTGATTGATCGACTTTAAACACGTACCTAATTAACCTTGCTTTAACCCGGACACCGAACAAAATCTCTGCATATCTTGAACTTGGCTTCACACGTAACCAGACACCGAAACCTCTTCACTTCTTGACCTTGGCTTTACACGTACCTGGACACCGATATTTGCTTTCACGATGGACCCTGGCACTGGCAGATCCAAAGGATTACAATGCTTTGTTCCGGTGTGCCCAAATAATGAGCAATCAACTCCGGACAAAGTATTCGGCGGATATATGAACCACTGAAGTACGAATGGTGTATCCTAGCCAACACTGACTATAAAAAATCGAAGATAATGTTTTGTTGCGAAGATCTCAATGTAAGTAAGCTTTTAGCCATTGCCTTCCCCTTTACAGGGCCTGCATATGGTTACTTCAAACTATCTAATGTTTAATAAAGTCCCTGTCAGTGTTGATTCTACATGATATTCATCTACTTTCTTTTAATTGCAGCTTGAAACAGATTTGAAAAATTACCAACAATGGAAGCTGATGAACCAACAACCAAAAATGAAAACCAGCGCAAGATTCAATCTCAAACTAATAAGGAAAATATTGAAAATGAAAAAGAAACTACATACGAGATGTTCAGTAAGGCACCTACATGCACAAAGCTGCTTTGCAAGCCCAAGATAGGCGAACCTAAAAAAAAGGAAATTTGATGGCACCTATGCATGTTGAGTGCTCTACGCAGTGCAAAGTAAAAATGGTGGATCGAGCCGCAGGTGTACAGGCCATCTTCTAGACAGTCGGTCCAAGCAACGCAATCTAACTAGGATCCAGTGGCGAGTTATTACAGAGCCAGGAAAATTGAATTTTTTATTCCTTTGCACTTACAATTTTTTTAGGGTAAATAAAACACTTCCAAAAATACATTGCTTTCTCTGATTCTTGTATAATCTCTTTCTTATTGTTTACCCAGTATTTAAGGATTTTGTTATTTATTTCAAGATGGGCTCGCTACACAAAAGCTCAATGTAGGCCTTATCCAATAACACTGGGCTGATGTAGTTGATGCTTTTCTGTATCTTTACCAGCCAGAATAAAAGTAGCAGTGAATGTTTGCAGGCAGCCCCCTAAAAAAAAGTTTTGTAGTTAGGTATACATACAGAGAAAAGATAGCAGGAAATATAATGTTTACAAAAATAAAGTACAAGTTGCTTCAGTAATGATTTCTTCAGTCTCTTGAATTTTTGCTAAAACATTGTACAGCTTGTTGCCTAATCTATGCTCTGACACTACTTAGGCCCTCACAATGCAGACATATCCCATAGCAGAATCAACGTATGAATGACAAGATATCCTGTAAAATAACTTTGCTAAATAAATAAAATTACTAATGATAACGTAAGAATGTTATGGATGATTTAAACTTATTTTTAAGTCTCCATCACCAAAAAATATTATTTCTCTGGCATAAACTGAACTTTGAGCCACTCTGGCCTAAACTGAACAGTTCTACACTATATGAATCATTTTCTGTTTTAGCGTCTAAACTCTAAAAGGTGAGACAGATTTTTATGTTCCTTTAATCAAGCTTGATACAATGTTGATTAATGTGAACCAACATGGTGACAAGATACTTACATCAATGCCTTAGCCCCTCTAATTTCAGCAATATTGTGGCTGTTATGTATTCTAGGATCATAATTATTTCCACATTAGGCAGATTGCGGGAGTCTGCTTTGTTGACAAAGTTATCGAGCCGCAGGTGTACAGGCCATCTTCTAGACAGTCGGTCCAAGCAACGCAAGTCTAACTAGGATCCAGTGGCGAGTTATTATCATCAGTGTCCAGTTATAAAAGTGGGAGTCACATTTGATGGGAGTTTACAGTATCCAGCTGAGCGGGAGTCACAAGGGATGGATGGGTTATAGGTCAGGATCGGTGCCACAATCAGTAAACGTTAACTTAACAAACAAGACTGAAATCGGAAACTTTAAAACAAAACAAACAACAACAAAAACCACAAAATGTTATGGCCGGTCCACAATCACGCCACACACCTCCGCGCACGCTTCGGCGGAGTTTCTTTTGTTTGTTTGTATAGAAAACCGACGCAAGGAGCGGCGTGTAAACACTTCTCGCGGAGGTTAGCGCGTGAATGTGGATAGGGCATTACTCAAACTTATCTGTCAAAAGTAGATGACAGATTATCGGAGTTGCCAGCATTAGCACAGTGCAAATTACCAAAAGTCTGCCGGCAAACTGTAATCTTATAATCTGCGCCGAAAATCGGCTATACCAAGACTAGAGCACTCTCAGACATTTTATTACAAGAAACTAAGAAAAATAAACCACTGATCATAACTCACACAGCCGCAAACCGATTTTCCGCTGTTTTTCGGAGTTAAGTGTCTGGTTGCCGAGTGAGTGACGAAAGCAGTTTTGTGATTGCGCAGCATTTTAAAAGAAACAAAGTTGGTTGTACTTTCGAATCAATATCGGAACCGCATTTATTTATTTCAGTATTTCAGGAATTTTCTCTAAAGTTGGTAACACTATGATATTTCTCCGGCAAAAGGAACTACGTCACGACCGTCCAGCAGAGACAATATGATGAAGGTCAAATGAAATGAAGGTCATACATAGTTTTGCATATAAAAAAATAACTACATGCTTATAAATTTTTTCGATTACTGCAAATAGCTCCAGAAGCCTATTCCTCGAAATGGTTTTCGAATCAGAAACATCTATGATTTTATGGAGAAGCCAATTCTGGCAACATTTTACTGTCTCGCTTTCTTTCGGCCTCAAGTCACTGTTGTTGTGTATTTTATAGTCAGTTTATCTTTCCCATTCAATAAATCCTCGCTAAATCATAATCGGCGAGTGATGCAAGTCGCCAGTTATTTTTATAGATGATGAATTTATTGATTTATGTGGGCTTCGTAAAAAAACCACGCTCGCTACCGGGAGGATGTAGAACAGTCTTCTAACATGTGATTGTGATTTTGTTAATATTTAATTGAAAATAGCGCACAAAATGGACGTAATATCGTTTAAAACGTGTGTTTAGTGACAAGTGACTATTGTTTAGTGTCTGGTTTAGTGAAAATCTACCGAGAAACTATACGTTTATCGTTGAAAACTGTGCATCTTTGGTGATCGTATTCGGTAGGATCCTAGCTTCGAGTGGTATCCATGAACGAAGTTTGTAAGTTTATTTTTATTTCTATCAGTGTTTGCGATAACGATCCTAAACCCGCGCTTTTTGTTTTAAAACCATTTTTTTAACACCATCTGGCTTGCAGTGCATCTTCTATGACTCATTTTCTTCACACAAACTTGCATTCGATTATGTTTTATTGCTTTTATTTCCTCCTATAGTAAGAAATGAGAGATAACTTCGCTCTACACATGCATTTGCCGGCTCAAATTAGCACCAATTATCAACTGTTACATGAAACTTGCAATTAGCATGCGTTGAAGATGGATGGGTTTGTATTGTAAACATTTTGCTTAGATTGTGTGTTATGATTTCGAATTAAATCCATTCGCTTATATTGTGTTGCCGTGCCAAGGCAGTGCCATATAGAATGCGACCATATGACTTGGTTCCACTGCATTATATGTATATTACACATATTAATATGTAGTTTACATTGTTAATTAAGACATTAAAGTTAAGAAATCGACAAACCATGGCACTGCCCAAAAAACTAGTTTTATGACCAGAGCACATAATCGGCTAGAAACCTAATGTATATCAATCATCATATTTATTTTTATTTTATTTATTCAACCTAATTCAATAACATAGTACACTAATAAAACATAACAAAAGATAGTTTCCAACCAAAAAACAATAACACTTACCTACAATAATAATAATTGTCAGGACATGTTACTTGTACAGTCTATGACACACTTGGTTACCTCGTTTTGTTTGATTAAAGCTCTTACGACGCGCGCGGTAAGAGCTACCATACCCAAGCATTTCGCTGACCATATTATTCTCTTCTTAAAAAAATAGGTAAAAAAACTTTTTAAGTTAAACGGTTTTATGTTAAACATACATTGCAATGTTTAAGATAAATGTACTAAAAACCAAAAAATAATAAAATAGATACAGTCGTGGGAATTATAAACATATGCATAGACTAGACTAAAATAAAACCGTGGGGCACGTCAATGGTCTACAATCGTTGATTAAAATGTTTGTTTTGTAATGTTACACTATAATTAATTAGGCAGTTGACGTGCCCCACGGTTTTATTTTAGTCTAGTCTATGCATATGTTTATAATTCCCACGACTGTATCTATTTTATTATTTTTTGGTTTTTAGTACATTTATCTTAAACATTGCAATGTATGTTTAACATAAAACCGTTTTACTTAAAAAGTTTTTTTACCTATTTTTATTTTCTAGTTTTTAGTTTTTATTTCGCATTCTGTTTAATTCATATAGTACATTGTATTATACTGGTTGAGCACTTTCATTTGATACCCATATTGATGGGATCGATAAAACCTACGTTATCCGCCATTTTGTAGCGGCCGCCATCTTGTATTTAAATTTTTTATAGTATATTGTATTCTGCTTGTTGAGCCCTTTCATTTGATACCCATATTGATGGGATTGATAAAACCTACGTTATCCGCCATTTTGTAGCGGCCGCCATCTTGGATTTCAATTTTTTATAGTATATTGTATTCTGCTTGTTGAGCCCTTTCATTTGATACCCATATTGATGGGATTAATAAAACATAAATTATCCGCCATTTTGTAGCGGCGGCCATCTTGAATTTATAATGATAATGAATAAACATAATTATATTGTCACCAAAATCCAAAGTGTATACAAAATTTCAGATTAATCGGTTGACAGGAAGAGGGTGAAATTTGAATTACTAAATTTGACCCAAGAATAAAGAATAAAACAAACGGGGTGAGCTAAATAAAACCGTTTAAAAAAACATAATAATGCTCAGGAGAAAATCTGATTGATATGGATTGACATTTGACAGCTTCCTCATTCTCCATGACTCAAGCAAACATTACACACTTTTAATTATTTTATGACTAGCTTTTGCCCGCGACTTCTTAGTCCGCCCTGACTAAGATAAAAGTTGCCTATACAAGGTGTTACAAAAGATACTAACTCTTTTTACAGGGTAGTAGCACCCGGTGATAGAGATCATAACCTAAATATTTTGTTAGCTCTATGATGTTCCGTTGATTTTTAAATTAATAAAATGTGAACGCTGTGGCGGGAGAAAAGTATTTTTTAAATATTGTTATAATTGACTTTCACAATGTTTTAACAAGTTTTTTTCAACTTTTTTTTACAGAATTGACATCCTGTTGACCAGTAGGTTACACCCTGTAAAAAGAGTTAGGATGTTTTGTAACATGTTGTATTTGGCCGCGCTATCGATGTCAGATATCAATATTTATAGATACCAATTTTCATCCAAATTCGTCCAGTCAATTCAGCTGCATAGAGTAACAAACATCCAAACAAACTTTTGTATTTAGAATAATGATTAGTGTGAAGTGTATCATCTGCCTACCCACGACTAGCATCCTGCTCCGGCTTCATACGGGTGCAATTTAGAAGAAAAATGTGCACTAGCAAGAACACTAAACGCAATGCACGCAGAAGTCGAGGGCAAAAGCTAGTTATTTATAAACCTTCCATGAAAAAATATCTAACTGATGGTGAAAACCGCATCAAAATGCGTGGTTTAGGACGATTATTGAGGTACACACGACTTATGTTACGGGCGACTTTACAACTAAAGGGTACAGTCTGACGTGTTGTCGTGTGTACTTAATTGCACACAAAACAAATTGAGGACATAGCAAAAGAAAATGCATGCACAAAGGCGAGCCTATCTCTGTGAGAGGTTTATTCCAGCAAACCTTTGGGGAATCGACACTTAAAATGAGCGTACATAATTATGTTAGGAGTAGTTAACGGATAAACAGACAGATGTGGAAATTCCTCTTTGCTTACACAATAAGAAATGACCTGGTATCAGTCAGCAGTGGCTTGATAACATTGTTAGTGGCATTTAATAGTTTTAATAATGTTTTCCTCATTGTGAATTTGTAGCAGCAACGTGATTATTGATAATGTATTATGTGATAATGTATTGCCAAGCTTTAGAGAATTTTTGAAATCGAGAATAGGTACTTCAAATTAAAAAAAAAACACGGATCGGACACAAGGGTCTCACTTTCCTGTTTTGGACCAGCCCTGTATTATTTTAATTTGTTTCCAATTATACAACAGAAAAGTAATAAAATATTCTTGACAGCGGTGGGATTCGAACCCACGCCCTTTCGGACTGGTGCCTAAAACCAGCGCCTTAGACCGCTCGGCCACGCTGCCTTCTGCTTGGGGTCGCGAAATTAGCACACGCCATCGATAGAGCGTTACGATTACGCCGATTACCTGATAAAACGTTTTACTGACACCATAATAATATCATTATGACGTCATAGTACGACTGGTCCAGTCGTACTATTGGACCTATTGTGATGTATTTTCACTTTTAGATTTTTCATAAGCGGCACGTTTTGCGAGTCAAAAAATCTTCTGCTTTGAAATCTATGTTATTGAACGAGCGAGCGAAGTTCTCCGAGTCTACTGGACTGGAACAATCCGGCGTTTGTATGGATGTATGAATGTTCGTTCGACGATAACTCGAGTAAATTTTGTCGGATCGTCATGAAATTTTGTAGGCAGGTAAATGAGGCAAAGAAAATTTTTACATGAGCCAAACCGGTCGAGAGGTTGCTGAGATATGGGGTCGTGAGTTCGTAGTTCGGGGCGAACCACTAGTTTCGTTTCAAGGGGCGTGCGAATAAGGATGTCGCCATGTTGGTTTTCGTTTCGTCTGAGTGGTTTTAAGTTTTAATAGCTACAAGGGTGGGCTATCGATTTTATTTCACCTCTGTCGCGCTTCATTGCGAGGTAATTGAACTTGACTGTGTAACGGGTAGGCTAATGGCTGTCTGGCCGATATTGCCAAATACAGGGTGACTTTTGATGGTACCTACAGTGTGCGGTAGAAAAAAAACTCACTAATCATGTTTTCTTGTAAAAAGTTGCCAAGACGAGACCATACGCCTCGCAATGTCAAAAAGCTTTCAGATCTCATGTAAAATTGAAAAATGTATTTTTTACAGAAATGTCATCCTGTTGACCAGTAGGTTAAACCCTGCAAAAAGAGTTAGGACCTTTTGTAACACGTTGTATAAGCCGCGCGGGATGAGAATGGGACCTTTTGGAACTGAGACGCGCGCGGTAAGCAAAACTCGCGTCGATGCATCCTTGTCAAAGTATATTTTCGATTGACTTTGACAAGGTTCCATCCGATTCTCATCCCGCGCGCATTATACTATACCTACTTCGTCAATCTTGACACAATACTGTCGAGGGTAGAGGGGCTGGGCTGGGACTCGGGGTTGTGAATGAGTAATAGAGGAGCCAGACGGTTGTTCCGCGTATTTTAGTCTTCGTTTTGTGAATAATTCTACCTTGGACTGTAATGTTTTTCTTTTTTCGAAACTTAATGTGCAAGTGTCTCCTAATTTAGTACAGTCGACCGTGGCACAGAGAAGGAAAAGAGCAGTAGGTAAGTCGGCCTACGACCGTCCATACAAAAGCACACACATCAAAAATGTGTCTAACCGACGAGCAACGAGCCCGCAGTGAGCGGATGAACGCCAAGACGAACGCGTCGTCCATCCCTCCTCCATGACTAAGACTTCCGGACGAAGTCGAAACATGTCGGCTATTCCGACAAAATAAAAGTAAGTGAAACCGTTAAAGCGATATAAAAATGTGCAGTGCTTACGAAAGTTTAAGTTTTAAAAGTGTCTAACCGAGCATGTTTTTGCTTTTTTTTAGTTATTTTATTCAAAACAGCTTTAAATGTAGTTACTGAAAACAATTTTCGCCATCTATACAGGGTGTTAAAAGACCGCCAACAAAGCGGGAACCCACTGATTGCCTGCATCATAACGAACATTTTTGCCCAAGGAACCATGCCTGGGAAATCAACGGTTTCCGAGATAATGAGGTCTAAAGTTGGACACAATTTTTGTTTTTTTTTGCATTAATAAAACCAGAATCGTATAATAAACATTTTTCCCAAAGATACCTTATGTGAAAAATTAACATTTCACAACAAAAAACGACATTTAAATTTCCCTGCACCGATGGAAATCAAACATCGCCCGCCCAACACCGCATAACATAAACATAGCTAGGTACGATCGCGCGCCAAACAGCTGTTGAGTTCAGCTTCGAAATCATGAAGCAAAGTCAAGCCGACCGCCCAGTGGCGGATACAGGATTTTAGTTTGGGGCGGGTTTAACCCACCTGACTTTTTGTAGGTAATTCGTAGGGCGTGCGCGTAAATTACCTTTTTTTAGCCTCTTATTTAAATTGTTATTAAAATAACTAGCCAGAAAAAAATAGCATTTTAGCCCTAAAACCATAAAATTGAAAGAGAATTGCAAGAAAGCGGCATGCAGTAGGAAGGTACAGTCGGCCACACGCTAGGATACCCCTTTTTTGTTGTGTCCGATTGGCGCCCTTATGCCACACGCAGTAAGAGCTACCATGGGGTATCTGTGTCTGTGATTGTAGCCGACCATACCTACCTAATACAACCGAGGGTAGAGATTTTGTAAATCTGTTTGATAGATCGATAACAATAGCAATCAGTCCCTAATTAAAAAATCGCGAAGTAAAGGCAAAAGCACGACGACCTTTACACACAAACTTAGATCCACGACACCAATCAATCTCGCTACCGTGTTCTACTGAAATATTATCGCATCTCTACCTACCCCTTTGTGAAAACAAGTGCAAGTCGGGCGTCATACGATCATCATCGGCGACGGCCGGCCCCCGGCGGCCCCTAGCTCCGGCCCTTACTACCCGCCCGCCGCACTCCCCGTTTCTCGCCCCGGCTGCGTCTGCGGCGGTCTGAGCCGCGCGGCTGCCAGTTGAACCTAGTCGGTCACGCGGAGCGCACGCTCGTCGGAAGCGCACGCTGCTGCTTCTAACCACGCGCGCGAATGACTTACTCAGTTCCTAAGTAACCATGTTATCGTTTAACCATGTCACCAACCCATGTTTCTGTGAATAAACTGTAGGTAGTGCTGGGTGAATTGTAAATAAAACTGTGATAGCAAAATTTTAAACCGTGGCGTACGGAGTTTGGTTTTGTGGGTTGGCTTTGTGCTGTCCGTGTGTATCAGTGTATGTGCTATTCAGGGTAGAAGGCTAATATCCTCGCCCAGCTCGCCGTAGTCGGTGCGCCCACCGGCGCCGCTGGTGACTGGCGGCAAGGTCGGTCGCGCGTGAGTGCATGTCGACTCGCACGTCGGATCTGCTATTCTGCTGAACGATAACACCGGTGGCAAGAAGGTAAGTAGTCCAACTTGACTCACCAACCACACGCGAGAGCGGGAACGAAAGTGTAAGGTAGTGGTTTCGGTTGGCCATTGTCTCTATCCAATATCAATGCAGACACATCTAGTATTGTTATCCCACGTGTATGTACCTACGGCAAGCAGGTTTTAACTACGTAGTACAGTCGGCCACTGTCTAGGATACCCCATGCTAGCTCTTACTGCGCGCGGCATGAGGGCGCCAATGGAACAAAAAGGGTATCCCAGCGTGTGGCTGACTGTGCCTTAGTGTACCACACACACGGTACGGTCACACACACCACAATATCTTCCGATCGAGCTTGCGTGAGCTGTACAATGTGAGAAGCGGCCCGCGAAGCGTTTTGTGTGTCGTAGAACTCGTAGACCGCCCCGGATTGCGCAGCCGTACATTGCGCGCTAGTCGAAAGTATTTTTTTTTATACCTAAAAAAATAATTTCATTTCCCAGCGATATCATAAAGTTAAATTAACTTAATTTGGTGTCAGGAATGTATGCTTTACGGCTTTGTTGGCCGTCTTTTAACACCCTGTATATATCTGGGCCGTCATCTTGAAATGTCACGATATCTCATCTCCTCATCGCCGCTTTATCGGTAGCGCCATCTCTTGTCCCCTCGGAGCCAGAATATTATATTTTCAAAAAAATATGATCCATACAAAATTTTAATAAGATCCCTAGAAACTTTTGATGATTAGGGTACTGCGTACGGCTAGTACTGATGGGTTGAGGTGGCAACAGCAATAGTACATTACTGCCGCGATCTGTAATGAGTGCGTTTCTGGCGCGCTTTTGATGGCCGACAGAGCGCAGCGTAGCGCAGCTCAAGGCCCTCACAATCCGGTCAGCATTGCAGCCCTTGATGGACAAGCTGAAATGAAGGCCGAGACCGAAGGTCGAGGCCTTTATAGCGCGGCCAGCAAGGGCTGCAATGATGACCAAACTTGAGGGCCGAGAGCGTAGCTAAGCTAAGCTCGAGGCAATCATAGCGTGGCCAGAAGCGCACTCATTGCAGACCAAGGCTTGTATAGTGCTTTACTCAAACAATGCGAGTAATTAAAATATTAATTAGAATAGTAATTAACATAGTAATTTAATTAGCTTACCATTTGTCGTAGATTAAGTACTTTTTGTCGATTTTCCATTCCGCAAACTTTTTGTTGGTAAGCTTGCTTGTATTTTTCTTTTGACTTCGGTGGCAATAAATTTCCAATTACTAATTTCGCTTGATTTTGAATGTCCGGCGGTGTTAAACACATTAAATCCGAGGATTCGTCGCTTTGAGAGTTCACTTTTTCAACAAAAACACAGAAAAAAATCACTTCGAACAACGCGCGAAAAGTAGAAAACAATATGGCCGCTCTTTTTTTTTCTGTGCAATGTGTCGACTGCCAGTACCCATACAGCCTAATTCTAAATAAATACTTTTTGCACCTGATGTTTGAGTTCTATTTATGAAACAAAACTCGACATTAATATTTTTCTGGCCGCAAAACACAAGACATTAATGAAATTCCATACAACTTTTCTGGCGCCTAATCCAAGTAGCCCGCAAGTCCGACTTTGCTCAAAGAAGGTTGTCGAATTAATGTCCACATTACGAGCTTTTTTGAGTAATAGTACATTACTGCCGCGATCTGTAATGAGTGCGTTTCTGGCGCGCTTTTGATGGCCGACAGAGCGCAGCGTAGCGCAGCTCAAGGCCCTCACAGTGCGGTCAGCATTGCAGCCCTTGATGGACAAGCTGAAATGAAGGCCGAGACCGAAGGTCGAGGCCTTTATAGCGCGGCCAGCAAGGGCTGCAATGATGACCAAACTTGAGGGCCGAGAGCGTAGCTAAGCTAAGCTCGAGGCAATCATAGCGTGGCCAGAAGCGCACTCATTGCAGACCAAGGCTTGTATAGTGCTTTACTCAAACAATGCGAGTAATTAAAATATTAATTAGAATAGTAATTTAATTAGCTTACCATTTGTCGTAGATTAAGTACTTTTTGTCGATTTTCCATTCCGCAAACTTTTTGTTGGTAAGCTTGCTTGTATTTTTCTTTTGACTTCGGTGGCAATAAATTTCCAATTACTAATTTCGCTTGATTTTGAATGTCCGGCGGTGTTAAACACATTAAATCCGAGGATTCGTCGCTTTGAGAGTTCACTTTTTCAACAAAAACACAGAAAAAAATCACTTCGAACAACGCGCGAAAAGTCGAAAACAATATGGCCGCGCTTTTTTTTTCTGTGCAATGTGTCGACTGCCAGTACCCATACAGCCTAATTCTAAATAAATACTTTTTGCACCTGATGTTTGAGTTCTATTTATGAAACAAAACTCGACATTAATGTTTTTCTGGCCGCAAAACACAAGACATTAATGAAATTCCATACAACTTTTCTGGCGCCTAATCCAAGTAGCCCGCAAGTCCGACTTTGCTCAAAGAAGGTTGTCGAATTAATGTCCACATTACGAGCTTTTTTGAGTAAAAGATTATTAATTAGTTTATAGATTTTTTTGATACTTCGCACACAAGAACACGGACAAGATAGAGTAACATAGACAGATTGCGTTTACGAATACAACTTGAGATAAAGCTACGAGAGCATTTATGAAGGTTTCCAACAAGTACTTGACTCAAATGTAAATATTTACAAACATACGAGCTTACAAATCAAAATGCCGGGTTATCGGTGAAATTACCACAATAATACAGCAGTTAATATCCATTATCGGACGTCAACGTCGTCGTCGAGTGATGATTAGTGTGTCGCCGCCTTCTGTGTCGTGATGATGAATTTATTGATAACTAGCTTTTGCCCGCGACTTCGTCCGCTTGGACTACAGAAAAAGGATATCCCACCAAAAACATTCTTTAAAAAACTAGCCAGGTCTCGATGGAGCTGCTTGTTTATCTCTAAAAGTAATGAAAACTAGACAAAGTCGTGCCAAGTCTAAGGTCCTTACTGCGATTTCTTTATTATTATAGTTAATGTTGTGTGACTTGGCCGTTGAAGGGTACACAAGCGGTTCTGGCGTCAGATTGGTGCAATGGTTCGCAGGTTGTAGGAGAAGAACGAGGAAAACCCGGTTTTGTCTTTCAACTGGGACCCTATCGACACGCCATTGCGTTACAGACCTCTGTAGGTTTGATTCCCAGTCAGGTACGGCTTTAGTTTATACTCAAGAAAACTTCGTTCTAGCCAAAGCACAAGTTTGTATTTGATTGTTCTGTGGTTCTATTGCATGCAATACCACTTACATACGCTTGCACAACCCAGCCGGCGTGCGCTCGCGCATAAAAACGTCAACAAAGACAATGATGACTAAACCGCGCGTAATCTAACCATCAGGGGCTTAAGTCTGTAACGTAATGAAGTGTCGATGGCGTCCCAGTAGAAGGACAAAACCGGGGTTTCCTCGTTTTTTTCTCACACAACCAGCGAACTAGTCCTCTAGAATTCGAATCAGAATATTATTTGCTGTGCTACAAAAACATTAAAAGGACCGACCGCATTAATAAAGCGTAATTGAAGCAGTCAACAGGGAGCCCATGTTGGCGCTATTGCGTTACAGACTCAGGCCCCTGCATACATAAGCATTAAGCACTCCATTAGATCATCGTAAAAGGGCACCGACTACCATAATTAACTCCTTGAAGCTTCCTATCTTTGAGATTATAATAATGATGGGTGTATAACTAACTGTGCTTTCGTAAATCCATCCTTCCTGGCGCTTGAGTCTGTAACGCAATGGTGCCAGAATGGGCTCCCAGTTGACGGCTTCAATTACGATTTATTAATGCTGTCATTTTAAGGCTTTTTGTAGGACAGCAAAGAATATTCTGATTTTATATTGTTTAAGCAAAACAAGACTGGAAGACTTCTTATTATAAAAAACTTAAGTAATGTGATTTGATTCAGGACGTAAAGGAAATTCACGATCATTATTTTTATTAAAATTGAACCTTTTAGCCGCTGCCTAAATCCGGCCCTGACTAACTCCATTATTAAATCCAACTGGCTCACAAACAAAGTTTTCTTAACTTTTCCATTCCGATGCAGTGAATGAAAAAGTCCATGTGGAGAGAACTAGGTTTGTAGCTAACTCCGCAACTAGGTTGAGATGAAACTTTGTCTTTAGCGCATAAGCCTGTTGTAGCATTTTTTTACTTTTAGAGAATTTACATTTTAATTAAAATTGAAATACAGCGTCTCGTTAAAAGCGTTATAAAATTGTGAGATGTGGCACATTTTCTCTTACTCGATCAATGTTCTGCATTTATCCAGTAGTAGCTTGTCATGCTTGGACTAAAGTGGCTTATATTTGGTGGCTTATTCTGGTGGGAAAGCTATCTCCATTCGTTCCAGTGCCGATTGCTGCAATACTTACCATGAAAGAAGAGACTCGACCGCGCCTCCCGCACCCTTTCCGCCGCCCCGATGATGCCCGGTCCCGTCCCGCGCTCAGACCTCATACCGCTAAAGAGGCCTATAAATCGTCACTGCGCATCTCAAACAGCGTGGTGACTCAAGTCTCTCCTTTCGTGGCACGTATTATTTAGTCTGTGATAGTCAGGCCAAATAGGACCTACAGCTCACTAGTTGCTTCGCTAGATTGGCTACTGTCTGTAAGTGGGTCTTACGGATGTGCAGTCGCTGCCGGCTCTGCTGCACCGAAAATACTTCGCCTTATTGGCGACTAGGATGTAGGAAGAGATGGGCTTTGATGCGGCATGTTGCAATGTATTGCTCAGTACAGTTTTATCATCATCATCATCAGCCTGTTTCACCCACTGCTGAGTAAAGGGCTTCTTCATGCTCACGCCACCTCTCACGATCCTGTTCCAGGCACTGTTTTCCGGCTACTTTGGCTATGTCGTCGGACCATCTGGTTGGTGGTCGGCCAACCGATACTGTTACTGTTTTATACTTCGTTTATAATTCAAAAGCTGTATTGAGGAATGTTAAAGAATAGTTCTAGTCAGGAACTCAACACTTCACTCGCAACCTCTGGTTTACCACTCCTGCGCTCAAAGCAAAGTTTTCAAAGTACAAATTCAAAGCAGTTCATAAATGGCGTTTAAAGGCGTGGCCATAGAAGAAACGGCTGTCAAAATTAATCTGTGCTAAGCGAAATTTGACAGCAGTATTCCGGTTCTTCTATGGCCACGCCTGTAAACGCCATCTATGAACTGCTTTGAATTTGTTCTTTGAAAACGGTTTTAGCTGTACGAGGTCCGAGCGCGGGACGGGACCGGGCGTCAGTCATGGGGGCGGCGGAAAGAGTACGGGAGGCGCGGTCAAGTCTCATCTTTCGTGGTGCGTATTGTAAACAGTACTTCATAGTGCCGCCTCCAATATTCGTAACTCCCCTCGTGCAACCGATGCTGCGTCCTTCCGTACGAGCCGTGTATCGGCGGCGGCCATTGTATTGAGTTGGAAACTATCACACAACTATTCCCGATTCGCCGGCAAGGTTTACATGCAGACACGTGTGTGCGATGGACGATATTTTAGGTCGATTGCTCGGGGAAAATGTTTGCTTGGTAACTTTTGTGTTTGCTGTAACTTTCCTGTAGTTGAGATTTGTGATAGTCGCTCTGATCAATCAACAAGGGATCACAAGAACAAAATGTTTTCTTACAATTGCGCGAGCACTAATATACCTACTACCTACACTTTCGGATATTACACTGTTTTAAAAACCAAATTCAAAGAGTGTAAAATCCGATACAAGTGTAGTTTAAAACAATCAGAAGAACTGTATTAAAAAAATACTACCGTCTTATTTAAAAGTCAACGATACTTCATACAGGGGAAATTATCCACATCATTGAGTGCTACAAATATTTATATTTTTTTGTTACGTGGTTGTGTCTAAAATACCCAAAGGAAATCAAACCACAGACGAAAAGACTCATTGCATGAATTTCCACCTGAAAAAGTGTCCAAAAGAAAAGCCCTGAATAGGTATTTCAATCGCATTCAAAATACGGACGGGTCCGCTGGCCGCATGAATGGCATCTCTTATTTATTCTTTTTCTAACGCAAACGGCCAGTCTGATTCAGTTTTCTTTCCCATTTCGCTTTGATATTGTTGGCTGAGTGTAGCGTTTGCCTTTGCCTGCGATTGTTTTTAAACTTTTTCTTTTAATGGTCGAAAGTGTTTTTTTTGTGCCAGTCTTTTAAACCCCGACACAAAAAGAGGTTTTATACTATCTTTCTCTTTGTGTGTCTGTGCGATTAGTACGTTTCACGAAATAATTCCCTTGGGTTGAACAAAAATAGTACCTATTACATTGTAATAAGCCTTTTTGTCAAGGGAACTCTTTCGTGCAACGCACTCTAGCTCCCAAACGGGTAAGTCTTTGATTTAGTTTCTTTTGTTTGAAAGGTGTCTTGCTTAATGGAGAAACTTCTTAGCTAGATTTCATCAAAATCGGTTAAACCATTTATGAAATATTCTAATTTGAAATTAAAATGTTGGGGTTTTTAATTTTCTTTATTTAAGTTCTTAATAATAATAACAAAGCTGGAATACCAATTGGTTACTTTGAAATATCGATGCATCTACTCTATTGGAATTTGCGGCGAATCGCGGCTGGTTTTCAGCGTCAAATAACCTACTTTTGTGGTTTGATTGATGATTGAAAATTAACAGAGCGTAAAACTAATCGGACGCTTGATTTTTCAGTGTATTTTAAGGGTTGTTCCGTATTCATGACACGACTTTTCATGCTATAGGTATATTTTTCCGGATTCATGGTACGAGTTATTATTATTCCTACTCATGATTATTTTCTATTTAAGTTTCCGTTTTCATTTTATATGTGTTCCGTATTCATGCTACCAATAAAATACCATTTAATATTGGCACGTTAGTATGGTCAGCATAACAATTTCAATTCTAAGATTGGTAAGTCGGACTAGGTACCTACCTCAGTCTCTCCACTAAGGAACCAAATTATAAAACTAAGACATTCGGTACACCCGCAGGCACTTTTGGTTATTGAAATTAAAAAAACCGTGGGACTCGCGCACCGAGGATTCCGTTCCACCATTCTATGCATTTAAATGGAAGAAAAATAAAAACTAGGTAGGCTGCATACAGCGCCATCTAAAGTTAGGGTTTGAAACTAACATAGAGGGCGATAGGCTGCATACAGCGCCATCTAGAGTTAAGGTTTGGGACTAATATAGAGATATAGAGGGCGCTAGTTTCTATGTCGTGTTACAACCCTCACTAGCATCATCAGGTATATAATTTTTTTGTTCTTCTAGCATTAGTTCCTCAACTCAGCCAACAGATGGCACTCCACAGTCCTACATCGTGGATCGCGGTATGGCTTATTCTATATTCTGAGTGTCAAGTTTTATAAATAATGCAGCCATGATAGCTATAGTTTTGTTTATATTAAAGTAAAAACATGTTGATTATATTTCTTGATTTTTAAGAACGTTGTTTATTAACATAATTTTTATACACCGTGGAATTTTAGTGGTTTTAAAGCCGAAGGTATTTAGTTGCACTCGTGATTCTGAGCAAAATTCCAAAATGTTACGTCAAAACGAGCGAAAATAAAAAACACTTCCCAATACAAACGACTATCGCCAATCGACACCATTTGTATGGAGAAGTGAATTTTTGTTTCGCTCGTTTTGGAATGAAACTTTGTAATTTGGCTCAGAATCACCAGTGCAATAAAATACCTTCGGCTTTAAAACCACAAAAATTTCACGGAGTATAATATACAAGATGATTATTTCTAATTTAATTTGTATCATTTCAATCCACTTTAATCGATCATCAATTTGCAAGGTACCGTTGACCTACTTGTTTGAAGTGCTGATGTATAACGCATACGTGATTATCCCATTCCTCAGAATAATTAATATACCTCGTGCCAGTGTCCGTGGATGTCTTAACGAAATCCGTACCCTTAAGCTTGTTTGCCTATTATTTATTTCTTCCAATATTTTAGATTTTTTTCTGACCGTACTTAAAAGCAAAGTATTTTTATTATAATGTATGGTAGCATGAATCCGGAAAGGCTCGCGAGACGAAATGTAAAAAATAATAAAATAATTTCCATAGCATGAATACGGAAGTCAAGTAAAATGAATCCGGAAAAAATATTCGTGACATGAAAACTCGTATCATGAATACGGAACAACCCTATTTTAAGACATTTCATGGTCTGTCTCTTATTTTTTTTTTATTTTAACTCTCTTAAAAAGAGGAGGCACCTACTGAATTCCACCCTTTTTTTAAATGTTTGTTACCTCAGAACATTTTTCTAGTACACCTAGAAAAAAGTTAGACTTAGATTGACTTAGAGTGCACCCTGTAGTTAGTAGTTACACCTAACCTTGATGATGACTATGATGATATCCTTTTATCCCTTATCAGGGACATAGGGCTCGAAGAAGGGATAAGTAACCTAACCTAACCTAGTAACAGACTTTTAGGCAGTTTAACGTCTTGTTACCCTGTATAATACCTACACGATTCTTGTGTCCCATACTCTAGCGTCGTTGCCATGAAATTTATGCGACCACACGTAGGCGTTAAGTCGGTAAGAGGCACCGTACATTGCTACCGTCAGACTATTGCGCTATCTTTATCACTAGTGGTTCGCCACGAACTGTGAACTCGCGAATGTGACTTTTTGTTAAAATCACGCAGGCGCGCGCGCTTTGCATATTAACTTTACAATCCCATATCTCGGCAACCCCTCTACCAATTTGGCTCATGTTCGAACTTAAAAATTCTTTTAATTTCATTTACCCGCCTACCAAATTTCATGCAATCCGACTCAATTTATTCAAGTTATCGTCGAACGAACATTCATACATACAAACAAACGTATATAAAAGCGCCGGATTGTTCCAGTAGACTCGGAGAACTTCTCTCGCTTCGCTCGCTCGTTCAACTACTCTTCACTGTAGTAGACGATGGCAGTGCACAACGTTCATAAGTGTGGTCCGACAGAGCTCACAAGGCGCGTTCACGCTGCTGACCTTACTTGCCGAACGTGGGCAATCCGGACCAGGAGTTGTCGCCTCTACCTACGCGGAATTAGTTCAGATTGGACGAGATGACAAGCTGAGCGAGATGACAGGCTGTTTGAAAGAAAATATCTGCAAAAGCAGTTATACAACGTGTTACAAAACATCCTAACTCTTTTTACAGGGTGTAACCTGCTGGTCAACAGGATGTCAATTCCTTAAAAAACCGTCTTTAAAAAGTATCTTTAAAAAGTAACGAAAGAGGCATCCAAAGTATAAGTCGTGATAAGAAAAAAAAAAAAATTGTATGGACTTCAAAACTAGCGTTGTCCCGCTTTGATTGTATTAATTAAAAAGCGAGCGAGCGAGTGTTCTCAAGTTCATCCTAAATGTTTTCTTTAAGGCTGGAAGATAGTAGTGTGGCGGGAAATTCAAAATTTTCACAGTTTTTTACATTTTGTAGCTAAACTGAGCTATTTTTGTTCAGCGATTTTTCGTTCGCGGCAATCTATATATATAAAAGGCTTAGGTTGACTGACTCATCACGCTACAGCCCAAACGGCTGAACCTATAAGTATGAAATTTGGACAAAAGTTGCGTTATATGGTGGAGGGTTCATTTAAGAAGCGATTTTTTTTTATTTAACCCTTAAGTGGGTCAAAATTGGGTTGAAAGTGTGTATGGGAAAAAATTTTTTTTTGGTCTTTTTTACTTTAATCTTACTTTTTCGTACTTTTATTTAAAAATGATTCGACACCTATTTCAGATTTTTTCTCATTTCTATGCACTTAAGGGTTAAAATGGGTGCTAAAGTTTTTCGATTTTTTTCACCAGTTACGATCAATGCTGGAACAAAACCGCTAATGCCACAACAGTGATAATTTGACAATAGTTGTAATTTGTGGACACGCTACGGGTTAAGATAGATTTACTTCAAGTTTAACCCTTAAAGCGGTAAAAATAGGGTTTAAAGTTTGTATGAAAAAAAAAATTTTTTTGGCCGCATTTACTTGCAACTAAGAATTCGTATATTAAATCAAAAATAAATTAACACCTGTTTTAGCTTTTTTCTAATTTTAGCCGTTTAAGGGTTAAACGAGGTTGAAATGTATGAATATTTTTCGTGATGTAGTGTCAACGTCGGGCCCAAACCATTTAAGCTACAACTATGAAATTGAAACTTCAGTAGCGTTTTGTAGCAAAACTACCCACCATGAAGAAAAAAATATAATTTTAACCCGTCAAATGCCCAAACCGGGGTTCAAAGTTTGTATGAAATAAAATTTTTTTTTGGTCCGATTTACTTGAAATTTAGTATTTGTATATTTAATAAGAAACAATTAAATACGTGTTTCAGCGTTTTTCAAAATTCTGCCCACCAAAGGGTTAAAAGGGGTAGAAAAGTTTGAAGATTTTTCCTGATTTAGTATCAATGCCAGGCCTAAACCATTAAAGCTACAACTATGAAATTGAAACTGCAGTAGTGTTTTGTGGCAAAACTACCTACCATAAAGAAAGAAATAAAATTTTAACCCTTCAAATGCCCAAACCAGGGTTCAAAGTTTGTATGAAATAAAAATTTTTTTTGGTCCGATTTACTTGAAATTAAGTATTAGTATACTAAATCAGAAAAAATCAAACACGTGTTTCAGCGTTTTTCTCATTTCAGCCAATGAAGGGTTAAAATGGGTGGAAACGTTGAAGTTTTTTTCCTGATGTAGTAGCAATGCTGGGCCCAAATCATTGAAGCTACAACTTTGAAATTGAATATGCAGTTGCATTTTATAGCATTACTACCCACCATAAAGAAAAAAATATAATTTTAACCCTTCAAATGCCCAAACCGGGGTTCAAAGTTTGTATGAAATAAAAAATTTTTTTGGTCCGATTTACTTGAAACTTAGTATTTGTATATTAAATAAGAAACCATTAAATACGTGTTTCAGCGTATTTCAAATTTCTGTCCACAAAAGGGTTAAAAGGGGTAGAAAAGTTTGAAGATTTTTCCTGATGTAGTATCAATGCCAGGCCTAAACCATTAAAGCTACAACTATGAAATTGAAACTACAGTAGTGTTTTGTGGCAAAACTACCTACCATGAAAAAAATATATATAATTTTAACCCTTCAAATGCCCAAACCGGAGTTCAAAGTTTGTATGAAATAAAATTTTTTTTTGGTTCGATTTACTTCAAACTAAGTATTCGTATACTAAATCAGAAATAATTAAACACGTGTTTCAGCATTTTTCTCATTTCAGCGAATGAAGGGTTAAAATGGGTGGAAACGTTGAAGATTTTTCCCTGATATAGTAGCAGTGCTGGGTCCAAACCACTCAAGTTAGAACTTTGAAATTTGAACTACAGTTGCGTTTTATAGCAAAACTACCAACCATGATGAAAAAAGTAATAATGTTAACCCTTGAAATGCCCAAACCGGGGTTCAAAGTTTGTATTAAATAAAATTTTTTTTTGGTCCGATTTACTTCAAACTAAGTATTTGTATGCTAAATCAGAAATAATCAAACACGTGTTTCAGCAATTTTCTCATTTCAGCGAATGAAGGGTTAAAATGGGTGGAAACGTAGCAATGCTGGGCCCAACCCATCTAAGTTACAACTTTGAAAAACTACAGTTGCGTTTTATAGCAAAACTACCAACCATGAAGAAAAAAGTAATAATGTTAACTCTAAAACGGCCAAAACGGGGTTCAAAATTTGTATGAAATTATCATTTTATTGGGTCAGATTAACTTGAAACTAAGTAGTGGTGTATTAAATCAGAAATAATAATTAAACACATGTTTCAGCATCAAAAAGGGTGGAAACATTTTAAGAGTTTCCCTGATGTAGTATCAATAACAATGCCGGAACCATTAAAGCTACAACTATTCAATGAACATTTAACTACAGTTGCGTTTTATAGCAAATCTACTAAGCATGAAGAAAACAATAATAATGATACACCTAAACCGGCCAAAAAGATTCAAAGTATGTTTTTTTTTTTTTGTTGGATTCATTTGATCTTTACCAATTTGGTCACACACATACACAACACATACACTTCCACGCTGAAACTGCATGACGGATTTGGATGACATTTAGAATAAAGCTTACAAAAACACACACCCATGACTCTATTCATGCTAATTTGATAATGGTGAAAGATGTACCCAGGCAACTTCTTATAAGTCTTCGCGGACGAAGTCGCGGGCGAAAAGCTAGTAACATATGATTGTTTTCCTTATTGTAAACAACAGAACAACAATAATTCAGCCGATTATGTGTTCTGGTCTACGAAGCAGTGGTACTGCCCAAAAAACTTGTCGTAGACCAGAACACATAATCGGCTGAATTATTGTTGTTCTGTTGTTTACAATAATGAAAAGAATACGGTTTTATTCTCGCGAACGAAAAATCGCTGAACAAAAATAGTTCAGTTTAGCTACAAAATGTAAAAGTCTGTGAAAATTTTGAATTTCCCGCCATCTCGCTATCGTCTACCCTTAATACACGAAACACGTAAGTTTCAAAAGTATCGATTTGCCACTACCCTCACTCAACCACGATCAACTCGTCTCTCACTAATCTACCTAAATCACGTGTCTAGACTAGACTGTCTGGTAGGTCCTCTAGCTAGATTAATCCTATATCCATCTGATACTGCAGCCATTCCCAACCTTTTTCATGGGCGGACCTCTTACCATGATCATCATTATCAGCCTGTTAACACCCACTGCTGAGTAAAGTCCTCTTCATGCTCTAGCCACCTCTAATGATCCTGTGTCAGACGCAACCACTGTTTTCCGGCTACTTGAGCTATGTCGTCGGACCATCTGGCTGGCAGTCTGCCAACCGATCCCTTCGCCTCTCGGGGTTGCCATTCCGCAATGCATTTCGTCCCATCTGCCGTCGGTGCGTCTAGCCAGGTGTCCTGCCCACCATGCATGATCAGTAGATGTTCATTACTCTTTCACGCAAAAAGTACTGAACGGATTTGGATGAAATTTGAAATAATGATAGCTTACACACCAGATATTACAAGCTGTTTCCTACGACTTCGTCCGCTCGGACGGCAATGAATGACGGTAGTTGTGGCCCTTCGATAATGGGGGAAAATATAGGCAACTTTTCTGCGCGGACGAAGTCACGGGCAAAAGCTAGTAAATTTAGTAAATATCCAGAAATTTAAAAGCTAACTGTGAACATGCATCGCTCGCTACAAGTAAATTCCCAGAACTATGGTAGGTGTAATCGGTCCGCGGAAACCAGGTTGGGAACGCTGTCAGATAGCGGATTGCCAGAGGGTTTTTTTGTACAAAACCCTTTACAAAAGCACCGACAATATTGCGCTGAAAAGGCCTGAAACTTTTATAAAACACTCTATGGGGCTTTTCATCTATTCACAGTGCGTCTATGGTCTGAGTAGGCTTGCCCAGCACCTATACCTACCAAGCCACAGTACCAACCAACCTGACAGCTTAGTCGGCCTAGCCAACAGGAAAGACACATCAATACGTGCCTACTCCATCTAAAACAATGTCCCCTGCACTGCAGCGCCGAGTGGTCTCTTTACCAATCTAGTTTGAGTGAAGGTGCCACTGGACGCTGTATAAATCATGTCATTACGTCGATGCAAAGGCTTTTGTTTTTTTTATGGTCTGAGGCAAGTGGGTTGAATCGTTGACTCCTGAGCGTGAGATCCCAGATTCGAATCCTGATTGCCATAAAATTAATAAATCAGAACATACAGGGTGGCCCCTTTTTAGTGGTCGAAAGTTTTTTTTAGCTACAGGGCATCGCCTCACACGAATTACTTGAATAGAAGTCCCATAAAGTGACAGGTTTTTTCTACTATTCTGAGCACTAAGGCTTTGGAAAAGTTTTTGAAATTAAAAGAAAGTCCTTCAGACCTCTACTTAATTTTTTCTCCATACTGACTATTTCAGTGATTATTTCTCGAAAAAAAAACATTTTTGGACTATGGATCAAAATTGCGGTAACTTCTAGAAGTCCATAGCTGATCATTGTTTTTTTGGTAATAGAGAAACAAACACTTCTTCATACTTAACTCAGTTTCCGCAAAATGTGTGACTTGTGCCCTTTTCAAAATAACCGATTCCATTATCCGAGACCCTAAAGAATAAAAAAGTTACAAAATAAAATCCAATGCTAGGTTTTTTTTTGTCAAAAAAACCTTAAAAGCCTCATAACTTCTAAACGACAAAAAATTGCTGAACTGAACATACATGGGGGTGATTCGGGTAGCCCTTGGTGTCAGCTATCTAGGTTTTCTCTCTTGACGTTTGGGCCATCCTGTAGAATAATCTTTATGCCCGCCGCCTGTAGATAAGGCGTAAGGATCTGTCAAGAGTATTCTCCTCCTCCACGAGACAAGCTATGCATGCCTAGTGTGTAAGTCAAAACTGTAAAAAAATTACCTTCATTATGGCAATAAATAATTTGCATTTTAATTTTCCCTTTGGAGCCTCGCGTGAATAATGGACGACCCCTAACAATAGACCAAAATACTAACTCACAAACTTTCGCATTTATATTATTAGTGTGATTTTCATAACACCTCCTACTTACAAAGTCTCGATGATTGACAGAATGCGAGTGTACCAGTAGACTACAACCGACCAGAATTGCTTGACCTATCCGCCACCCTTATCTAAGTCTAATCGTCGTAGGAATAAGGTCGTCATTGGAGCGTTTAAAGGTTCTAGGCATCGCGGTCAGGGCCTAAGTGAAATATCCTTCTTATATTCACAATTACCGGATACTGGCCAGTGTTTCTTTTAACTTTTTTATGGGAGCCCTTGGGGAGTTTGTTCTTGAAAAGCCATCCAACCTTAATGGTATAGTCAAATGTCCGCCATTTTAAAAAAATCGCATATTTTCGGCTAACTTTAAAACATGTCTCAATCGACAGAGAAAGCAATCATAAAAATTAACTATTCTTTGTAAAAAATACGAAAGTGATATACTTTGGGAAATATAAGGGTTTAAACATTTGTTTGAGCATAAAACAACTTGGTTGTAAGAAAACTGTTTGCGCATGTAAAATAGATCAACAATTTAATATTAAAGCCGCGTTTTCACAGTAAAATTACTTATAACGAGAGTACCGTCCAGGGGTCGCATTTTTCTCAAGTTTCATGTTTTCTTACAATCATTAATAGTACATTACTGCCGCGATCTGTAATGGGTGCGTTTCTGGCGCGCTTTTGATGGCCGACAGAGCGCAGCGTAGCGCAGCTCAAGGCCATTACAGCGTGGTCAGCATTGCAGCCCTTGATGGACAAGCTTTATAGCGCGGACAGCAAGGGCTGCAATGATGACCAAGCTTGAGGGCCGAGAGCGTAGCTAAGCTAAGCTCGAGGCCATCATAGCGTGGCCAGCAGCGCACTAATTGCAGACCAAGGCGTGCATAGTGCTTAACTCAAACAAAGCGAGTAATTGATGAAGACCTAGTACCTAAGTCCTAAGTTCTAGGTCCTAGGTCATAGGTGCTAGGTCCTGGGTCCTAGGTGCTAGGTGCTAGGTCCTAGGTGCTAGGTCCTAGGTTCTAGTTCCTATATTATCTTTATCTTTATCTTTATCTTTATCTTTATCTTTATCTTTATCTTATCGTTATCTTATATCCTAGGTCCTAAGTCCTAAGTCTTATGTCCTAGATCCTAAGTTCTAAGTCCTAGGTCCTAGGCCCTAGGTCCTAGTCCTAAGTCGTAAATATCAGGTCCTAGGTACTAGGTCCTAAGTCCTAAGTCCTAAGTCCTAAGTCCTAAGTCCTAAATCCTAGGTCATAGGTCTTATGTCCTAGGTCCTAGGTCCTAGGCCCTTGGTCTTACGTCCTAAGCCGCAAGTCGCAAGTCACAAGATGTATAAATCATCTCATTACGTAGATGCAAGGGCTGTCTGTCAGTTGGGGCAATTTTCTTCACTGGCCTTTTTGGTCTGATGACCTTCGGCTATCCCGCCCGTGCAGGGACAAACTTAAAAAAAAAAAAAGAAAAATCCCTGGCCTTTTAATAATCTAAACCAAATACATATTGTAGCTTTATTCGCTGCTACGGGCCTATGCACACATGCTTTACCTTCAATATGTGTTGTGTCGTCGTTTTTTTTTTCGTTGAGGTTTTGTGTTCCAAGACTTTTCTTTTATCAACATGGCGGTCTGTAGTTTAGCTCTAGGCAAAACTGAATTTTGAAACCACTAAATCTCCGTAAGTATATCGTTTCAGACATTTTTCCTAAGAATGTTTTCATCTTTTTTTTTTTTTCTCCGTCTATTAAGATATGTTTCGTCGCAAGCTGGAAGATTTTATTTAAAATCAAAATCTCCGACCCCATAGGAAAATGTCGGACTGAAAACTTCAATCTCCATAGAAAAGCGGATCTTAATACTCTAATATCTTCATAACGATATCGTTTTAGACATTTTTCCTAAGAATGTTTTCGTTTTATATTTTGTTCCTCAGTCTAATTAGCTAGGTTTAGTTACAAGCTGAGAAAACGTGATTTTTTTAAAATGGCGGCGGTGTTACTATGTAACTTGCCATACAAAATGTTGGAAGCTCTTTGGACCGTGTTTCGTTGGGTATAAGGTTTTTTTTGGTTGGTTATAATTTTTTTTAGGCAATCGATTTTAAGCACTTGTTTTCAGACACTTTTCGGATCTAATTTTAGACGATGAATTATTTATTACTTTACATTGCTCTATGACATTTTCGTCGCCAAAAAAGAGACGCAAAAAGAGGTATGACCATGGTATGGTATGACAATGTGGCTCCCAAACGGGTAAACCCATTTTGATTGAGTTTTTTTTTGTTAGAGGCCTGACAGTTTGATGTGTTCTTAGCTCGATTTAACAAAACCAGTTTAGCCGTTTATGAGATCTTGGGTTTTTTAAATGTTTAAGTAATTTAAGTTTTTTTGTTTAACCTCATATTTATGAATTGATAATGACTTTTCTTTGTTACAGATCGCTATCATGGAAACTCAAATAACTTCAGTCCAGTTTCAACGAATATAACTTCTAAGGGGCGGTGAAAAAAGTGACAAAAAAATAACAATGACTTGAATAACTTCAACGAATCTCATCAAGAAAACCAACAATTTCATTAATTTAGGGATACAAAAAAAACTGCAGCGACATAAAACTGAGGCCTATATTTTTCTATTAGCTTTAAGTTTCACAACTCAGTAAAATTAGAAACCGTGTTCCTCTAGAAAGCAACCTAACTTCATAAACGTCAATTAGAAAAGAATAACCAACCAAAGTTTTAGAATAAAAAAATTAAAAAAACTCCTAGTAGACTAAAAATACCTCCCTAAAAAAAGAAATTATATTTCTAGAAGCAACCAAAGCTAGTTCCTAAGCCATGTCAAACCAGATGCCAATATACAGTCACATAGTTCCAAAATCACAATACAGAAACGCCACGAAAGGGTCTAAAAATGCAGCGTCAAAGGAGAGACCAACGAATCTATCTAGGACAGAATTTGACCCGTTGAATTACAATCATGGCGGCCAATTTCATCTTCTGAACGCGGCTGAGCCGAAATACGACAAGATGGCGGACAAGAAACGTCAGAAGGACGACACGACGCGGTCTAGAAGGATACAGGTAAGGATAACAACTAAGGCCTTTGCATCTACATAATGAGATGATTTATACAGCATCCAGTGGCACCATCACTCACACTAGATGGATGAAGAGACCACTCGACGCTGCAGTGCCTGGGACATTCTTTTTAGATAGAGTAGGCTTGCCCAGCATCCTAACAGGTTAGTGGGCCTAGCCCACAGGAAAGACAAGGTCAAAACGTGCGGAGCCAACTAAGATACAAAAAAAAAAAACCTTTCTCTACTAAAATCAATTTTCTCTTCACAGGCCAAGACAGACAGCAACGAAGGCAAAGTGGAGGCCTACCTGAGGCAGAACCAGGTCAGCATACGGCAGCAGCAGCATCGCCACTCGGCTGTGCGGCAGGCGGAGCATAGAGTCAACTTGAGGTGAGATCACTCATCCATCATTCATAGATACTTCCGTCGCATCGAATAACAATACGTACGCGCTTGGTAATCTTCATAGAAAACGCACGCAGCTAGTTTGCGCGAGGTCCGAAAAGGTCCGAAGGCATAGACCCACCCGCGCCGCGCGGCCTCTTATCCCTTCATAATAATAAAGAGAGACAGCCCTGCGCGAAGCAGACTACTTTTTGTCGGGCGCTTATCTTGAGGTCAGGTCAGGGATTCAGAGCATCGATTCTTCGGTTCATGCCCTAAGTAAAGGATTCAGGGTCTCGGGTCTGGGATTCTGGGTCAAAAGTCAAGGATTCAGGGTCACGGGTCTGGAATTCAGGGTCACAAATCTGGGAATCAAGTTCTCGGGTCTGGGACTCACTGTCACAAGTCTGGGATTCAGGGTCTCGGGTCTTGGATTCAGGGTCACATGTCTGGGCTTCAGGGTCACGGGTCTGGGATTCAGGGACACAAATCTGTGATTCAGGATCTCGGGTTTGGGATTCAAGGTCACACGTCTGGGATTTAGGGTCACGGGTCTGGGATTCAGGGTCACAAGTCTGGGATTCAGGGTCACGGATCTAGGATTCAGGTTCTCGGGTCTGGGATTCACTGTCACAAGTCTGGGATTCTGGGTCTCGGGTCTTGGATTCAGGGTCTTATGTCTGGGCTTCACGGTCAAGGGTCTGGGATTCAGGGTCACGGTTCTGGGATTCGGGTTTAAGGCCGAAGGCGATTAAATCGGCACATGAAAAGGCGTTATTTGCTACTTGTGCGCGATAAAAAGCATTTTTTTCGTAACCACCATCAATAAAAACCTTAAACCCCCCCTTTACAGATCTCTACCCCTTAACGACGCGGTGACGCGAAACCACGACCGCACCCCCACCGATAGACACCGCGGCTTCCCCGAGCGAGAGCGGGACGGCAACAGGGAGCGGGAGAGGGACGGCATCAGGGAGCACCGCCGCGAGAGGGACAAGGACAGGGATAGAGATCGGGAGATGGAGTTTGATGGTGAGTCATTTGTACGGTCCTAATATTGTTGATGTCGGGATAGCCTACTAGTTTCGGGCTCTTTTGGAGCGCCGCGGCTTACCCGAGCGAGAAAGAGACGGCAACAGTGAGCACCGCCGAGAGAGGGAAAAGGATAGGGATAGAGAGCGCGAGAGATGAAGTTTGATGGTGAGTCATATGTACGGTTTTACTATTGATGATGTTGGGATACCCGACCAGTTTTGAGTTCATTTGGAGACATTATTCGTGAAAGAGAGGCAGAGCTCGCGTCGCCACTCTCAATCTTTGAGTCCAAAAATTGAAGTAAAAAACTAAAACCCGACTACTAAAAGGCTCAAAACAAGACCTGTTCATCCTTAAAATAGACTCATAGATAATTAATCGTAGTCGGAGGCCATCGGTTTATCAAATGCCAATGTGGTGTCCTCCGACAACGATTAATTATCTATGAGTCTATTTTAAGGATGAACAGGTCTTGTTTTGAGCCTTTTAGTAGTCGGGTTTTAGTTTTTAACTTAAATTTTTTTTTTCGAGCTTTTTAGTAAGTCATTTTGGACGATCACCCAGAATAGAACCAAGAAGGGCAAATAAAAAACACATTTTGGTATTTTTTGTTCTATTTGTTATGTTAACGCTACATATGTTATACATTTTTGAAAAGGTCTTTTAAAGCCCTTTCATTTGATACCCATGACGATGGTATCCGATAATATTTTTTTTTAGGTCCACCACTTTAGGGCGCAGCACAGCCGCCATCTTGGTTTTTTTTCAAAATTAAAGTATCCTATGTTACCTGGGTGATTAAGACGAATCCAACGACACCTCATTTGTTGAAATCGGCCGAGTAGTTTAGGCTCTGCGAGGGAACAGATGAACACACAAACATACATACATACATACATACATACATACATACATACATACATACATACATACATACATACATACATACATACATACATACATACATACATACATACATACATACATACATACATACATACGCTGCTAAAATCATAACCCTCCTTTTTGCTTCGCGTAGTCGGGTAAAAATGTATACATTCTTGTGCTTTCAAGTTTAAAGAGTTCAAGTACCGCGAATACTTTTCAGCTATAACGGATTAAAAAAAAATAGAAGTTAAAAACTAAAACCCGACTACTAAAAGGCTTAAAACAAGACCTGCTTATCCTTAAAATAGACTCATAGATAATTAATCGTAGTCGGAGGCCATCGGTTTATCAAATGCGAATGTGGTGTCCTCCGACTACGATTAATTATCTATGAGTCTATTTTAAGGATAAGCAGGTCTTGTTTTAAGCTTTTTAGTAGTCGGGTTTTAGTTTTTAACTTCAATTTTTTTTCGAGCTTTTTAGTAAATCATTTTGGACGATCATCCTGAATAGAACCAAGAACGGCAAAAAAATACACATTTTGTTTTTTTTTGTTCTATTTGTTATGTTGACGGTACATGTGTTATACATTTTTGTATAGGTCTTTTAAAGCCCTTTCATTTGATATCCATGACGATGGTATTCGGTAATTTTTATTTTTAGGTCCACCACTTTAGGGCGCAGCACAGCGGCCATCTTGGTTTTTTAAACGGTTTTATTTAGCTCACCCCGTTTGTTTTTACCCGACTACGCGAAGCAAAAAGGAGGGTTATGATTTTAGCAGCGTATGTATGTATGTATGTATATATGTATGTATGTATGTATGTATGTATGTATGTATGTATGTATGTATGTATGTATGTATGTTTGTGTGTTCATCTGTTCCCTCGCAGAGCCTTATCTACTCGGCCGATTTCAACAAATGAGGTGTCGTTGGATTCGTCTTAATCACCCAGGTAACATAGGATAGTTTAATTTTGAAAAAAACCAAGATGGCGGCTGTGCTGCGCCCTAAAGTGGTGGACCTAAAAATAAAAATTATCGGATACCATCGTCATGGGTATCAAATGAAAGGGCTTTAAAAAACCTTTTCAAAAATGTATAACACATGTAGCGTCAACATAACAAATAGAACAAAAAATTTCAAAATGTGTTTTTTTTTTGCCCTTCTTGGTTCTATTCTGGGTGATCGTCCAAAATGACTTACTAAAAAGCTCGAAAAAAAAATAGAAGTTAAAAACTAAAACCCGACTACTAAAAGGCTCAAAACAAGACCTGTTCATCCTTAAAATAGACTCATAGATAATTAATCGTAGTCGGAGGACACCACATTCGCATTTGATAAACCCATGGCCTCCGACTACGATTAATTATGTATGAGTCTATTTTAAGGATGAACAGGTCTTGTTTTGAGCCTTTTAGTAGTCGGGTTTTAGTTTTTAACTTCTATTTTTTATTCTTTATTCTTTCTTGGGTCAAATTTAGTAATTCAAATTTCACCCTCTTCCTGTCAACCGATTAATCTGAAATTTTGTATACACTTTGGATTTTGGTGACAATACAATTATGTTTATTCATTATCATTATAAATCCAAGATGGCGGCCGCTACAAAATGGCGGATAACGTAGGTTTTATCAATCCCATCAATATGGGTATCAAATGAAAGGGCTCAACAAGCAGAATACAATATACTATAAAAAATTGAAATCCAAGATGGCGGCCGCTACAAAATGGCGGATAACGTAGGTTTTATCAATCCCATCAATATGGGTATCAAATGAAAGGGCTCAACAAGCAGAATACAATATACTATAAAAAATTGAAATACAAGATGGCGGCCGCTACAAAATGGCGGATAACGTAGGTTTTATCGATCCCATCAATATGGGTATCAAATGAAAGTGCTCAACCAGTATAATACAATGTACTATATGAATTAAACAGAATGCGAGATAAAAACTAAAAACTAGAAAATAAAAATAGGTAAAAAAACTTTTTAAGTTAAACGGTTTTATGTTAAACATACATTTCAATGTTTAAGATAAATGTACTAAAAACCAAAAAATAATAAAATAGATACAGTCGTGGGAATTATAAACATATGCATAGACTAGACTAAAATAAAACCGTGGGGCACGTCAACTGCCTAATTATAGTGTAACATTACAAAAAAAACATTTTAATCAACGATTGTAGACAATTGACGTGCCCCACGGTTTTATTTTAGTCTAGTCTATGCATATGTTTATAATTCCCACGACTGTATCTATTTTATTATTTTTTGGTTTTTAGTACATTTATCTTAAACATTGAAATGTATGTTTAACATAAAACCGTTTAACTTAAAAAGTTTTTTTACCTATTTTTTTCAAAATTAAACTATCCTATGTTACCTGGGCGATTGAGACGAATCCAACAACACCTCACTTGTTGAAATCGTCTGAGTGGCTTAGGCTCTACGAGGGAACAGATGAACACACAAACATACCCACATACATACTCACATACATACACACATACATACATACATACATACATACGCTGCTAAAATCATAACCCTCCTTTTTGCTTCGCGTAGTCGGGTAAAAAAAAGGAAAAAGCTTAAACATAGATAAAAATCTACAAAAACGATTGACACCTAAATCAACGAAATCGAATAATTGAACGAGCGAGCGAAGCGAGCGAAGTTCTCCGAGTCTACTGGAACAATCCGGCGTTTGTATGTATGTATGTATGTATGTATGTATTTATGTATGTATGTATGTATGAATGTTCGTTCGACGATAACTTGAGTAAATTTAGTCGAATCGTCATGAAATTCGGTAGGCAGGTAAATGAGGCCAAGAGAATTTTTAAGTTCGAACATGAGCCAAATCGGTCGAGGGGTTGCTGAGATATCGGGTCGCGAGTTCGTAGTTCGGGGCGAACCACTAGTATTTAGGGGTAGCAAAATGACTTCTTCTTTTTACCCGACTACGCGAAGCAAAAAGGAGGGTTATGATTTTAGCAGCGTATGTATGTATGTATGTATGTATGTATGTATGTATGTATGTATGTATGTATGTATGTTTGTGTGTTCATCTGTTCCCTCGCAGAGCCTAAACTACTCGGCCGATTTAAACAAATGAGGTGTTGTTGGATTCGTCTTAATCACCCAGGTAACAAAGGATAGTTTAATTTTGAAAAAAATCAAGATGGCGGCTGTGCTGCGCCCTAAAGTGGTGGACCTAAAAATAAAAATTATCGGATACCATCGTCATGGGTATCAAATAAAAGGGCTTTAAAAGACCTTTTCAAAAATGTATAACACATGTAGCGTCAACATAACAAATAGAACAAAAAATTCAAAAATGTGTTTTTTTTGCCCTTCTTGGTTCTATTCTTGGTGATCGTCCAAAATGACTTACTAAAAAGCTCAAAAAAAAATAGAAGTTAAAAACTAAAACCCGACTACTAAAAGGCTTAAAACAAGATCTGTTTATCCTTAAAATAGACTCATAGATAATTAATCGTAGTCGGAGGACACCACATTCGCATTTGATAAACCGATGGCCTCCGACTACGATTAATTATCTATGAGTCTATTTTAAGGATAAACAGATCTTGTTTTAAGCCTTTTAGTAGTCGGGTTTTAGTTTTTAACTTCTATTTTTGTGTGGTAGTGAGCGCTGTAAACACTGGTCTTTAAGTGTTTTATTGTTCTTTTTCAGGCACACCACTCAGCCCGACCGCGCCGCGAGCCGAGCGCACGGAGCCCCGCGTGAGGAAGTCCTCCTCCTCGCACAAAGTGACCGAGCCCGCCATCGCGACGGACAAACGGCGGTTCTTCTGCAGGGAGTGGGCGTTCCAGAAGATAGCACACTGCTTGGAGCAGCGACCCGTCAGCAAGACCTGCGGTGCGCTGATACTGGGTATGTGTACTGACCACCGAACTAAATCCCATAGAATCCGCATGACGTATAAAATCACAATAAAAACTTGTCCCCACAGAAACAAATGATATCAGCAATAGAACAATACGAAACATCATTTCGACCATACGCCTAATATTCGAATGTCAACCTTATTGCATTAGTGTCGTACAGTTTTACTTTAATTGCATAGACTACGAGCAAAATAAGCTCCCAAAGGCAGTTTGGACATCTATTTTTCCAGACACATTTCGGAGTTCGATGTTGTATCTAGTTTTATCCTTGATCGAAGGTACTGACTTACTTAGTTCAAATCAAATCAAATACTTTTATTGTGTATTTCGTAAACGGTTAAACTTACTTGTATTATGTCGGTGTAGCCGACTAGTTTGAATGTGTTTAAATGTGCAGTGCTTACGAAAGTTTAAGTGTAAAAATTTTTATTGTGTCAGAAAAAATATAACAATAGCTAGAGTCAACTCTGAACCCCAAACTAAAATAATTTGTGTCTTGGGGAACAGTGCTTCCGTTTTGTGGGAACTACTACATTTAAAATACTCCATAGTGTACTTAAGGCGCTGGGCATAGTGAATTAGCCCGCGCGCAAAGAAAAATGCACAAAATCGATTCCTGTATCAAATACACAAAAAAAAAAGTTTACTTGCTACTTACTTTACTTACTATTACTTTACTGGTCCGTATTTTCGGAATTGATAATTTGACTTAGTAAATACTACTCGTTCTGTCACGTTATTTTGTGAGAAATCTGCAGAGACAGAACGATGCTTAAGTGTTTGCTTAGCGAATTTCTGAAATCAGAAATCGGCAGTTACTTCTTACTTACTTACGTTATGGTAGAGGCCAATAAATAAAAGAAAACATATTTTTGGATGCGTTTTTTGCAAAAATCTAAACACATGAAGAGATTATTGTATTCGAAACGGGTCGAATCGCGATAATAATAATAATAATAATTAAAACACTCCGCTCCAGTCTACCCGCGACCACGGCAGCTGTAACGCGGCCGAAACGTCGGGATAAATAAGGTAATTAATTTGCCTAAAAACCAATCGCGATTCGACCCGTTTCGAATACAATAATGTTTAAATATCGCGAATCATTAAACATGAAGAGATGGCTGATGGCCATAATTTTCATCGACAGGGTCTCAAACCGTTCTTGTACATTTCCAGGTGACGCGGGTAGCGGAAAAACCTCTTTATGCCAGGAGTTGAGCGAGCCAGGCCAGGGCCCTCAGGCGAGGCAGCAGCGGGCACTGAACCGGCGCTTGCTGGCACGGCATTTCTTACAGGTGGGTCATTCGATTTTGTTTTCACGGCGATAAAATAGTATTATTTTCATTATTATAAACAAAAGAATAACAGGAATTAAGCTTGTGCCACTGATTTGCCGACTAAAAAACTAGTTTTATGACACGAACACATAATCAGCACAATTATTGTTATTATTGTTGTTCTGATGTTTAAAATAATGATTTTTTTGTCGTGAAATAAAAATCTGCAAAGAAACCTTAATTTGCTGCCACTACCACTTGTTCGTCACCAACTTATCTCCATCCACAGGGCCACACAGAGACCGGGCTGCGTCCCAGCGAGTTCATCCGTTCGCTAGCCATGCAGATCCTCAGCCAGTCAAGTCGACACGCAAGACCAAATAGCGACGCCTCGCCGAGGCATGACGACGAGGCGCGAAGAGAAGAGAGGTAGACAAGACAATATTTATGAAAGCAATCATAGGCCCAAGAAAATAGCATTCTTCGGTCGAACGCGCAGGGGGCTATTTCTCGGGAATCTTGCATTCACACATCTCGAAGGAAAAATATCATGTCATTTCGATCTCGACTGCTTCCGACCACTCGAGTCATGTCGAGCGAAAAGGACAAACATCTCGTAGAAATCTTGTGCCTTATGTCGAGGATGACTTCGTGAGGATAGATGTGACATTTGCAGCAAAATTCGATTTCTCCTTTGTTTGTCGAAAGCGAGATTCCCGGTCCCATGCAAAAAATATCCCCGGCGCTTTGTTTCTAGGCAAATGTGTCTATTTCAATTGCCATGTAAAGTGGTTTTATTACATTGCTCTGTGCTCTTTAAGTGGTTTTATTGCTAAGCCATGTCAGAGGCCCTGTGGGCGGCCCAAAAATTCTGACACCAGTGGTGGCCACTCCTCATACGATTAACACAATTCTGACACCAGTGGTGGCCACTACCTCATACGATTACCACAATTCTGACACCAGTGGTGGCCACTACCACAAACGATTACCTAACTAGTGGTTTTATAACATTGCTCTGTGCTCTCCTGCAGACGTAACTCCGAGGAGGAACGTCTGGCGAGACGTTTCAAGGATTTGAGCGCTGAAGACGGCGAGGACAGCTCCAAACCCCTGCTTGCAGACAGTGAAGGTAAAATCTATGGCTACTCGAGACAATCTATGACTCTACTTGAGAAAATATATGACATACTCGAGAAAATATCTGACTGTACTCGAGAAAATAGATGACTGTATTTATTTATTACTAGGCAATTATGCAATACACCGAAGGCCTGGAATAATGCAATAGTTACCATCTTGCACAAGAAAGGTGATAAGTCAAATCTTGCAAATTACCGTCCCATCAGCCTTCTCTCTCAAGTGTATAAGCTATTTGCCAAAGTCTTATGTAACCGACTGACTCGCCAGTTCGATGACTACCAACCTGTGGAACAAGCCGGCTTCCGGAGTGGATACTCTACGATGGACCACATACACTCGATTAAACAGCTGATGGAGAAATGTCGAGAGTACAACCTGCCCTTATGCTTCGCCTTCGTCGATTACGAGAAGGCTTTCGACAGTGTCGAGAACTGGGCAGTGTTTAATTCTCTTCATCGCTGTAACATCAACAAGAGGTATGTGGATATCCTCAGGGAGCTGTATCGATCAGCTACTCTACAGGTGCGATTACACGAGTTGACAGACCCTGTGAACATCAACAGGGGAGTCCGTCAGGGTGACACCATTTCGCCAAAGCTCTTCACTAACGTCTTAGAAGACTTAATGAAGACTCTAGACTGGAGCGAAAACGGTGTCAAAGTCGACGGCACTTACTTGTCACATCTACGTTTCGCCGGTGACATCATCATTCTGGCTGAAGACGCCGCAGATCTACAGTGCATGCTCGCAGAACTGCATGAAGCATCCCTGAGGGTTGGCCTTAAGATGAACATGTCCAAGACCAAGATAATGACGAACCATACTCTATCTGTACCAAACGTTATCGTTGGTAACTGCCCTATAGAGGTGGTAGATGAGTATGTCTACCTTGGACAATGTTTATCTTTCGGCCAAGAATCCCAGGTAAAAGAGATCAAGCGACGGATTGGGTTGGGATGGGCTGCCTTTGGAAAACTAGCCGATGTCTTAAAATCGAAAATCCCACAATGTCTGAAGACCAAGACATTCAACCAGTGTGTTCTGCCTATCCTCACATACGGGGCCGAAACATGGACGCTTACTAAAAACAACATGCACCGAATGAAAGTAGCGCAAAGGGCTATGGAGCGAGCCATGCTAGGCCTCAGACTTGTAGATCGGGTACCAAATGTCGTCATCCGACGTCGGACGAAGGTAGACGATATAGGTGATAGGATCTCGAGTCTTAAGTGGAAATGGGCGGGACACCTGGCGAGGCGGGAAGATGGCCGGTGGACAAGGGCAGCAACAGAGTGGCGTCCAAGAACTGGAAGACGGTCGGTGGGCAGACCAGCAGCCCGATGGTCGGACGACATCGTTGTGTCGGCGGAGGGCCCATGGATGCGGATGGCGAGGGACCGTGAGAGGTGGCGTGAGGGGGAAAAGGCCTATACCCAGCAGTGGGCAGAGGTGGGCTGATGATGATGACTAGGCAATTAAAGTTAATAATTTAACATAACTTTAAAGGCAACGATTAAAGTTATAATTTAACATAACTTTAAATAATTAAAGTTATAAATTAACATAACTTTAAAGGAAATAATTAAAGTTAAATAACTTTAAAGGCCATAATTGAAGTTATAATTTAACATAACTTTAATTGCCCGAAACAAACCATTTTTATTGAAAAAAATATTGTTTAAAATTATTTGTTGATGCAGTCAATATCCCTATTATTGTGTGTACAGATCAACGGACCGACGAAGAAGAGGGCGAAGGCACCAGCGGTCGCCGCGCGAGAACTATGGACCGTATACATGAACGGGAGGCCTACCTTGACTCTATGATCGACGACGCGGCGCTGAGCCGTGGTGATGAAGTGAGTATCATGCTGTATCATCATCATCAGTTCATTTTTTCCCTAATCAGGGACATAGGGCTCTCAAAACAGTTTTCCAATCTGGCTGATTTTGCGCTTTCATCTCAATCTCGGACCTAAATTCGCCTATAGTTGCTGAAGCTAAAGGTTTCGTCATTCACCATCATTCATCATTGGCCAGAGGGGGTGGTGTTCCATCGCTACAGGGAAGCGAGACAGAAGATGAAATCAGCTGAAACTAGGCTTGCATAAAAACATCGTTATATTCGTTGTATTAAGTAGTTTGATAGATATGTATGATTAAAATCGGGCCAGCCGTTTATGAGATTTCAAACTTATGTCCGGGGTATTTTATTGAACGAGCGAGCGAAGCGAGCGAAGTTCTCCGAGTCTACTGGAACAATCCGGCTTTTGTATGTATGTATGTATGTATGTAGGTATGTATGAATGTTCGTTCGACGATAACTTGAGTAAATGTAGTCGGATCGTCATGAAATTTGGTAGGCGGGTAAATGAGGCAAAGATAATTTTTAAGTTCGAACATGAGCCAAATCGGTCGAGGGGTTACTGAGATAGAGGGTCGCGAGTTCAAAGTTCGGGGCGAACCACTAGTTTAGTAGTTTTATACAGCGTAGATAGAGTGATACCGCCATTGTATTTTCGGCTTTGATTTTTCAATCAAACAATGTCACGGTACTATAGAAATATAAACCTCCCACAGTTGCCAGAAATCTTGCCCCGCGCCTCCGTCCGGCCGACCACGAACCCATTCCTGACCGACGACCACAAGGAGCCACCGCCGACCACGGTCGACTACAAGATCTACGAGAACCACGAAAACGTGTTCCTACGCAACCTCTCACAACGGCAGTCGAAGGAGCTACGCAACTCGCGCCTTTTGCGTCAGTCTTCGGAACCTCTGAGCGAGAAAAAGACCGCAGGTAAGACCACAAATAAGACCGCAGGTATGACCACACACAAGATCGCAGGTATGACCACACATAAGACCGCAGGTATGACCACAAATAAGACCGCAGGTATGACCACGAATAAGACCGCAGGTATGACCACGAATAAGACCGCAGGTAGGACCACAAAATTCAATAAGACAGCAGGTATGACCACAAAATTCAATAAAACAGCAGGGATGACCACAAAATTCAATAAGACAGCAGGTATGACCACAAGTAAGACCGCAGGTATGACCACACATAAGACCGCAGATATGACCACAAATACGACTCGAAAAAATAATTTGCCTTTCCAACATTTGGTGTAGCAGGTATGGAACAGCTGATATTTTTTTAGAGAGTTGGTACTTAGCCCATAGTAAAAGTTGCTTGTATTGGTGAGTTAAGCGACCCCTTTAAGTGTCACAGAATCTTTCTTAAAACACCCTGTATATTTAGTTACACTGGTAATTTGAACCAAATTCCAACATTCCAATTTTCACTAAAAACTCCATAAAAATCGATAGACATTTTTATGTTTAGTAAGTATGAAATTGGATAAAATTTAGGGATGGCAATACTGTTTTTCCGATTTTTTGGGAGAGAGCGCGGTAAACAATGCTCTGAAGCTACCACTTTAATACCGACCATGTTTTTCTCTTATAGTTCACACGTTAGAAAATAATAATTTGTATTATTTTGTATTCAGGTCTTCAGAAAAGTCTCTCAACGGATCAGAAAGGCGACAGCAACTCCGAAAACGAGCGGTCTAAATCCGAAAGCAGCCCGCCAAAGCAATCTAGGATCCCCGTAGCTAGCTTCCGGTATCGCAATAAGGGCGAGATTCGCTCGAGCTCGGTGGAGAACTCGCCGCAAAGGGCGAAAAAGGAGGGCAAGGAAGAAAAGGCAGAGGAGGTGAAAAGGGAGGAGGAAAATGGGGTGAATCAGGAAGAGCCGCCCGAGTATCAGAATGTGTTGAAAGCTGGTGAGTTTTTGAACTGAAATTAAATTGCACTCTTTGTAACTTTCGCAAGAACTAAAGACTTAAAAATATCTATTGTAGACTTTGTACATTTACAATAAGGTTTCCATTGTTATTTCGAACCTTGGTCTCTCGCTTCCTAGTCCAATGTTCTACCACTAAGCCACTAGGTACTTGGCAAGCCTACTCCATCTAAAGCAATGTCCCAGGCACTGCAGCGCCGAGAAGTCTCTTCACCCATCTAGTGTGAGTGAAGGTGCCACTGGATGCTGTATTAATCATCTCATTACGTAGATGCAAAGGTCTTACTTTTTACTTTTGATATTTGTCGAGATAGAGAACTTTTATTATTTTCGTTTCGATATTGTAGATGTTTGACTGATTGACAACGAAGTGGGCATTCAGATGGAAAGGGGCCGGCAAAATCCACTCCATTCATAAAAATGGCTTTACAATTTTATTTATGAGTCTGAATTTCTGAGGTAACTTCAGCTATCTAGTCTATGTGTCAATTAAATTCAATCAAATTACAAAAGTTTAACCCTTTATTCCAACGCACAGGTCAAACAGCCGAGGATCCAAAGGAACAAAAGGACGGGACTCAAACGCCGGACCTGGAACGATTGTTGGAAAAGAAGCGGTCTGAAAACGACGACGTGCCTCCGCCGATACCGAGTTTGCCAGTCAGCCCGAGAACTTTGATTGGTACGTACCAAAAAGTTAATTTGAAAGACCATTCACCCATCAAAGGTTTTTTGGAAGAGATAGCTTAAAACGATACGTCCGCCATTTGTAGTTTAACCAATTTTTAAGATTTTTCTCTACAATACTCCGTGCAATTTTAGTGGTTTTAAAGCCGAAGGTATTTTGTTGCACTGGTGATTCTGAGCCAAATTACAAAATTTCATTCCGAAACGCGCGAAAAAAAATTTACTTCTCCATACAAATGGTGTCGATTGGCGTTAGCCGTTTGTATTGGGAAGTGTTTTTTTATTTCGCTCGTTTTGAAGTAAAATTTTGGAATTTGGCTCAGAATCACCAGTGCAACAAAATACCTTCGTAAATACCTTCGGCTTTAAAACCACTAAAATTCCACGGTGTATAAAATTTTATCCATCTATTATACACAATTTAAAACAAAACTAACACGGACAAAAAAAAAAACATGATCGGTATTCCTTCCACTTTCCAGCCAACGCATATTACGAGAAGCTTCTCTCAGAGCCAGAGATACAGCAGGCGTTGTTGCCGCAGAATCTTGAGAAAAATCCGGACGAATGCTTCAAGAAAGCACTACTCTTTCCTCTACTGGAGATCGACCCGCCCAAGCAGTGTCTGTTCTTACTTGTCGATGCAATCGACGAAGGAAATTTGACCGGTAAGAATCCCTCACTTTTGATTACATGAATCCCAAACTTTTGATCTTCAAGAATCTCTTTCATTTGATAAAAGAATCCCACTTTCTAGTTCAAGAATCCTTTAATTTGGAATTCAACCATCCCTCACTATTGGGATTCATGTAGGGATTCATGAACTTTTAGAATTCAAGAATCTCAGGCTAAGATGGCCGCCGTAGATTTCTAGTATCTTAGCAATCAGACACCGTGCGCATAGTTTAGTCGGCTAGAGTCGGATCCAACAGGCGTTGTTGCCGCAGAATCTTGAGAAGAATCCCGACGAATGTTTCAAGAAGGTGCTACTCTTTCCTCTACTGGAGATCGACTCGCCCAAGCAGTGTCTGTTCTTACTTGTCGATGCAATCGATGAGGGAAGTTTGACCGGTAAAAATTCCCTCACTTTTGGAATTCATGAATCCCTAACTTTTGTAATTCATGAATACCTTACTTTTTTAAGAATACCTTATTTTTTAAAATTTAGGAATCCTTTACTCTTGGTAATCAATAATCCTTAACTTTTTCAAGTTCAAGAATCCTTTACTTTTGAATCCCAAATGTTTGTAATTCAAGAATCCCTAACTTTTGGAATTCAAGAATCCCGGACTTAGAATTCAACAATCCTAAAGTTTTGAAATTCAAGAATGCCCAACTTCAAATAAAAAAATTCAAGAGTCCTTATCCACTTTTAATGACTCTCGATATTCACACATACTTGTACAATTTTGCCTGAATGCAACCGCGATTCGGCCCAATTAATTTTCCTACATAAAAGTCAATTCCATACTTTGGTGCAAAAAGTATTGGAATATCCTATCACTGGGCATACTTTTTACAATATATGCGTAAATTCATAAATTAGTATTGTAAACCGATCCTTTTCTCGCCCAATGCAGGGCAACCGTCCAAAGACTCCGCGGATTCGACGCAGCCTTCAAAAACAGTCTGCGCTCTTCTGGCGAAGCACCAACATCTGTTCCCGCAATGGCTTTTACTCGTCTGCACTGCGAGGCGGCACTGCAGACAGCTGACTAGGATGTTTACTGGTAAGAAAGAGAAAATATACTGCTTTATTGCATACTAGCTTTTGCCCGCGACTTCGTCCGCGCAGACTTATTTTTTTTAATACAGTTGCTCAAAAAGTGGCGTATTGCAGGGACGTATAGCGTTCGGGATGTGGGCTATTACACACTCGTGCTTTTTTTTTAACTTTCCCGCACTCGTGCGTTCTCTTTCCCAACTGACAAAATAATGTCTATTAAAAAGAAAAACCAACCATGAACTTTTTACTAAAAAAGTTTTTATGATTCATGCAAATACGTATATTTCTAAAAAGAAGCTACTAATTTGTTTCAATATCAGATTTAATGATTTGATTGAATGAGTTTGGTTAGGTTTCATTTCATTAAATTTAATTTTCATTTCATATCAATAAAAAACTTCTACTGAAGACTTGGCTGTATGGGCATAGTTGCCTTTGCCTACCAGAATTGGTGAAGAAAAAAAAACTCTGCTTATATTCCACGGTTGGCGCCATTTTGATTTTTCAGAAATTTTCTTTTCATCTCCCACGCTCGGAAAGTTTGCTGTTACTAGTAACTTACGATCGTGTAAAGGCCGGATTTAAACTATCTGAACTTTTGTGCGCTTCGAAATTTGAACGCGACGCCGGGACAGTCTTTCCCGCGCCCTATGGTTTTGAAAAAGAAAAAAACACTGGCCGTTTAAGTAGATGCCAGATCCCGATGGAAAATAAAACCTCATTCATAGTTCGTTTAAACGCGTATTTCAGCGAAAGCGATTGTTCGTGCCCATTCTCTATACAAAACTGTGAATGTAAATGGTGCATAAGCATCTTTTAAAAAGGTAAAGTCACGGAATAGAACATTCAGAAACGCGGTTTCTTCTTATAGTCTTTTCAATATTTTGTACACATATTTATTTTTAAATACCAGTAAATAAAAAAAATGCTGCGCTTCTGTTTTATCAAATAGATAATTATGTTTTGGTTTGTTAAATACATTTTTTCAAACGATATTACTAATTTCATTTTTTATCTCCTACAAATTTTTAATTTATATGGTATAAGTTCAGAATGCACCCGGAAAAAAAAACATTCTTTTATTTACATTATTTTTGTGTCTGGATAAATAAACTTCAGGAAATTATTAATAAAACGAATGGTTTTAATACCAACGAAGCTCAAAACTTTAGTGCGGCAGCCGTAACTACAGTAAAATATGCTTTTAAAAGGAACTTATTTGACTCACCTGTTTTGCCTGTAAGTAGTTGTCTATAGAGTTTGTCCCGCTTGGCTAACAAAGTCATTTCCTCGCTTCTGTGAGATGAAAAGTTTTGTGTTTCGCACGAATGCAATATTATTTGCGTCTCGTGCTTCTGAATACCTCGCTACGCTCAGGTTTCTTTTTTTGAACCACTCGCTACGCTCGTGGCTCAATTTTAGAAACCTTCGCTAGCTCGGTTTTCAATACAAGCACTCGCCGCAAACAATAATTTTGCATTCTTGCATAACAAATAACTATTGCTTTAGTTGTTTGTTGCACAAAATGAGTAATTTCGACCCTATTTTTTTTAATTAACACCACCGGAACTCAGTATAATTGCACAAAATGCTTCGGAGAACATTTTACCGGAAAAGTAAAAAATGTTAAGTTAGTTGAGTTTATTGTGTTTTTATTAAATTGCTTAATTTTTTCGCAACTGTATTAAAAATAGTCGTTCAGTACACGTGCGGAACCGTCATTGCAACTTGTTCCGACTGTCAACCCTCGCCTTCGGCTGCGCCTCGGCTCGGGTAGCCATTTGTCGGAACTCTTTGCAATGACAGCCTTTCCACACTTGTAATGAAATATACTATTCCCGTTATCACAATAAAAGATAGCCTATAGCACTCAGTGATAACGTAGCTTCCCATTAGTGAAATAATTTTTAAATCGGAAGTGTCGTTTTGGAGATTACCCCCTGCATACATACATGAATACTTACAAACTTTTTCTCTTTATAAAATTAGTGTAGAAAAATACACGTATAAAATAAAGCTTCATCTTTATCATGAACCTCAACCACATTTAGTTCAATCAACAGGTACTTTTGTCCTACTAAAGGTGGAGTAGAAAATGTTTTGAATGTTATTTCTTAGGTATGGGCTACTCATTAAAAAAAGGTCGAGAACTTAAATTTTTCATGAGTAGCTTTCTATTTCTCATTGTCATTTTTCTTTCACAAAGTTAACTGTTGAAGCATTCTGTAATTAAAAAAATATATACAGATGGCGGCTAACGCTGTCATTTCTCGGGGTTGAAAACTTAAACTTTTCATGAGTAGCCCACACCACACCTAAGCAATACCAATCAAAATATTTTCTACTCCACCTTTTGTAAGGCAAATCCTCTTTCTGATCCCCATTGATTGGATTAATTATTTTACAACAGTTAACCTACTTCATCTATTTTGTGGGCAATCTTATTTCTTGAGAAATGTATAGCATTGCGTCACTACCCTTATTGCTGGCGTCAACCTGCAACTTTAAACCAGATTTAACTCGTGCAACAGTGTTGTACAATCGACAGCAAACGTAACTTTCACATGCTGGCAATTTACTCCGTTACGATACGGGTGAGTATCAAAACTACAATTTTCCGTGCTTGGACTTGTAAAATTGAACTTAAGATATCTATCATATGTATCTTAAATTTAAGTTGACGTGTTTCGTTTATTTGCAGGGTTCCGCAAGATAACCCTGGACGAACTCCATCGAGCGCACGTCTCGGCCGACGTACAACGCTACGTGCTGGCGCGTCTCGATACGGAACCACGGTTGAGGTAAGATCGCCATCTACATAGATAGAGAGAACTCTTGCACAACAGAAATAATATTACAGATGACTTCTTACAACAAAATCTATAGTACAAATGGCGGTCTTATCGCTACTTGAAACTAAGTATTTGTTTACTTGAAACTTAGTGTTGTTTACTTAATTTAAAATCATTAAGCAGGTGTTTCAGGATTTTACAAATATCTTTTGTAAACAGGTAGTAGATTGAACAGGTATTAGGTGGTTTTCGAGAAAACCTCTTTTCAATTTAATTCAATTTCAATTCTATTCAATTGAATTGAATTGAATTTATTTTACCAGAAATATAAACAATCACATAGTTTGCGGTGGTTACCATACTAGACTGGGTTATTATGTCCGAGCCCAGGTTATGGGACTATATTTATTGTAACATCTATAAAATATTGTAAAACTACCACATGAAGCAATAAACGTTCTGATTCATCATCATAACTAATGTTATTTCCAGGGCTCGAGTGTCAAGCGACTCTGCGGCGGCCGCGGCGGCGGCGGCGGCGCTCGACCATTTGCGGATAAAGAGCGACGGGTGCCTACTTTATCTGGAAAAGGTAATATCAACTGCGACACTCATGAACAGTACAGGGTGTTAAAATACCGCCAACGAATCGAGAAACCACGTATTGCGGAACATTTTTGCCCAAGGAACTGTGCCTGGTAGTTACACCATTTATAACTCGAGAATGGGTGGACCCATTTTTATGATTTTTGATTTGTTGGATTTCACTCCGCCCCGAATACCAGAATAACCAAGTGGTTAAAAAACGGAAAAACTCACGAGAAAAAAAAAGTCTGCGCGGCGTCTGTCGGTTTCTGATTTGAGAAATTCGCTAAGCAAGTACTTAAATATCGTTCTGCCTCTGCGGATTTCTCACAAAAGAACGTGACAGAACTATTTACTTAGTAAAATTCTCAATTAAAAAACCGGGCCTTACAGATTTACTGCATAGACATTAGATAAACCGATGCTATTTCCTTGTAAAAAGAGTTATGATGTTTATTTATTTATTTATTTTTTAAAATTGTATGTAATTGTATATTTAAATGTTGTAACCTTGTTTTTGTTTTTTTTTTTTACTCTATGCTATAACCATGTATATTTACAGGTCCTTGACGGCGTAGCAGACGGCTTCATAGCGCTGCGTGAAATCCGCGAGATACCCGGTACATTGAACGGACTCTATCTGTGGCTGGCGCAGCGGTTGTTCCACGGACGGCGGTTCACCAAGGTCTCTATTTACTTATTAACACTACAGGGTGTAATCCGCGAGATACCCGGTACATTGAACGGACTCTATCTGTGGTTGGCGCAGCGGTTGTTCCACGACAGCGGTTCACCAAGGTCTGTCCTATTACTTTAAACGACGTAATCTTGTATATTAATATATTTAAACGGGTATCTCGAAACCCGCTCTAAAGATTTGGTTGAAATGTGGCATTGAGGTAGCTTAGACATAAAAAAACACATAGGCTATACATGGTGTTAAAAGACCGCCAACAAAGCGGGAAACCACGTATTTTCCTTAACATTTTTGCCTAAGGAACCATGCCTGGGAAATCAACGGTTTCCGGGATAATGGGGTTCAAAGTCGGACTTTTCAAACTTTTTTTATTTCAGAAATTTGCTCAGTGTCGAGTACTTAACATTTCTTCTCAAGAAGCCTTATCAAAATTTTGAATATTTCTTGCATAAAACGACGTTAAAATTGCAACCCGCAATGTATTCTAAACATCGGCACTTCGAGCGTAAGTAACACAACTTTATGTCAACGCTTGTGCAGTATGACTTCTCTGCGTTACACTTCAATCTCGTGATAAAATATTTTCCAAAATTATGACCTAAAACACCAAAATAATTTCCCAGCAATAATTTTTCGAAAAAGTACTTTGTTTTGGTGTCTAGTATGCGTACCTTTCGGGTCTGTCCGCGGTCTTTTAGCACCCTGTATATCATCACGTTGGTTAACTTAGGCCAAAGCAAATCAATAAATTGAAGAGCTATAACGTGCGAGCGAAGCTCGGTCACCCAGATAGGTTGCATACAATCCTCTAGAACGAACTAATCCTCTAGAATTTGTATCAAAATATTCTTTGCTGTAATACAAAAACATAGGACCGACAGCATTAATAAATCGTAATTGAAGCCGTCAACGGGGAGCCCATTTTGACACCATTGCGTTACAGACTCAGGCCCCTGTTAGATTACAGCCTCTCTCATGTCGTACCGACTGTAATACTCTGTATAATTCGCAGGTCCGTCTACTGCTGGACGTATTGTTGGCGGCGCGCTGCGGAGTCACTGAGGAAATGCTCTACAAATGTCTGCTCACTAAAGAGTACAGCGTTACGAGGGAAGATCTGAGCCGACGGCTGCATCTGTTGAGACGGTAAGCAAATGCTCTACAAATGTCTGCTCACTAAAGAGTACAGCGTTACGAGGGAAGATCTGAGCCGACGGCTGCATCTGTTGAGACGGTAAGCAAATGCTCTACAAATGTCTGCTTACTAAAGAGTACAGCGTTACGAGAGAAGATCTGAGCCGACGGCTGCATCAGTTGAGACGGTAAGCAAATGCTCTACAAATGTCTGGTCACTAAAGAGTACAGCGTTACGAGGGAAGATCTTAGCCGACGGCTGCATCTGTTGAGACGGTAAGCAAATGCTGTACAAATGTCTGCTCACTAAAGAGTACAACGTTACGAGGGAAGATCTGAGCCGACGGCTGCATCTGTTGAGACGGTAAGCAAATGCTCTACAAATGTCTGCTTACTAAAGAGTACAGCGTTACGAGAGAAGATCTGAGCCGACGGCTGCATCTGCTGAGACGTTAAGCAAATGCTCTACAAATGTCTGCTTACTAAAGAGTACAGCGTTACGAGAGAAGATCTGAGCCGACGGCTGCATCAGTTGAGACGGTAAGCAAAGGAAAAAAACCATATAAAATACTCGACGAGTGTGCATGTTTTGACTTGAATGTCCCTACCCTGTCGCTATACTAATCGACCAAGCCAACTAGGCACCTAGCACCTAAGCAGCCTCATACAAACCAGGTGCCTAGTTGACTTGGTCAGTTAGTATGGACATTCAAATCAAAACAGCATGCACTGTTTTATAGACATTGCTACTAAACCATGTTTAACTCTAAGGAGCTTTCTGTAATACCACCCATAAGTCTTCGCGGGTGAAGATGCGGGCAAAAGCTAGTAATAATATAAACTACTCTTCACACTTTACCACCAACCTTCTCTCTTCTACAGGATCCTAGTAATGGAGCGTTCTACCGGCTACCTCTCCATTTTCCACCATTCCTTCGCTTTATGGTTGTTGGATGTGAAACACTGCACCCGGCGATACCTCTGCTCTGTGGCCGAAGGAGATGCGGCCCTGGCCATGTACTATACACTGGATGCGAAGAGGTGTGTAAAAAAAAAAAATTCTTCATTCACTCACTCGCATAATCAATAAATTTTATTGGTCCCAGTTGTTGTTGATTAATAACCATCGTTAAGCCAAGTCAGAGGCCCTTTGGGCGACCTAGAAACTCTGACACCAGGGATGGCCACTACCTCATACGATTACCTAACCTAACTTATTCATTAGATCAATAATTAATTCAGTCGCTCATTAACTAACGCCTCACATATTAACACTCACTCATTCATTCAATTATTTACACTCACTCGCTCATTCATTCATTTTTTCCTGGCTTCTACCTTCTTGCTGGTATCACCCGCCCTGAGGCTATGGCCACGCAACACGCAAAGATAAAAACCTAAAATGATGCCCTAAAGAAAGTTTTAAATAAATGTTTTTTTTGTTTCAGATTGAACGCAATGGAGATACACAACTACGTCTATCACATGACCAACTTGGAGCAGCATCTCACGTCGCAGAAGAAAAGCAAAAGGTTTGATACAATCTTGTATTTTGGCTTCTCCTTAAGTACTGAGCGAAGGAAATAGTACGAACTAGTTTCAAATTATGGCACCACGTCTTTTCACGGTAATTTGCAAAGGCCTAGGCTAAACTGGTTTCTCCATACGAGCTTCGGCTAGACTAGTTTGGCCTAGGAAATACCGGTTTATACATACGATCTTCGGCTAGACTAGTTGACCTTAGGACCTTAGACTGGTTTGGCCTAGGCGAAACTAGTTTATCCTAAAATCGGGTTTGGCAGGTAACAGATACAACCCCAAATAAACGCTGTCTGTAGTTCTTCAACCACTTTTAAACAAATTCAAAGAGTTCCCCTTTTGATATTGATGTCAAATAAAACAGTAAAAAAGGTTTCTCTAACCTCCCCTTTCTCCCACAGCGAAACTGCCGACCCTCCCCTCGACATACACACCTTAGTCCTCCTCTGGGTAATAGACTCGGGCTGTGACGTGGAGGGCGCGCTGCGGCGAGAGGGCGAACCTCTGAAGCGACTGACGGAACCCAGGGGACCGGACGACCCAGAGGATCTGGATAAAGAGGATGGAGGGGACGACTCTGGCACTGGTGAGTTTGGAACGGCTAAAATAAGCTCAGAGTTTTGCCTAGGACCTAGCTAAAGTGCTTGTTTTGTGGCCTCGCTAGACAGTTCAGTCTTCACCGGACAGTGGCCGATCTAGAGCTTAGGGTCTCACTAAACAGTGCTTTAATTAGGGCCTAGGGCTTTGCAATGCATATCGAGGGCGAACCTCTGAAGCGACCGACGGAACCCAGGGGACCGGACAACCCAGAGGATCTGGATAAAGAGGATGGAGGGGACGACTTTGGCACTGGTGAGTTTGGACCCACTATCTAAGAGCTACACTCTTCACGGGCTAAAATAAACTAGAGTTTTGCCTAGGGCCTAGCTAAGGAGAGCTCGTCTTAGGGCCTCGCTAGACTGTTCAGTCTTCGCTGGACAGTGGTCGATCTAAGGCCTAGGGTCTCACCAGATAGCGCTTGGGTTAGGGCCTATGGCTTTGTTAGACAGTGGCATATCTAGGTCCTATGGTCTACTGTTACACACCTTAGTCCTCCTCTGGGTGATAGACTCGGGCTGTGACGTAGAGGGCGCATTGCGGCGAGAGGGCGAACCTCTGAAGCGACTGACAGAACCCAGGGGACCGGACGACCCAGAGGATCTGGATAAAGAGGATGGAGGGGACCACTCAGGCACAGGTGAGTTTGGGGCGGCTAAAATAAGCTCAGAGTTTTGCCTAGGACCTAGCTAAAGAGAGCTCGTCTTAGGGCCTCGCTAGACAGTTCAGTCTTCGCTGGACAGTGGTCGATCTAAGGCCTAGGGTCTCACTAGACAGTGCTTGGGTTAGGGCCTATGGCTTTGTTAGACAGTGGCATATCTAGGTCCTATGGTCTACTGTTACACACCTTAGTCCTCCTCTGGGTGATAGACTCGGGCTGTGACGTGGAGGGCGCGCTGCGGCGAGAGGGTGAACCTCTGAAGCGACTGACGGAACCCAGGGGACCGGACGACCCAGAGGATCTGGATAAAGAGGATGGAGGGGACGACTCTGGCACTGGTGAGTATGATACAGCTGTTTCCGGGATACGCACTTCGCGAACTACTAGAAGCTTGGAGATTGGCCTATTGCCTTGCTGGACAGAACTTGGCTTAGGATCGGGGGCTTAATTGTATAACTTTTGTATCTGTCGCGATCCTTTCAATTGTATCGTGATCATGAACGTGGTTCCGATTTTAGAATGGAATTGTGTAAGTTTTTATAAGCTAACAGAACGAATGAGTCAAAAGCCATACAAATTGAATAATATTGAGAGAACGATTTTGCTATTTTTCTTCACTCAATATCCTTCAAAATCGAGTCGCAATCCCTATCCCTGCCTCAAAATTTTTGTTTGACTGGCACTGAGAAAAAAACAGAGCATAACAGCATGTTTGGAGCAATTACAATAAAAATCTTCACTGCTATCCTATCAGTGCATTCAATGCACCACTTGTCATTAACAAAGTATAAATAAATAAACAATAAATTACGGGAATGCAGTTTCCCGTCAATATTGATTGGTACTAATGTATTTCTCGCGAATTGCCCTTTATCGCGTCGCCATCCTGTGTTGTATAGTCTGATCAAGATGTTTTTACACATCAATTTTTATAGGAAACATTTTTATAGTTTGAGAGTTCATCTTCTTTGCTCCGCGTAATGTGAATATTTGTTGATGTTAATAATAAAGGCCTTTGCATCTACGTAATGATATAATTTATATAGCGTCCGTACCTTCACTCACACTAGATGGGTGAAGAGACCACTCGGCGCTGCAGTGCCTGGGACACTGTTTTAGATGGAGTAGGCTTTCCGAGCAACTATACCATCCTGACAGCTTACCTAGTCGGCCTAGCCCACAGGTATAGTAGGTATTGATGTAAATAGTAGGGTTCTTCTTCTTTTGGTGCCATCTCCTATCAGAGATCGGCTATCATTACGGCCACTAGGCCAGTAGGGTTCTATCGGTGTAAATATCTTCTACATATTTTAATTAATATTCCGAAGTTTCTCTACACATTTTCCGCCCATTTGTGAGTTGAGAATTTTTCTCGGTAAATACAAGTATAGTATCGTTATATCTCTTTTATTTTTTAGGACATCTAAAGAGATAGTAAGAAGCAAGAGTCGGTTTCGCGTATTTATCTTTTTTATCTAATTTACATAAATAATAATATTACAAATGCGTTTCGCCCGTATCGTATATTTATCACTTTCTCAGTAAACTATTTTAGTCAGACTATAACAGGATAGTAATGAATGACTCATTGTAATTTCAACGCTATGCTGTAGATTCCAAGTACTATTTGTGTTTGGCAGTTATACGTTTACATTTGGGGCAGTCCACCGTTTTCATATTTTATTTCCTTCCTTGTTTTTTTCGCGGACAGATGTGTGATTTGTTTTATTAATTGAATTAATTAATTGGTGTAATTGTTTTTAAGACTTGTGAATACGTGGAATATTGTTGTAGTACAATGTTAGGTTAGTGAATGAAGATGAATTTGTTTGATTGTTGTTTTGTTTCATTGGTTTTGTGGAAATTCCTACTTTCCTTGGACAGTGCCTTCATATTTATAGGTTTCCTTTACATTCAGAGAGAGGTTTGCTAGTGGTTCGTTACTAATAAAAATAAAGTGCTGGTTACTTGTTACTCGAGTGTCGAACGTTCTACCACAAACCCATCACTACTTCTTTAATCATCGTACTTTTAATCCCCGACCCAAAAAGAGGGGTGTTATATAAGTTTGACTGTTATTTGCGTGTGTGTCTGTCTATCTATCTGTCTGTCTGTCGGTCTGTGGCGTGGCACCGTAGATCTTAAATGGGTGAACCGATTTGGATGACGTTTTCTCATTGGAAAGCAGGTTTTCTAGCGAGTGTTCTTAGATTTTTATCATTACGGTTCAGCCGTTTATGAGATGTGCAGGAGCTAAAATGTCGGAGGTATTTTATATTTTTAATCTAGTAGATAACTACTAGTAGTACTACTACTGACTACTAGTCTCTAATGTTAAGTGTATTTTTTAGGTGATGTTTTGGTTTTGGAAATAAATATGTTTTATATTTTTATCTTTATCTTATCATTATAACCCTTTCTCGTTCTCTCTAACCAACAGCGGTAGACCAGCCGTCGCTGCGGAGTCTCGTCCCGTCCCTAACGTCAGCCGACGCGCACTGGCCGCGCGACGCGCGCGTCCTGCGCGCTCTGAGCGAATTGACGCGCAACACGCGCGCGCGGGCCGGCTTGGAAGACGCGGTGAGTGTTTCAGTCAATTCATCGAAGGAGCGCATGACTTACGTCTTTGCTCTAGCCTAGTCCATCCAAAACAATGTCCCAGGCACTGCAGCGCCGAGAGGTCTCTTCACCCATCTAGTGTGAGTGAAGGTGCCACTGGACGCTGTATAAATAATCTCATTAGTAAGTAAGTAAGATATTTATTCACAAGATAAAACACATTACGTAGATGCAAAGGCCTACGCCCTAAAGCCTTTGTTGGCTCCACACGTATTGACCTGTCTTTCCTGTAGACTAGGCCGACTAAGCTGTCAGGGTGGTATTGCTACTACAAATTCACAAAGGAACGTAACTTTGAAAATAAACAAAGTCCTAGTACATGACCGCGCCGGGAAATCAAACAAATATCAAGCCTCAACTAAAATTTCTAATCTACGACTGATCTAATCTATCATCCATCTCTCTCCAACAGATAACCGAAGAAGACCACCCGTCTGAGACGCAAGAGGTGACCGAAGAGCCGGCGGAAGAGGATGAGGTGGAACCAGAGTTGCTGGACCCCAGTGTCGTGTTTGAACTGGCCACCAAAGGAGACGATGAGGCGCTGACTGCGCTTTTGAAGGTATGATACGGTTCTTCAACCATCAAAGCATTATCCAACAAAAATGTGTCATGAAGAAGAAAAAGAAAAGAAAGAAGATTGATTTTTCTTTTGCCTTTACGCTTCAAAATGTTACGTTATTTTGCAATAAACTTTTTTTAATTTTTGATTTTCAAATTGTGACAAATGTGAAACGTTAAAGAAGAAAAGCCAAGAAATGTGAAGACAAGAAGATGTTTGCCTGACCAGATGCCCTGCCGAGCCCTTCCTTTGAACAAATAAAAATCTCTTATCTCGTTCATATTTTGCTTGACCAGATGCCCTGCCAAGACCTTTGCACACATAAAAAGCTCTCATATACAAGGTGTTGTTTTGTAAAGTGACACCCGACTCAGGGGTGATAATTTACACAATATTTTAGAAAAAAAAAACTGAAAAATACCCAAAAAAATCATTAAATTGTAACCATAAAAAAAACTTCTTAGTTTCAAGCGTTACTAAAACTATCGGCCCTGAGTCGGGTGTCACTAACCAAAACAACACCCTGTATGTTTTGCCTGACCAGATGCCCTGCAAAGCCCTTCCTTTGCACAAATAAAAAGCTCCCCTACCTCGTTCCACAGCGCCACCCGCACCTTGTAGACGCAGTGGACGCGACCGGCGGGACGGCGCTCCATTGCGCGGCGCGCGGCGGCCGCGGGGGCTGCGCCGCCGCCCTCCTAGCCGCCGGCGCCACCCCTGACAAGGCGGACGCTGACGGCTGGAGCCCGCTGCGGGCTGCGGCCTGGGCCGGCCATACTGAGGTAAGCTAGACGCTCTTGGGAATCCTGCATCGCGCGAGAGAAATGTTTTCGCGCGCGGTATACAGGGTGTTAAAAGACCGCCGACAGACCCGAAAGGTACACATACTAGACACCAAAACAAAGTACTTTTTCGATAAATTATTGCCGGGAAAGGATTTTGGTTTTTTAGGTTATAATTTTGGAAAATATTTTATCACGCAATGGAAGTCTAACGCAGAGAAGTCATACTGCACAAGCGTTGACATAAAGTTGTGTTAATTACCCTCCACGTGCCGATGTTTAGAATACATTGCGGGTTGCAATTTTAAGGTCGTTTTATGCAAGAAATATTCAAAATTTTGTTACGGCTTCTTGAAAAGAAATGTTAAGCATTCGATACTAAGCAAATTTCGGAAATAAAAAAAGTTTGAAAAGTTCGACTTTGAACCTCATTATCTCGGAAACCGTTGATTTCCCAGGTATAGTTCCTTGGGCAAAAATGTTCAGTATGATGAGGGCAATGCGTGGTTTCCCGCTTTGTTGGCGGTCTTTTAACACCCTGTATATACCGGCTGAAGCCTGATGGTTGGTATGGTCTTTTTGATGAATGAAGTCGGCTTACTTAGAGTAGACTGAGGGTTCATGGCCAAGTTAAGAGTCTTAACTTGGCCATGAACCTAATACACCTTCTTAACCTAAGACAGTATATTAGTCTTTATCAAGCAAGGCAAAGGCTTCTATGGCCTTTCCCAGTTTCCAAGAAGGAGGATCGTGCCAGGTAAGTGCCACTAACCTCAGAGGCTTCCATAGTCTTTCCAGTTTCTAAGAAAGACCACAAAAGTCGAAGCTAGCGAAGCCCTAAGGTCCTTCTAGAGGCCGGCGCTACCCCTGACAAGGCTGACGCTGATGGCTGGAGCCCGCTGCGGGCCGCAGCCTGGGCCGGCCATACTGAGGTGAGGGAATCCTGCATCGCGCAAGAGAAATGTTTTTGCGTGCGGTATATAAACCAGCTGGAGGTCGATGGTTGGTATGGTCTTGTCGATAGATAAAGGCGGCTGGTGTCTTCAGTGGTCTAAAACACCGTGGTCAAGGTAAGTATAGCAACTAAGGTGTCTCTAAGTAAGGAGATGGTGTTGTCAGCTTACTTGGAGTAGTCTGAAGGACCTAGGACTGTCTACTATGGTCTTCATCGAGGCAAGGCTTCTATGATCTCTCCAGTTTCAAAGAAGGAGGATCGTGGCATGTTTGTGCCTGTTTCTCTTTACTAACCTCAGAAGCTTATAAGCTCTTTTGCTTCAGTTGTCTGAAGCAAACGAAGCATTTTTTTGGCAATCAGTACATCAAGGGTATTCTGACTTCCATTATATCATTCGTCTGGAAATCAGCCTCTGTTAGTTAGAAAATAAATAGAACCGGCCCTTAATTTAGCCTTCGTTTCGTTTCAGGTCGTAGAAGTGCTACTCGAGTTCGGCTGTCAAGTGGACTGCGTGGACTCTGATAACCGCACTGCACTACGGTAATGAGACTGACAAATTCAAACTGTTTCTATACACTACTCGCTTTTGATCGCGAATTTTATTGCTGAAAACTAAGGCCTTTGCGCTTTTAGCGATAAGATCGCCGTTGATACTGTTATTTTTGAAAGAGCGAGCGAAGTTCTCCGATTCTACTGGAACAATCCGGCGTTTGTATGTATGTATGTATGTCTGTATGTCTGTATGTATGTATGTATGTTTTTATGTATGAATGTTCGTTCGACGATAACTTGAGTAAATTTGGTCGAATCGTTATGAAATTTGGTAGGCGGGTAAAAGAAATTAAAATATTTTTTAAGTTTGAACATGAGCCAAATCGGTCGAGGGGTTGCCGAGATATAGGGTTTTACAGTTTATATGCAAAGCGCGCGCGCGCCTGCACGAATGGCGTTAGCAAAGTCACACGTCATATGTAACTGGGGTCGCGAGTTCATAGTTCGGGGCGAACCACTAGTTTAAAATTTATTAAAGAATTCCACAACCACCACCACCAGAACCGCGGATGTTAATTTCTATTAGTATAATTTTTTTGTCTGAATTTTGTGGCAATAAATCATTTACAAATATCTAAATCTTTTGTCAATATTAATCTTTATAATCTAAGCATTCTTTCATGGAGTAAAAGCCTCTGGTTATGAGATACAGTCTGACTTACATTTAACCTCTCCTCCGATTACCCACAGGGCGGCAGCATGGTCGGGCCACGAGGCCGTCGTCCTCCGCCTGTTGGCCTCGGGCGCGTGTCCGGACAAGGCCGACGCCGAGGGCCGAACGCCGCTCATCGCCGCCGCCTATATGGGGCACGCCGAGATTGTGCGCGCCCTTTTGGACGCCGGGGCCGAGATCGACCACGCGGATGAGGACGGTGTGTAGATATTTCGGCCTGTAGCCACGCTAGAGCGAGCTCGGCCTTCGGCCTAGTGGGTATTTAATATTTGGTGGCAGTGTCTGGCCCGCTCCGAGCTTGGCTACGCGGGACTTAACTTTGGGCCTCGTAAAACAGTGCTCGGCCTTCGGCCTCGCCTTTTCAATTACCCGTTATTCATCATCATCATCATCATCATCCTGTTAACACCCACTGCTGATTAAAGGCCTCTTCATGGTCACGCCACCCCTCGCGATCCTGTGCCAGACGTAACCACTGTTTTCCGGCTACTTGGGCTATATTATCGGACCATCTGGCTGTGGTCTGCCAACCGATCTCTTCCCCTCTCGGGGTCGCCATTCCGCAATGGACTTTGTCCATCTGCCATCGGTACGTCTAGCCTGCCGGTGTCCTGCCCACTTCCACTTCAAAGAAGTTACATAGAGTTAAAAAATAACAAATCTGTATGTGGATGGTTTAAAGAGACCTGAAACGCGTACCTGGTTCAACGTAGCGTGGCGATCCAAAGATGGTAGTTGGCTTGCCTGGGAGCTCTCTTCTTCAAACTTTCCACTACGTGTGTTTTCCTTGATGATTTCCTTGGTGATTTTTCTTGGCGCGTTAGATGGAGTTTAGCGCGTTCGCGACGTCCGTGATCACGGGAAAAGGCGATTGACGGGAACCGTATCTAGCGGATCGACCGAACCGTTCGAGATGCTTCGAGTTGTGTCTTGACAGCTTGTCACCGGAGTTCTTCTTGTACCCGCGTTTCCAATAGGATTGGGATATGGGGTAGAGTGGGAAAATGTTGTTGATGTTCTAGGCTCGCGTTGGCGCGAAGTTTTAAACCTAACAGTATGCATGTGATAATCATAAATCTTTCACCCTTCCCCCGCAGGCCGCACAGCCCTCGCCGTCGCCTCACTCTGCGCGTCCGGCGGCGCGTGCGCAGCTCTACTACTGGAGCGCGGCGCCTCGCCCGCCATACCCGACCGGGACAAGGCCACGCCGCTACTTGTGGCCGCTTTCGAGGGACACACGTGAGTATGATTTGTAGCTAAGAGTCTGCTGTACAATCCAAGCTAAATTTCATGCAAATCCGTAGAGTGGGACCAGAGATATGACCCAAAACGCTACCCCTCTCCTTGTATCGGGTTTCGAGGGCCATACTTGATTGGGTAGCTAACAGTCTGACTGGGTAGCTAATACCTGTCAGCCCATGCAATATTGCAGATTGCAGTTATGGCCCGGCCATATGGCCACACATATTTGGTATGTCCGATGAATTTTTGAAGGTTTTACGGCATGTTATATTGTTGTTTCAGCCACTCTCTATAATTATTGTAGCATCATTTTGTTAGCGCCGTGAAGTTGCTATAGGAATTCTATGCCTTGTTGTTGTTTTGACAGTTTGACACAATGGCAATGACACTCAATGTGGACCATTGTTACAGAAAATAACAAGATATCTACCGTTTTAAATCCAAGCCCTTTACCATTGTGATTTTGCTATTAACTGTGACACTAAATCCAATCCTTCTTCTCTCCCACACAGCGAAATCTGCGAGCTCCTTCTGGAGGCCGAGGCCGACATGGAGGCCACGGATGGGTGCGGCCGCACCGCGCTCTGGGCCGCCGCCTCGGCCGGCCATGCTTCGGCCGCTCGCTTGTTACTCTTCTGGGGAGCCTGCGTCGATAATATGGATGCGGAGGGACGGACGGTGCTCAGTGCAGCTGCGGCGCAAGGTGAGTGATGGTGTCGCCGCTAGATGGCGCTGTAAGAAGAGTGCGATCCTACATCGCGGTATGAAAATGTCATTCGGTTCGTTTCGTATGCTTCCTAGCCTAGAGGCTAGGCTAGACTAGACATATTAGGCTTGATTATAGGCTTCGTCAAGGTTCTCCTTTAAGAGTCTAGCCTACATTAGGGTTACGGCCTTGGCCGGCCATGTTTCGGCCGTTATAAGGTTAAAAAATTTGCTCCCGACAGAACTTGAATTCAGTTGACTCAGGATAGTTTTTAACCTAATATTAAATCTTACAGGCAACGTGGAAGTGGTGAGGCAGTTGTTGGATAGAGGATTGGACGAGCACCACAGAGACAATTCTGGATGGACGCCGCTTCATTACGCTGCTTTTGAAGGTAAAATACGTTTTTATACTGATTTTTTTATGATTTGCCGGGATAGCCGACTAGTGTTGACCTCGTCCGGAAGTTTGAAAATGCCATTACAAACCTAAATTACATATGACAGTTTTTTTTTCCGCTTAGAAGATTTGCATTAGAATCGGTTGTTTTTTTCTTGCTCTAGTGTTAGGCAACTCTCGAAACGTTTACGAAATATAAAACTCTCGAAGCTGAAAGTGCACGTAAAAAAAGCTTATTTATTAAATGTGGCTTAAACAGCATTTAACTAAAATCTTCATACAAAAGTCGATTTAAATGGCGACTTAAGTGGTATTTAAGAAGTGGTGCCAGTCGGCCTAAAACACAAAAATATACAGCATAAAAAAAACAAACAGCTAATGATAAAAGGGGCGGCGCATTCTTTCTAACCCCAACTCCAACCCTCAACAGGCCACATCGAGGTCTGCGAGGCCCTCCTGGAGGCCGGCGCCAGGATCGACGAGACAGACAACGACGGCAAGGGCCCGCTCATGCTAGCCGCGCAGGAGGGCCATGCTAGGCTCGCCGAGGTGCTTGCCGACGACTGGCGCGCGCCGGTCGACCAGCGGGCGCACGATGGGAACACGGCACTCAGGTAAAATAACTAGTGGTTCGCCCCGAACTATGAACTCGCGAGTGTGTAACTTTTTGCTAACCCCAATTGCGCAGGCGCGCGCGCATTGCATATAAACTTTACAACCCAATATCTCGGCAACCCCTCGACGGATTTGGCTCATGTTCCAACTTAAAAATTATTTTTATTAAATTTACCCGCCTACCAAATTTCATGATGATCCGACCAAATTTACTCAAGTTATCGTCGAACGAACATAAATACAAACATACATAAATTCATTCATACATTCAAAAATTCTTTCAATTAAATTTACCCACCTATAAAATTTTGCGACGATCCGATTAAATTTACTAAAGTTATCGTCGAACGTACATTCATACATACATACATACAAGCGCCGGATTGTTCCAGGAGACACGGAAATCTTATCTCGTTTCGCTCGCTCGTTCAATTATTTATTTCGTCTACACCACTCTAACCTGACCCCTCTCTACCCACAGACTGGCTGCGCGCGAGGGTCACTTCGACACGGTACGCGCATTGGCAGAGAGAGGCGCCGACGTGGATGCTTTGGATGCAGACAGGCGAAGCACCCTGTATGTGCTGGCTTTGGACAACAGGTATGTATAAACACAGAAATATTGGAAATGGATGCCGCTTGGCAAGAAACTGAAGAATTTAAGAAGAAGAAAACAAACTAAAAATCAACGGAATATCGAGAAAAATGTGCAGATTTTAAGCGTGCGACGCATCTTATTTTGGTGTAGGAGCAATAGTATAGTTTAGACGGGTCACTGGTGTGAGCTAAATAGACAGATGAAACTATAGCCGGGCCAACATACCTGCTAGTCTAGAGTTTTTCAGTTTTTTCAGTTCACTTCTGTCTAAAATTTCGTATGATATCTCTACAACGTAATATAATGCAATATAGCTGTGGCAGCCTAGTGGGTGGAACAATGGACTCTGAAGTAAGAGAACCAGGTTCGATACTCGGTGCGGGCATGTTCTTATGACTTTCCGCACTTATTGTTCGTATCCTAAGTACCTACGTTGAATTAATATTATTGCTATGTTCGCAGGCTCGCAATGGCGCGTTATTTGATAACGGAATGCGGCGCTAATGTCGACAGCAGAGACGCTGAGGTACGCTATATTTACTAATAGTAATAATAAGAACATTTTATATTATCTTTTATATTAGGTATTTTCAAAGAAACTATTTGTGTCTGCATCTACAGGGTGCACTCTAAGTCGATAGCGGAACTTTAATTAGGCTGTATAGATCAATACAAACAAGTTGTACGAGGTGGCAAAAAAGTGGAGCGAATAAAATATCAGCTGTTCCATACAAAAGGTTGACTCAGTGTGCCAAATGTATGAAACAACTGATATTATTTTCGCTCCATTTTTTAGCCACCTAGTACAAGTTGTTTGGGTTGATCAGTAGACAGCCTAATTAAAGTTCCGCTATCGAATTAGAGTGCACCTTGCATAAGTCACAATACATTGTAACGTTGTGCTGAACTTTCTTTGCAGGGTCGAACACCACTTCACGTATCGGCATGGCAAGGCCACCACGATATGGTGAACCTACTTATCAAAGTTGGTAAGTGAACTACTACCAGTTTGTTAGCAACTACCGCGCGCTTTGCTGCGCTCCCGTCCATACCAACCGAGTAAACGAAGAAGAAGGTTTTAGGATCTGGGATCCTAGATCTAGGTCCTTAAAATAGTTAAGCCTAAAGATTCTCATTTGACTGCCTTTTTTTTAGCAAAAAACGGATCAAAAAAAGTTTGATACTTTGTGGCACGACCACGACGGATCTAAATGTTTTTATTCCAGTACAAATTCATGAAAATTTTCTTTTAACGGTATAATGCCTCATACGCTCAGGTTTCCTCGCGATGTTTTCCTTCACAGTTTAACCAGATAACTTCCTTTTATACCAGGTGGAGCCCAAGTAGACGGTCGAGACCGCTGCGCGCGCACCGCCCTTCACGCTGCGGCCTGGCGCGGCAGGGCCGCCGTGCTGTCAGCACTACTGCGGGCCGGCGCTGACCCCGCCGCCGTCTGCACACAAGGGGCCACACCGCTAGGTAACTATCAGGGTCGTGCGCGGCAGGGCCGCCGTGCTGTCAGCACTACTGCGGGCCGGCGCTGACCCCGCCGCCGTCTGCACACAAGGGGCCACACCGCTAGGTAACTATCAGGGTCGTGCGCGGCAGGGCCGCCGTGCTGTCAGCACTACTGCGGGCCGGCGCTGACCCCGCCGCCGTCTGCACACAAGGGGCCACACCGCTAGGTAACTATCAGGGTCGTGCGCGGCAGGGCCGCCGTGCTGTCAGCACTACTGCGGGCCGGCGCTGACCCCGCCGCCGTCTGCACACAAGGGGCCACACCGCTAGGTAACTATCAGGGTCGTGCGCGGCAGGGCCGCCGTGCTGTCAGCACTACTGCGGGCCGGCGCTGACCCCGCCGCCGTCTGCACACAAGGGGCCACACCGCTAGGTAACTATCAGGGTCGTGCGCGGCAGGGCCGCCGTGCTGTCAGCACTACTGCGGGCCGGCGCTGACCCCGCCGCCGTCTGCACACAAGGGGCCACACCGCTAGGTAACTATCAGGGTCGTGCGCGGCAGGGCCGCCGTGCTGTCAGCACTACTGCGGGCCGGCGCTGACCCCGCCGCCGTCTGCACACAAGGGGCCACACCGCTAGGTAACTATCAGGGTCGTGCGCGGCAGGGCCGCCGTGCTGTCAGCACTACTGCGGGCCGGCGCTGACCCCGCCGCCGTCTGCACACAAGGGGCCACACCGCTAGGTAACTATCAGGGTCGTGCGCGGCAGGGCCGCCGTGCTGTCAGCACTACTGCGGGCCGGCGCTGACCCCGCCGCCGTCTGCACACAAGGGGCCACACCGCTAGGTAACTATCAGGGTCGTGCGCGGCAGGGCCGCCGTGCTGTCAGCACTACTGCGGGCCGGCGCTGACCCCGCCGCCGTCTGCACACAAGGGGCCACACCGCTAGGTAACTATCAGGGTCGTGCGCGGCAGGGCCGCCGTGCTGTCAGCACTACTGCGGGCCGGCGCTGACCCCGCCGCCGTCTGTACACAAGGGGCCACACCGCTAGGTAACTATCAGGGTCGTGCGCGGCAGGGCCGCCGTGCTGTCAGCACTACTGCGGGCCGGCGCTGACCCCGCCGCCGTCTGTACACAAAGGGTCACACCGTTAGGTAATTGTCACCAGTGAAGTTGGTTTTTATTTTTTGTTAAACTAACGCATTTGCCTCTACGCTACGGAATGCGATGATTTATACAGCGTCCAGTGGCACCTTCACTCACACTAGATGGGTGAAAAGAGCACTTGGCGTTGCAGTGCCTGGGACATTGTTTTAGATGGAGTAGTCTTGCCCAGCCCCTATACCATCCTGACAGCGTAGTCGGCCTGACCCACACACGTGTTTTTTTGTAAATTTTCCATATTATTACATTTGCAGGTATTGCGTCTCAAGAGGGTCATGAAGAATGCGTGCTCCTCCTACTTCAACACGGGGCGGACCCTTTGCAGGCTGACCACTGCGGTAAGTGTGTGTTTTTGTTGTTTTTTTTTTTTAACTTAAACAAGTGCGAGATGATGAATTTAACCCGCGCTCACAACCCGGTACAATGGAAGTACAAGTAAGAATCCATGAATCCTCCTTCCAACGTATGTATAAATCCTTCTATCGACTAATTAATGAATCCTTTTAACATAATGCTATCCTTCTATCAATTTGAAGAATTCTCCTATCCTTTTCGCCATAAATCCTTCTACCCTTGAGGGCATGTGTGCGTGTGCCATGGGAGAATCTCCCATGGCACACACATACACATGGCATCAACGTTCCAACACCGCAAATAGGTCGCGTGTTGCTGAAATTGTGCAGCACACCTAAACTTTAGTCTGCAGTCGGCTCTAGCCACTCGTAAGGAACACTATGTACACTATATTTGTATAAACCAAGTAACTAAACAGTGAACTATTACCGTGAATAAACATCAGGAACTCCTAACTACTTCTTCTTCCACCACCGTTCACCTACAACTACAAGTGCTGTAAGACAGGGTCGCACACGCCCTTCTCTGCTCTTACATCTCCGATTGTATTACAAGATCAACCGTTTTTCGATTAACTTATCAGGTGTTCATTATTGTCCAACAGGCCGAACCCCCGCCAAGGTAGCGTGGCGCGCCGGCCACGCTAACATCTGTCGACTGTTGGAACGATGCGCCGCGCCCTCCGCTCCGCTGCAGCTCGAAGAACCGGCCATTGACAAGGCTAGAAGTAAGTTTACGCTAGGAACTGTCCAAGATCCAGCTATTGACAAGGCCAGCGGTTCTCAAACTTTTTTGGTGACGGTACCCTTCTGAAAAGCGATATCTGTGGCCCTGTAGCTCTTAAACTGGTGAACCGGTTTGGTAGCGGTTTTTTTTATTTGATAAAAGGTTTTCTTGCGAGTGTTGTTAGACTTGTTTTATCAAAATCGGTTCAGCCGTTTATGAGATACGGTAATTTGAAGTAAAACATCGGCGTTTTTTTTTATAAATTTTGAATCTCGTAGTTAGTAGTTCTACAAGGGTGCACTCTAAGTCGATAGAGGAACTTTAAGTAGGCTGTCCCGAGTACCGAGTCGACCTTTTGTATGGAACAGCTGATATTTTTTTCACTCCATTTTTTTCGCCACCTAGTACAAGTTGTTTATATTGATCAGTAGATAGCCTACTTAAAGTTTTGCTATCGACTTAGAGTGCACCCTGTAGTAGTTATTCCGTAACCTAACCTAACGCAAGTTTTGTCGTTTCGCCACTAAGGGGGTTAAAAGAAGTTTTATTTTTGCGTCGTGTCGAAGCGAGTTCTTATGGGGTCTTTTTTTTTTACTGAAAATTTCTTAGCCGGTTAGTGTTGGCTTACAACCCTGCATTGAACCTTTTATGTAATTTCTCTCCAGCGTCACCTGACTACAAGCGTCGCAGCGTGCACTCCAACTCCACCAAGTCATCGAATGCCACCGGCGGTTCGAGCCGGATACAAGAGCCGCAGTTCGACGACACGCGCGAAAAGGTACTCTAATACTACTGAAATAAATCACCAAATCAGTCACACGATGCGCACAATCTGTCCGTGATAATTTCCACTAGTTTCGTGTGACACACAATGCATTTTCTCCTATACTGTCCTAGTAGAGGAATCGCCGCTAGGAGAAAAGAGCTATTTTCTTCTACTAGTTTCTAGTTTTTGCGTTAAGTTTGCGTTCCGGATTGTTTTTTATTTTTTCTTAACAGAATTTCATCCTGTCGATCAGTAGGTTACACCCTGCAAAAATGGTTAGGATCTTTTGTAACACGTTGTAGACTACTCGTATAAACTTGAACTTCAAGAGACTTGCCGACAAACTGCTTAAGCAGTTTGGCAAATGTCATACCTGTATTGTTACTATATGTGTTTTTTTGAGAAATAAATATAAAAAAAAAACTAAGTGAAACCGGACACCTGGCGAGACGTACAGATGGAAGATGGACAAAGTCCATTGCGGAATGGTGACCCCGAGAGAGAAAGAGATCGGTTGGCAGACCACCAGCCAGATGGTCCGACGACATAGCTCAAGTAGCCGGAAAGCAGTGGTTGCGTCTGGCGCGGGATCGTGAGAGGTGGCGTGAGCATGAAGAGGCCTTTACTCAGCAGTGGGTGTTAACAGGCTGATGATGATGATGATGAAACCGCAGACCTGAAACCTAAAGTGACATTTTTCACACTAGCTAACCTTTATATCATCTCTTTCCAGCAACCGAACCGAGCGAATCTGTCGCTCTCTTTCGCGCAACAGGTGGCGCGGTGCGGTAGAGGGAGAAGGGAAGAGCGAGAGGTCCCCATACCGGAGCATCATGTCGTGGAAAAGGACTCCAAACTTAGGTATAACTACATTTTTTTTATGAACCCTAGACATTTTAGCTTCAAATAAGCATATCTCATAAACGGCTGAACCGATTTTAATAAAATATTGCTATAAACACTCGCTAGAAAAGGTTGAAAAAAAATATTTTTAAATTTTTTATGCACAAATTACCTTGTTCTGTGTTTGGCTTTAGTATCGTGTAAATAATCACCCCTGAGTCGGGTGTCACTTTACAAAACAACACCTTGTGTAATAATAAAACCACTCCCCCAGGAGTTACATGGCGAACGAGCGAGACGCCGATATCCGCGGATACGCGTGCGAGCGGGACAGCCGCCGCGACGCGCGACACGGCTCCGCGAGCGAGAGAGATGGCAACACTTCTCCGCTTTACGCTTCACCGCCCAGAAGTCCCGCCAGCCCGCTGTGTAGCCCGATACAGCCGATTGTACCTTTTGGTGAGACATCATTACTAACGAACCAATCCATGGATTCCGTGAATCCAAGAATCCTTGTATGCAAGAATCCTTGCATCCAAGAATCCTTGCATCCAAGAATCCTTGCATCCGAGAATCCTTGTATCCAAGAATCCTTGTATCCAAGAATCCTTTTATCCAAGAATGCTTTTTATCCAAGAATACTTTTATCCAAGAATCCTTGCACCCAAGAATTCTTGTATCCAAGAATCCTTTTATCCAAGAATGCTTTTTATCCAAGAATACTTTTATCCAAGAATAATTTTATCCAAGAATCCAAGAAGCAATCCACGGAACTATCATTCCTTTCATCCTTAAATCCATTAATAATTTATGACATATAATATTAATTAATTTGAAGCTAATTTGAAGCTAAAATGTCGGGAGTTTTAAAATTTTAATTTTATGTTTTATATTTCCCAACAGGCTCCCAGCCGCCAAGCCTGACGTCGCAGCCGGCGGTGCCCGATCCGCACTTCAATCGAGACACCCACATGCGGATAATACTGGGCCGGGACTGCAAGCCGCAGCCCGATAGGAACGAAAGGTCAGTTATTTTGCGTCATTTTGACGTTTGAAAAGCTTTGCCAAACGGCGAGACGTAATGCGCCGCACACACCGCCCTAAGCGCTCACAGCCTAGCTGGACTAGCCGTTCCTAAGGCGCCGTGCATAGTAAATAGCCCGCGCACAAAGAATAATGCACAAAATCGATTCCTGTATCAAATACATTAAACCAATCGAAAATGTTCACATATCAAACACTAGAATTAGGTGAGAGCTATCTTAAACAGCCAGTTTCGTGTTGACATTCATAAACGTTTTGAAGATATTTAGGCTGAAAAAAAAAATAGGCGGCGCACTTTTTTTCAGCGAAAATATCTTGCAATGTGTTATGGATATCAACATGAAACTGGCTGTGTTAGATAGCTCTCACCTGATTCTTGTGTTTGATATATGAACATTTTCGATTTATTTAGTGTATTTGATACAGGAATCGATTTTGTGCATTTTTCTTTGCGCGCGGGCTATTCACTATGGAGCGGTGCATAGTTCACTATGCACCGCTCCTTAATCGATTGGCAAAGTTAAGCAACAACGGCCGCGGTCAGCCCATGGATGGGTGACCGCTAGTGGCAGTAATATCTGAGCGCTTCCGTGCTTCGGAAGGCACGTTAAACCGTTGGTCCCGCTTGTTGTTGATTAATTACAATCGTTAAGCCATGTCAGAGGTTCTTTGGGCGGCCTAAAAACTATGACACCAGGGGTGGCCACTACCTCATACGATTACCTACCTACCTACCGCCCGGAGTTCTGCGTTTCGCGATCAGAGTTCTGCGTTTCGCGTTCAGAGTTCTGCGTTCCGCGTTCTCTCTAATGTATCGGGTTGCTTGGAACCGTTCACACTGAAGCTGTCAGAACGCGTAGTTCTCGTGAAGCAAATCTAATAATTCTCGCAGAAATCCTGGGCAGTGTGTTCGGCGCCTAAAAATAAAGGCCTTTTGCATCTACGTAATGAGATGATTTATACAGAGTCCAGTGGTACCTTCACTCACACTAAATGGGTGAAGATACCACTCGGCGCTGCAGTGCCCGGGACAGTTTTGTTAGAACAGGACTTGAATCCGTGAATTTGGCGGCTAACTGTGAAAAATCAACTGACCATACCAGAGGTCGAGGGTTCAAGGCCAATTCATTCAAAACAATTCATTTCTCAATCTTATAGTCAGTTGTGCTTTCGTAAGTTTTATTATAAAGTATTGTTGTTTGCTTTCGATGTATTATTATTTTTTGTAATTTGTAAACGTATTGCTTTGCTACGATATCACTATTTTTGTACCCAAGATTATAATTTGCTTTTTATGCAATGTATTATTGTTAAAAATGTATGTGTAGTTATTTACTTTTTCAATACTAATCTGAGTATAACAATGTACATTGAGTTTTAATAATATTATACCTCTAATAGTCATTAGTACTTAGATTGTATAGTGAGTTAAAATATATACTAGGTGTTGTTTTGTAAAGCGACACCCGACTCAGGGGTAATATTTATTTACAAATTCATTGAAATAAGTATACCCAAAAATCATGAAATTGTGGCCTTCCTTGCTATTATACTATCGCTTGCGGCCGCAAACGCAATATCGGGCGCCACATCGCGCGCGCGCTTTGAGAAGGCCGTGTCCGCAAATCGCGGTTATTATAGAACAAATTGAACAAGTGCGTTAGTGAATAAAAAAATAATAGAAATAATAATCTTATTTTAGTCTCAAGTGTTACTAAAACTTGTCCCTGAGTCGGGTGTCACTAACCAAAATAACACCCTGTATAGTCATTGGCACTTGGTGGGATCCGAACTTGATACCTCCAGTTTAAGGGTCAAACATTCTACAGTTCAAATAATGTATATTCATTCAATATGTAGTGAGGTGGTCGTGACAAAGCGGGGCCGATCAGCCTATAGCAGACTCGTGGGATCTATAGGCAGGGCGCGTGGCAGGATATTCAAAAAGCAGCCGTGAGTCTATGGGTATTGGGACCGTTATAGCTTGGTCTTGGCTCGGCTGGCGTGGTTGGGAGTTCACTCACTCATTCACTCACTCTTTGGCACTGTACATTCGTTCGTTCACTCACTCATTCATGTTAGCACCGTACGGTTTGATCCGAGTTATTTTACGTCCGGTTCAGAAGTTTATTCCGCAATTTTGCATATATTTTAGGACATAACGTTGTTAAATCGTTAACATTATATTGAAGTGGTAGGTGAAATATTCATGAATCTTGCCAAAAATAATTCAAAATGGCGTAATAAACTTCAAGAACAGAGGTAAAAAACTGTGAACGGTTCGTAAATTCGTTTATTCACTCAGGACATGGGGGTAGATCCGGTAAATAAATAAAATTAAATGAAGAAGAAAACCAATAGTTAATGTTCCTACATTTTATTTATCATGCATGAAATTTCGCACTATTGATGGAGGTGGTGGTTGTTAGAATTGTTAATTACAACTATGATTTTGCTTTGATGTGGTGTTGGATCAACTATTAATCAGTTCAAATTAGTACAGTATTCATAAAAAGATAACCATTTACCTTTGTGAAATTCTCATAAAAGACAAGTTTAACTGCGGATTTCTGATTTGATAAATTCACTAAGCAAATACGTAAGTAACGTTCTGTCTCTGCAGATTTCTCACAAAAGAGCGTGACAGAACGATACTTAAGTATTTACTTAATATTCGGTCTATTATTGCGTATTTCACAATTTCACCGGGGAAAAAACGGTAACCTTTTTTTAATACAATCGGTGTGGGTTGACGCAAAGTATCTTGGGAGCGGATTATCTATTCACACAGTTTTCTCATGCATTAAAAGAAGTAACACTACAGGGTGCACTCTAAGTCGATAGCAGAACTCTAAGTAGGCTGTCTACTGATCAATACAAACATCTTGTGCTAGGTGGCGAAAAAAATGGAGCGAAAAAAATATCAGCTGTCCCATACAAAAGGTCGACTCAGTACTGCGCCAAATGTATGAAGCAGCTGATATTTTTTTCGCTCCATTTTTTTCGCCACCTAGTACAAGTTGTTTGTATTGATCAGTAGACAGCCTACTTAAAGTTTCGCTATCGACTTAGAGTGCACCCTGTAGACTAACAAAACTAAAGCTACGCGCGAACTACTAAAACGTTTAATAACAGTATTGTTCTTTGCATTCGACACGAAAGGTGAGACTTGACCGCGCCCCCCGCACTCTTTCCGCCGCCCCCATGACGCCCGGTCCCTTCCCGCGCTCAGATCTCATACCGCTAAAGAGACCTATAAATCGTCACTGCGCATGTCAAACCACGTGGTGTGCCAAGTTTCATCTTTAGTGGCGCTTATTGTACAGGTTGACGTATCGACTGTGCCCTAAAATTACGAAATGTAAGCCTTTTATTTTTAACCCCCGACCCAAAAAGGAGGGGTTATACGTTTGACCGCTATGTGTCAGGGTGTGTCAGAAATGACTTTCTGTGTGTCAGTATGTGGCACCATAGCTCTTAAACGGGTGAACCGATTTGTATGCGGTTTTTATTCATTACAAGCCGGTTTTCTAGCGAGCGTTCTTAGATATGTTTGATCAAAATCGGTTCAGCGGTTTATGAGATATGCTAATTTGAAGATAAAGTGTTGGGGGTATTAACAATTTTTAATTTAGGAGTTATTAATTAGTAGATTGTATTTATTTTATCGTTTAATGGAACCTTATTGTGTTGCAGTAAAAACAAGAGAAACGGCATCGTGACAAACCCCGCCATGCGGCTCGTGGCCAACGTTAGAAACGGTCTAGGTAAGTGAATATCTGAAAATGTTTTCTTTTTTCGTTTACCACAAACATTCTAAACGCGCAGAAAAAGTAAAAAGCCGTCGACGCGCGTTTTTTGTCTTTTACAATGCGTTTCAACTCTGTAGGTGATAAAAAAAATCTTATCTTCTTTTTGGATGCGTTATTTTTTTTTGCTTCTTTTTTCTATCGCGTTTCCTTTAAATTGATGTTTGAAGGATGCTGACGAACTTCAGACTGCATTTATTTGACACAAAGCGGCATTGAAAGCGATTAGGATAGGGATATTACTACTTTTTTTAAAACTGAAATGTCATCCTGATGCCCACCCTGCAAAAAGAGTTAGGACTATTGAAAAACTTTGCATGATACAACTCTATCCTTGTATCTACGGGTAGTTGTACGGTCGGCCACAGTCTAGTCTAGCTCTTACCGCGCGCGGCATAAGGGTGCCTATCGAACAAAAATGGGTATCGTAGCGTGTGGCTGACTGTACCTGCTAGGGGAAAAAAGTTTTTTTGTTTCTGTAAGGTTATATGTTGGCACAACTAGCGCCGCCAATGAAAAAAAATCATATCTTCATTTTAGCAAAATACGCATCAAAAAAGATCAAAATAAGATATGTTTTTTTTTTCATTGGCGGTGCTAGTTGTGCCTACTACTGGGCCTTAAGGCTCATTCTTATTTTTTTAAACTTATTTCCAACAGACAGCGCAGCGGCGAACATACGTCGTACGGGCGTGGCTTTAGCCGCGAGTGCTAGCTCCAACAATCCGGCTGTGAAGAGCAACGCCTTCCAGTGGAGACGAGAGACGGAGCTCTGAAGATGACCCTAAAGTTCACCCTATATACAGGCATTAGTCACTTCAGGGGGGGTTACCCTCAATCACAAAAAAAAGGCCTTTGCATCTACGTATGTGATGATTTATACAGCGTCCAGTGGAACCTCCACTCACACTAGATGGGTGAAGAGACTACTCGGCGCTGCAGTGCCTGGGACATTGTTTTAGATGGAGTAGTCTTGCCCAGCACCTATACCATCCTGACAGCTTAGTCGGCCTAGTCCACACTTTTAATGACTCGCGATATTCACACATACGGGTAGAATCGCGGTTGGTTTTGTGTAAAATTTATTACCTTATTTATCCCGGGGTTACCCTTGACGCAATTGCGTTCATATTAACAAAGTTTTTTAACTAATTTCTCTTTGAATTCGCATATAGCCATGCTTTGATTTTATATACTGCGTAATGTTTATTCAAACGTTAGGCTATTCTGTACAACAAAAATAGAAAATGCGTCTTAATTCGTGAAATATTGAATTTTGTCAATTGCGCTATATTGAAAAAATCGCGTCAAGGGTCTTTGACAGCCATGTACTCAACTGAAGATGACTCTAATTTCATCTAAAGTTACGTACATTTGTGTTTGTACTAGCAATACCACTCGCTGTAGGTAAAGAAGAAACAGTTGTGAAAGAAGAAACTTAATAATACCTTCAACGCGAAAATCGCTCTTAAAACCATGATGACCCACAGCAATTATGAATTGTAATATAATAACCCAAAGTGTATACATATAGGTTTTTACTCATTTTGACGTTGTTGAAGCGACGAATTATCCTACACACATAGAATCTTTATAAAGTTCCCTAGCACGGACTAGTGCTTTAGAAAATACAAAAAATTGAATCTCTGATTCAAATGCAACGAAAAGACATTTTGAAATTGTTCAAGTTTCTCCTTTGAAATTGAATTTTATTTCGAATCGAAACTAACGAACTCAATAAGAGTAGATAAAATCGATCTTTTAGTAGCGTTAAACTACTACAATGTGCTAAAAATATTGCAATAAGTCGAGGCAATATGATGTGTTAAGAAACGAAAAATATTAAATGTAATGAGATGATTTATACAGCGTCCAATGGCACTTTCACTCACACTTCATAGTTCAAGTGTGAGTGACCACGGACGCAACTATGCAATTTATTTAATTCAAAAAGTATTACAATGAAACAACATCAATAGGGCCTGTAAAATCTTTTCCAGGTTTTGCGGGAACAGATAGAAAGATTGGGTCGTCGATAGATATAACGTAATACACTGTGCAGCTTTTTTTTAAAGTAACCAAACCCATTAAAGTCGAAGAATGTTTTTTTGGACACATTCAGACCTTCAGTATTAAAAAAAACTTATTAGTAAAAACTGAAGTTGCTCTGCTTTCTATCTGTTTCTGTATCAGAAGAATGTTTAATTTGGCATTATTTGATCTCAAAATAATAACGAACAAAGATAAAGAGTATTGCATCGTAAAAACGATTTAGGTTCTACCACGCATTTAACGAAATAATTACAAATAATAATTTACTCATATTTGTGTACATTTTACGTTCATAATATTTTAGTGACTCATCATAGTGTTTAGTGATTGAAGATGCATTTATAAAATTAGTGAAAACTTAAATAACCTAGTGATACCAATAATAAAACGAACAAAAAAATTACGATCGAAAGTGTAAAGAAAAAATATATTTGTTAGTTTTCTCAGTATGTTTAAGTTAGTCATTGAACTATAGTTTGAATTAACACTACGCTATTTTTTCACGCAAAATAGGCTCATCAGTAGTCGAGTTGCGGAAACATTTACCGTCACGAATACCGAAAAAAAAAACACTACGCTAAAATATATGAAAAAAAGTCGTTTTGAATAATTTTTAAACCGTCTACGCTGCTACAGAGAGGTCCTGCCAACAATACAAGGCACTTTATTATTAGGGGGCAAGTTTGAAATCTCAATACATCAGCTCCAAAGATTTGGTAGCGTAGGTATCGAATTTTGTAAACATTGGGTTTTTTCCGAGTTTTGAGAGTTAACTTTTCTAATTTGAGATTTGGCCCCATAATACATTGATTTTCGATTATATTTGTCTTAACATTTTTCAATTTTGATGTTTTAACATTTTTGTTTTTTGAGTTAATGACCGTAAAAAAATACATAAAGACCTTATACTCACATGTTAAAACGTCCTGATTTCAAAGAGCGAAATTATTTATCACTCCGGCAAAATTTGTTTGAAACAATACACGTTAGAAAGTAATATACGATAAAATCTCATTGGCTAGTAGTAATGTGGTAGAAGTTTTACTCAAAAGAATATTAGAATATTAAAATGTCACATGGATCGAAAATATGAGATGAACTTTTGAATCTTTAGAACGAATCGTTGAGAGAATAAGAAAAAAAGTTTTTTTGTTTGAAGCTGTTTTTGTGTGTGTCCTTATTTTTTTTAATCTTCGAAATAATACATGGGCTTATTTTTATTTAAACAGTATAAAGCAATTGTCACTTGTGATAAAATCGTAATGAAATGCGCAATTTTTTCGACATATTTTATGCATTTAATTATTCGATTTTCAGCTTTGACTGTCATTGGAGGCTATTAAAATTGTATGGAATGCTATTGGCAACTAAAAAATGATTCTTTTTAATTTTTGTTTGTATGTACCTAATTTATGTACTGTAACACTGTAAGTAATTTAAGAAGAAGCGTATTTACGTAAAAAAACGGTTGATCGTAAAATGACTAAACATAAAAAAAACTCTTAATACAAATGAATTTTTGAAAATCGTGTATAAATACTCTTTTTTGTGTAAACAAGGCCATATATTTGATTACTTTGAATGTTAGTGTGTATTTTCGTTTGACGTTTATATTTTCGTTTTGTAAAAAAGAGGAAGCAATATTTATTTTTTATTTATACGTTTGCTCGTGTGTTTTCGTGATAATCTTCGTTTTTAAGCAATTTTAATGTCAAATAGATGAAATGTCTGCTTCAAGGAGTCATATTTTACTTTTTGTTTTGTAATTCGTTTGATAAATTAAATAATACAAATGTATTTTACGAGTCACTGAATGGCGTGCCAGAACACAGTCATAATTACTTAGTTTGGTCGACGCTTAGTTTCATCGAATGCTCATTTTCATCGAATTAACCCTTTATGCGATAGAGCTAGTCCAAAATGTTCATTGGTTTTGGACTCTATTCCGAAGCATTAAAGTTCAAATTATGGTCGCAATATGAAGTACTCTACTACATGAAGGGTTAAAACTTTCTAAACCCTTCAAGGACTGCTTGGTTAGTGAACCAAAGTATTACTTTAAAATGTCAAAAATAGTTGTCAATCCTTGGGGCAGACTAAAATCAACTAAAAACGTAATTATTAGTAAGTGATTGTAATCGAGTCAGTGCGATAAATACATGTTGTGAAGAAGTATGGAAATATATTGAAAATATACATAATTTTCTCTTAAAAATTTTGCATTTTCCTTTATAAATTCACTAACTGTGCATCGCTAGAACACCCCATGATTGCCCCATTATACATAGATTTAAGTTAGTAGTCGCTAGTCACTAGGCAAGGCACACTAGTGCAGCCAATAAAAAAAATCATATCTTCGTTTTGAAATTTTTGCTAAGAACCGGTGAAAAGTGGCCGCTTTTTTTCTTGTGCGGGATTTATTCATAGGTTCTAGGATCTGGAATCTGGGCCTTAGATCCTAAAATAGTTAAGCCTAGGGATTCTTATTTGACGGCCCGTTTTAAGCAAAAGTTGCAGCATAAACTAAAAAATTAGGAGGTTTTTAATTGGCGGCGCTAGTGGACATCTTTCTTCTAAAATGATGGTAACTCTTATCTCGCGCGGCGTAAGTGCCTTAATCGGGGTATCCTACCGTGTAGCTGACTTTACCCAAGGCAATTTGCAAACTAAACCAGCCAAATCTACCGTAAAACCAAAATAATAGCCGGATAATAATTGGTCTCCAAACGAAGCACAATAAAAAAAAACGAAAATAGCGACATTTATTGGTAACACGACACCTCACACATCCCTTCTCACAACCACCAGTTTAATTTGACCTCTAAAGCTCTTATACTTACAAACAAGCAGGGGCTTTTCAATTCTGGCTGCTATCTGCCCTATTTAATAAGAAACCAGAGATGAAGACCTTTCAAGTCCATGTAAAATCTTTGGGCTTAGTAGAAAGTGAGAGATCACCCTAAATGGACAGTATTTAGGAGCCATTGTTAAAGCTTAGTGTTTAGTTCCGCTACTCGCCACGTGGCGCGCGCGTGTCGCGTCTTCCCTTACTTTGTTTATTGTTTGGGGTTGTAAAATGTGTTAAGATAGAATAGAAAGTGAACTTGATAAAAATATGTAGTTGGAGTCCTTTGTATTCACTGTCGAAGAAAGGTTTTTGTTGTTGTACTATTTTGTGGCCATACAAATAAATAAATAGATATATAGATAACCAAGTTTGGTGTAGATACTACTTTTATGTATAACAACAAAACATTATTTACAAGAATTGCTGAGGCTGTAAAATTAGTACTGAGAAGTTTTGTGGAACTACCCCCTCTCTCCTTGACGCTATTTTTACCCGACTACGCGAAGCAAAAAGGAGGGTTATGATTTTAGCAGCGTATGTATGTATGTATGTATGTATGTATGTATGTATGTATGTATGTATGTATGTATGTATGTATGTGGGTATGTATGTTTGTGTGTTCATCTGTTCCCTCGCAGAGCCTAAACTTCTCGGCCGATTTCAACAAATGAGGTGTCGTTGGATTCGTCTTAATCACCCAGGTAACATAGGATAGTTTAATTTTGAAAAAAACCAAGATGGCGGCTGTGCTGCGCCCTAAAGTGGTGGAGCTAAAAATAAAAATTATCGGATACCATCGTCATGGGTATCAAATGAAAGGGCTTTAAAAGACCTTTTCAAAAATGTATAACACATGTAGCGTCAACATAACAAATAGAACAAAAAATTCCAAAATGTGTTTTTTTTTGCCCTTCTTGGTTCTATTCTGGGTGATCGTCCAAAATGACTTACTAAAAAGCTCAAAAAAAAATAGAAGTTAAAAACTAAAACCCGACTACTAAAAGGCTCAAAACAAGACCTGTTCATCCTTAAAATAGACTAATAGATAATTAATCGTGGTCGGAGGACACCACATTCGCATTTGATAAACCGATGGCCTCCGACTACGATTAATTCTCTATGAGTCTATTTTAAGGATGAACAGGTCTTGTTTTGAGCCTTTTAGTAGTCGGGTTTTAGTTTTTAACTTCTATTTTTTAGGCTATTCTCGTACAGTAGAAACATCATATAATGCATCTAAATTACTGAACTATTGAATATTGAGAACAAATCGAATGTTTAATGAGTCGTTTTCAATCCACAAATTCAAATCGGTTCAAAGACTGCTTTTACAGGCGTGGCCATAGAAGAACCTCCTAGGCGAAATTTGACATTTGATTTGCTACGCCAATACGTCTCAGAGGGTGATGTACTGCAGTAGGATTTCAAGTTTTATAACGCAACGTAAGTGGGGTTATCCTAATTCGGTTCGTCAACGTGAAACTGATGCTGAAGGGCTAAGAATTAACTTACAGTATGACAAATAAAGCAAATACAGGTACGAAAAATGAATAGTTTAATTGGTAATAAGAATTATTTTACTCAATGTTTTTTGGCACATGGTTGATTATTTTTAATGTTAAAAGCTATATTATGAGATCGTTTTTTGGCACTTCGAGCTTCTAATGTGGTAGGACGCCCACCTTGGATCCTTCCTCCAGTCTTTAGGTCCCTGTCTTTAGGTCGCGCAATGGAAGTTGGCTGCACTTTGATCTTTCTGGAGTTATCGCATTAGAGGAATTCTACGCCCACAATAATACGTCACGCGAGCCGGCAGTGACAAACTGAATTAGCATTTTCTAAGCATTTAAATGCGTATTTATGTAGAAATCCTACTGCAATACGTCACCCTCTGTGACGTATAATATTGGTGCAGCATTTATGCGTGTTTATCGTTACAAAATTTTAGAAAATGCTAATACACTTCGTCTTAGCCTGGCAGAGACGTACTGAACTAGCATTTCTATATACGCGGCCCGGCACGACTATAAGCGCCATCTATGAAATGCTTTTGATTTGTGCTTTGAAAACTGTTGAGGGGCTAATGTGTGGCCGGCCCTCGCCTTCTGTGTTTCTCCCATCATTCATAATATTAACTTTTCTAGGGGGAAGTCATAATAGCGAGTATCCTGTCTGGTTAAGTCGATTTCTCTCGGTTAATTGACGTCTTTGTCATGGTTAAGGGCTTCTTTCTTGCCTTAGGGTTTTGAGAGGATTGAAAAAGCTGCTGGGGTCTTTGTAACATTTTCACTTCACCAACAGCGTGTTTTCTACTTATATCGAACCTGCGACTCTACATAGAGCTTAGACAAAGTTCCGAGTTTTATATCCGGGTGAACAATCACAATTATAAGTAGGTATTATAAAATAAGTGTGATTTGAATTAATAGTACATTACTGCCGCGATCTGTAATGGGTGCGTTTCTGGCGCGCTTTTGATGGCCGACACAGCGCAGCGTAGCGCAGCTCAAGGACATCACAGCGTGGTCAGCTTTGCAGCCCTTGATGGACTTTATAGCGCGGACAGCAAGGGCTGCAATGATGACCAAGCTTGAGGGCCGAGAGCGTAGCTAAGCTAAGCTCGAGGCCATCATAGCGTGGCCAGCAGCCAGCAGCGCACTCATTGCAGACCAAGGCTTGTATATTGCTTTACTCAAACAAAGCGAGTAATTGATAAAGACCTAGGACCTAGATCCTTGGTCCTAGGTGCTAGGTGCTAGGTCCTAGGTGCTAGGTGCTAGGTCCTAGGTGCTAGGTCCTAGGTGCTAGGCCCTAGGTGCTAGGTCCTAGGTGCTAGGTCCTAGGTGCTAGGAGCTAGGTCCTACGTGCTAGGTGCTAGGTCTTAGGTGCTAGGTCCAAGGTCCTAGGTCCTAGGTCCTAGGTGCTAAGCCCTAGGCGTTAGGTGCTAGGTGCGAGGTCCTAGTGCTAGGTGCTAGGTCTTAGGTGCTACGTGCTGGGTGCTAGGTGCTAGGTCCAAGGTCCTAGGTCCTAGGTCCTAGGTGCTAGTTCCTAGGTGCTTGGTCCTACGTGCTAGGTGCTAGGTCTTAGTCCATAGCTCGCATACTGTTTGCACCTGACAATTTTGTTTAAACAAAACACGACATTAATGAAATTCCATACAACTTTTCTGGCGCCTAATCAAATTTTTTGGGTAAAGTAATTTTTGAAGCGCCAACTGGCGCAAGACCTTTATTACCTACCACTAGTATTTGACTGTATGATAGGATAAGTCGCTGGCAAGAGACGCGTCGGCCGAAGGAGTGTACTGGGATCGCTAGTGCTGCCCAGCTAGGTATTTTGCCTCGGGAGAAACAGAGAAATATGCGGAAATATTCGTCCCACTTGCCCAGGCGATTTATTTTGTAGGGAGACTTGTGAAGTCCCTAAACAACTGTACCTTGTTAAGTGTAAACTAGGTACGCTACATTAATTCTGTTATTCTTTCTGTTGTGCAATAAAGAGACCTATCAACATTGCTAAACCGCGGTATAAGTAATAATAGGTAGAGAAGAAAATATAGGTACCAAGGTACCAAAATCTCATCCCGAATAAAGCCATCCAGTCACTTACTCCAATCCGAAACTTATAATGAAATCATACCGAAATGAAGGGCGCTGATCGAGAATTAAAAGAGTTTTGGTATTCAATCAGAGTCAGTAAAAGTTCCACACCCTCCTAGCGGCAGCCCAAACAATAGAGGGTTATAAAATGGACATTAAATCACTGTAGGTACAATCGGCCACACGCTAGGATACCCATTTTGATTCCTTATGCTGCGCGCGGTAAGAGCTGCTATGGGGTATCTGTGACTGTGGCCGACCGTACTAGTAAGAGTTCGCCCGAACTGTGAACTTGCGACCCCATATCTCCGTAACCTCTCGAGCGATTTGGCTCATTACCCGACTACGCGAAGCAAAAAGGAGGGTTATGATTTTAGCAGCGTATGTATGTATGTATGTATGTATGTATGTATGTATGTATGTATGTATGTATGTATGTATGTATGTATGTATGTATGTATGTATGTTTGTGTGTTCATCTGTTCCCTCGCAGAGCCTAAACTACTCGGCCGATTTCAACAAATGAGGTGTCGTTGGATTCGTCTTAATCACCCAGTTAACATAGGATAGTTTAATTTTGAAAAAAATCAAGATGGCGGCTGTGCTGCGCCCTAAAGTGGTGGACCTAAAAATAAAAATTATCGGATACCATCGTCATGGGTATCAAATGAAAGGGCTTTAAAAGACCTTTTCAAAAATGTATAACACATGTAGCGTCAACATAACAAATAGAACAAAAAATTCAAAAATGTGTTTTTTTGCCCTTCTTGGTTCTATTCTTGGTGATCGTCCAAAATGACTTACTAAAAAGCTCAAAAAAAAAATAGAAGTTAAAAACTAAAACCCGACTACTAAAAGGCTAAAAACAAGACCTGTTTATCCTTAAAATAGACTCATAGATAATTAATCGTAGTCGGAGGACACCACATTCGCATTTGATAAACCGATGGCCTCCGACTACGATTAATTATCTATGAGTCTATTTTAAGGATAAACAGGTCTTGTTTTTAGCCTTTTAGTAGTCGGGTTTTAGTTTTTTTTCAAACTTAAAAATCTTTTTGTCTCATTTACCTCTCATCTGAACCTTGGAACCGACCACTCAAGATATCGTCGAACGAACATTCATACATACACACATACATACAAACATATAAACGCCGGAGTGTAGACTCAGAGACCTTCTCTCACTTCGCTCGCTCGTTCAATAAGTAATCTGTGAAAATTTCAACTGGCTACCTATTATACGGTTCCAAAGATACAGCCCTTTAAAGTTAGGACAGACAGACAGCCAGCAGCGTAGGCAGAATAATAGGATCTCATTTGGCACCATTCGGGTAAGGAACCGTATTTACCCCTCAGCTTGATGTCACCATACTGTCCACTTTCTATCCTCCCCAGCAGGGAGACGCCTTATTGTCCTAATTCGATGTTATTACAGGTCGGAATGCGCCGCTTTGATCCGCCCGTAACTGGATTTAACCGGCGCGAGCCGCCGACGACTGGATGCGAGCGGATCCGTAGAAGAGTAACGACAGAAGCACGGCAGGATAAAGCCCGTTATGCTCCGAAGTGAAGATGGTCGGGGCGGAGAGGAGATATTACGGTAGCTAGCTATTTGGCAATCGGTTTGGCTATTTCGCCCTTTGTAGTTGGCAAATTAAAATGGTGCTTGTGGTTGGTTCAAACGACTCTATAATCTGTCATGTCAAGCCATGATATGATATCTCTCCACCAACTTTTTTGATCGAAGTAGGTAGATAGGTACATAGAGCGGTACAGACATGAGTAAGTAGGTAGTTGTATCGAGCTATAAACCCTGACCTTAGCCAGATCATCTCCTGTCTCTATTTTTCCTTGGAAGATAAGTTGAAGGAGTCCACATTTAGTATGGAGTCTTGCGCATAAGATACCTAAGTAGATATAAGGCCGAAATACTTAAGCTTCCGTTGCCTAATGGTCTTCACTATCTATAAACGTCCCACATATATGGCCTAGGCACTCCATCTAAAACTTGTTTCAGGCACTGCAGCCAGTGGCGTTGCTATGATAATGTAGGTAACCATTTGGGGCAAGAAACAAACAAACTGTTTAGTCAAAATATAGATAGGTATACAGGAACGTCTGAATCTGAGGTATAAGTAGATGCAATTTTTGCTCGTCCTTCGGAGAGCGGTGTTGTCCTTCTGTCGCGTTTTATTCTTAGATGCAGCTTCAACTGGCTATGGCTGCTTGTTGATTGTGTTCATTAATAAAGGGATATTTATAATCGGGGTCGCCGATTGTTGTTGTAAGTTAATTTGCCGGATTGTTGCTCGGGATTGTCTGTAATTATTCGCTTCTTTTCTTAATTGGGGAAATGTTGGGTGCTATGCACTTTCACTCGCAACATGCAACTTGCAATATTTTTGTCACAACACTGTTTTATTTTCAACAGAAACTGGTTACACCGTAAATGTCAGTTTACTTACTCTCCTGAATTATTTATTAGACTTTAATTTCTCAAAATGTAAGTAGGTACCTTCTTTGTTCCATATGGTGTGCAAACTTCATCTTCCAACTTCCATATGACCATACCTAGGTAGGGTCACCTCTGTAGGTACCTGCCTAGCTGCCTACCCAAGCAAAACGGTAAGAGACACACATACACTTCACCCTTCCATGGGAAAACACTCCTATCATACGCGACCCCTTTTCATTGACAGCCCTAATTGAACGAGCGAGCGAAGCGAGCGAAGTTCTCCGAGTCTACTGGAACAATCCGGCGTTTGTATGTATGTATGTATGTATGTATGTATGTATGTATGTATGTATGTATGTATGTATGTATGTATGTATGTATGTATGTATGAATGTTCGTTCGACGATAACTTGAGTAAATTTAGTCGGATCGTCATGAAATTTGGTAGACAGGTAAATGAGGCCAAGAGAATTTTTAAGTTCGAACATGAGCCAAATCGGTCGAGGGGTTGCTGAGATATGGGGTCGCGAGTTCAAAGTTCGGGGCGAACCACTAGTAAATAGGGTTTTAAAAGTCACTCGTCGCTCTTCGCGCCATTATTTTGTACGAAATGTCAACGAATACGTGTGTTATCTAAACATCAGGGGCCTTAGCCTGTAACGCAATGGTGCGAAAATGGGCTCCCAGTTGACTGCTTCCATTACGATTTATTAATTTGCTGTCGGTCCTTTGTTTTTGTAGCACAGCAAAGAATAATCAGGTTCTAATTCTAGAGGATAGTTCTCTGGTTGTAGGAGAGAAAACGAGGAAACCCCGGTTTTGTCCTTATGCTGGGACGCCATCGGACGACATTATGTTACAGGCTTAGACCCCTGATTGAAGAGCACTTCACTGGTTAAGGGGACTAACTAACTACAGTAAAAACGTGGGTTTTCGTGAGGAAAACCGCGGCTTAGTTGGCTCCGCACGTATTGACTTGTCTTTCCTGTGGGCTAGACCGACTAAGCTGTTAGGATGGTATAGGTTAGGATTTTATTCCATCTAAAACAATGTCCCAGACACCGCAGCGCTGAGTGGTCTCTTCACCCATCTAGTGTGAGTGAAGGTACCACCGGACGCCTGTATAAATTCATTTTTTTAGACACCTAACACCACCATAACTTGTTTGTATTGATCAGTAGACAGTCTAGGTACACACGACAGCACGTCAGACTGTACACTTTTGTTGCAAAGTTGCCCGTAGTGTAACCGAGTAGAGTGCCTGCGTGTAAGCCTCGATGTGCTGTCTAGTTTCGCTATCGATTTAGAGTGCACCCTGTAGTTTCTATTAGGAACCATTGTTAAATTGCTTCCTATTCTGTTCTGTTTCTAGCAGTGGAGACTTTGGCCTCCTGCAGTATTATTTTTATGCTTCTTCCTTCGTATCGGCTGTAAGTTTTCCCAAAAAATAAATAAATAGCTCCCACGTTATTTTTCCCTCTTGTCCGATTCCCAGCTAAATGTAGCTCCATCTACAATGGACTTTATTGTTGTCTAAACTAATTAAGTTGTAGCAAAAGCTCTGATTGTCAGCACGTGTCTTGGGGTGAAGGTACGGCCTTGTTCATTTATTATTGTTAGCTTTGTTCAATTTAGTGTTATGTTGAGCAGTAAACGTATAAAATAACTACTAAATTAAAACTTTTTTTTAAATACTCCCGAGATTGTAGCTTAAAATTAGCAAATCTCATAAAAGGCTGAACCGATTTTGATATAACATATCAGAACACTCATTAGAAAACCTGTTTCCAAATAAAACAAAACCGCATCCAAATTGATTTGCCCGTTTAAGACGCCATACGTCTCACAACTAGCGCCGCCAATGGAAAAAAAATCATATCTTATTTTTGGATGCGTTTTTACCCGACTACGCGAAGCAAAAAAATAGAAGTTAAAAACTAAAACCCGACTACTAAAAGGCTTAAAACAAGACCTGTTTATCCTTAAAATAGAGTCATAGATAATTAATCGTAGTCGGAGGCCATCGGTTTATCAAATGCGAATGTGGTGTCCTCCGACTACCATTAATTATCTATGACTCTATTTTAAGGATAAACAGGTCTTGTTTTAAGCCTTTTAGTAGTCGGGTTTTAGTTTTTAACTTCTATTTTTTTTTAGCTTTTTAGTAAGTCATTTTGGACGATCACCCAGAATAGAACCAAGAAGGGCAAAAAAACACACATTTTGGAAGTTTTTGTACTATTTGTTATGTTGACGCTACATGTCTTATACATTTTTGAAAAGGTCTTTTAAAGCCCTTTCATTTGATACCCATGACGATGGTATCCGATAATTTTTATTTTTAGGTCCACCACTTTAGGGCGCAGCACAGCCGCCATCTTGGTTTTTTTCAAAATTAAACTATCCTATGTTACCTGGGTGATTAAGACGAATCCAACGACACCTCATTTGTTGAAATCGGCCGAGTAGTTTAGGCTCTGCGAGGGAACAGATGAACACACAAACATACATACCCACATACATACATACATACATACATACATACATACATACATACGCTGCTAAAATCATAACCCTCCTTTTTGCTTCGCGTAGTCGGCTAAAAAGGGGGGTTATTAGCAAAAAACGCTCCTGCGATTTCTCGAAGCGAGGCTTAACTATTTTTACCCGACTACGCGAAGCAAAAAGGAGGGTTATGATTTTAGCAGCGTATGTATGTATGTATGTATGTATGTATGTATGTTTGTGTCTTCATCTGTTCCCTCGCAGAGCCTAAACTACTCGGCCGATTTCAACAAATGAGGTGTCGTTGGATTTGTCTTAATCACCCAGGTAACATAGGATAGTTTAATTTTGAAAAAAACCAAGATGGCGGCTGTGCTGCGCCCTAAAGTGGTGGACCTAAAAATAAAAATTATCGGATACCATCGTCATGGGTATCAAATGAAAGGGCTTTAAAAGACCTTTTCAAAAATGTATAAGACATGTAGCGTCAACATAACAAATAGAACAAAAAATTCCAAAATGTGTTTTTTTTGCCCTTCTTGGTTCTATTCTGGTTGATCGTCCAAAATGACTTACTAAAAAGCTCAAAAAAAATAGAAGTTAAAAACCAAAACCCGACTACTAAAAGGCTTAAAACAAGAGCTGTTTATCCTTAAAATAGACTCATAGATAATTAATCGTAGTCGGAGGCCATCGGTTTATCAAATGCGAATGTGGTGTCCTCCGACTACGATTAATTATCTATGAGTCTATTTTAAGGATAAACAGCTCTTGTTTTAAGCCTTTTAGTAGTCGGGTTTTGGTTTTTAACTTATTTTTTTTTTTTGAGCTTTTTAGTAAGTCATTTTGGACGATCAACCAGAATAGAACCAAGAAGGGCAAAAAAAACACATTTTGGAATTTTTTGTTCTATTTGTTATGTTGACGCTACATGTCTTATACATTTTTGAAAAGGTCTTTTAAAGCCCTTTCATTTGATACCCATGACGATGGTATCCGATAATTTTTATTTTTAGGTCCACCACTTTAGTTAGGACCTAAGGTTTGGATTCCAGGGTTGGGTTTCCTACGAATTCTTAAGTTGCATTCTTAAGTTCTAGGATCTGGAATCCAAACCATAGGTCCTAAAAAAAATAGTAGTTAAAAACTAAAACCCGACTACTAAAAGGCTTAAAACAAGACCTGCTTATCCTTAAAATAGACTCATAGATAATTAATCGTAGTCGGAGGCCATCGGTTTATCAAATGCGAATGTGGTGTCCTCCGACTACGATTAATTATCTATGAGTCTATTTTAAGGATAAGCAGGTCTTGTTTTAAGCCTTTTAGTAGTCGGGTTTTAGTTTTTAACTTCTATTTTTTTTTGAGCTTTTTAGTAAGTCATTTGGGCTATCACCCAGAATAGAACCAAGAAGGGCAAAAAAAACACATTTTGGAATTTTTTGTTCTATTTGTTATGTTGACGCTACATGTGTTATACATTTTTGAAAAGGTCTTTTAAAGTCCTTTCATTTGATACCCATGACGATGGTATCCGATAATTTTTATTTTTAGGCCCACCACTTTAGGGCGCAGCACAGCCGCCATCTTGATTTTTTTCAAAATTAAACTATCCTATGTTACCTGGGTGATTAAGACGAATCCAACGACACCTCATTTGTTGAAATCGGCCGAGTAGTTTAGGCTCTGCGAGGGAACAGATGAACACACAAACATACATACATACATACATACATACATACGCTGCTAAAATCATAACCCTCCTTTTTGCTTCGCGTAGTCGGGTAAAAATAGTTAAGGCTCGCGTCGAGAAATCGCAGGAGCGTTTTTTGAACAACATGATTTAGCAGTTATGATTTTAGCAGCGTATGTATGTATGTGTGTATGCATGTGGGTATGTATGTGGGTATGTTTGTGTGTTCATCTGTTCCCTCATAGAGCCTAAGCTACTCAGACGATTTCAACAAATGAGGTGTTGTTGGATTCGTCTCAATCGCCCAGGTAACATAGGATAGTTATATTTGAAAAAAAACCAAGATGGCCGCTGTGCTGCGCCCTAAAGTGGTAAACCTAAAAATAAAAATTATTGAATACCATCTTCATGAATATCAAATGAAAGGGCTTTAAAACACATTTTCAAAAATGTATAACACATGTGCCGTCAACATAACAAATAGAACAAAAAATACCAAAATGTGTATTTTTTTACCGTTCTTGGTACTATTCTGGATGATCGCCCAAAATAATTTACTAAAAAAATCTAAAAAAAAAATAGAAGTTAAAAACTAAAACCCGACTACTAAAAGGCTTAAAACAAGACCTGCTTATCTTTAAAATAGACTCATAGATAATTAATCGTAGTCGGAGGACACCACATTCGCATTTGATAAACCGATGGCCTCCGACTACGATTAACTAGTGGTTCGCCCCGAACTGTGAACTCGCGACCCCATATAAACTTAACAACCCCATATCTCGGCAACTCCTCGACCGATTTGGCTCATCTTCGAACTTAAAAATTCTTTTAATTTCATTTACCCGCCCACCAAATCTCATAACGATCCGACCAAATTTACTCAAGTTATCGTCGAACGAACATTCATACATACATACATACATACATACATACATACATACATACATACATACATACATACAAACGCCGGATTGTTCCAGTAGACTCGGAGAACTTCGCTCGCTTCGCTCGCTCGTTCAATTATCTATGAGTCTATTTTAAGGATAAGCAGGTCTTGTTTTAAGCCTTTTAGTAGTCGGGTTTTGCCAATAAAGGAAACTCAAACATCCAACATTTATACACCTCGCATCTGTTTTAAATACGAGTACCCACCGGCCGGCGCCGTCACACGCTGTACAGTGTATATTAATGCACACGCTATATAGTTTCAGAACTTTTGCAACATACCACTTCATTTGTCAATATTCCATCTTTTAGTACTAAACAAAATACAAAGTTTACCCTTTATTCTCCGCACGTTTGCTTCTTCCCCCGCCATCACACCCTGTGTAATGAGGTTTGTGAACCGTCCGTCCGCGGTAACCTTGTTTCGGCGTTACACATCGCCCTAACTGGCCCAGGTTACACTTTAGGTTACTTTTGAACGGCCCAAACCTAAGAAAAAAAAATAGCCGCCAATGGAAAAAAAAAATCATATCAGCTTTTTGGATGCGTTTTTTGCTAAAAACTCTTCATTGGGTTATCAACGCGAGGCTTATTTTTAGGACCTAAGGTTGAAATTACAGATCGTAGAACCTAAGAATAAAACCCGCCGCCGCAAAAAGTTAATTTGACGTTTAGTTTTTAGCAAAAAACGCATCCAAAAAGAATATATGATTTTTTTTCCATTGGGGGCGCTAGATTTGCTTAGGTTTGGGCCTCAGGCTGATGATGATGATGATGATGATGATAGCGCAGTAAACAATGGTCTTAATACTCTAGACCACCGCAGTTTGTAACTTGTTCCCAGTTGGGCCGACGGCCCGCGTATCGGGTCGCGGGCACAATTACACCCTAATTCGATACATTGTTCGCACACCCTGTAGTTTATTGTTGTAGAAAATGTTTTTGGGGATGTTTAGCACAAAATGTTTTATTGTTTCGGTGAGTATTTAGAATTTTTGATATTATGAAAATAAACCGATCCCTAATTCTGTGAAACCCTATTTGACGATTAGTTTTCATACAAAGTGCAAAATAATTGGTGATTACTCACATCTAAGAGTGGTATTAATAGTCGTCTGAGATCACCTACTTGAGCTTGAGTTCAAGTAGGTGAATTCAGAAAAGTCAAATGCTAATGTCAAGTCTTGGCTAATATCAAACTTGAGTAGCTGTCAGCATATAAATAGACACTATCTTGAGATTTACATTGACATTAGCCAAGGCTTGACATTAGCATTTGAATTTTCTCAGATCACCTACTTGAGATCGATCTTGAGTCGACGACTATTAATGTCACCCTAAAAATGGCTAGTCCAACTAGGCTTTAATTGATTATGGCTTATCCAACTAGGCTGTAATGTAAGCGCTTTATATAAACAGTAAAGACAGTGCAATCATGTGCTACGCGTGGCGTAGCGCTTTTCGTAGACGCTACGTAGCGGCTACGAGTACTACTGTCTTCGTAGCAAAGCATTTTACAAGCTTGGTGGCGCGATATAAAATAAAGGCTCCCACACAGGTGCGTTATTGCGTTTGCGTTATGGCGTTTGCGCTATGGCGATATCTGTTTTCAGTACATTTTGTATTAGGATCGCCGTGGAGTTACACACTGCTGACTGCTGCGGTAAGAACGCCGCAACGTTCCTAATACAAAATGTACTGATAACAAATTTTACAGGAACGCAAACGCAATAACGCAAACGCCTGTGGGAACACAGGCGCGTTTTATCGGTCGGTAATACGACATGAGTTATTGCGATATCTGTTATCAGTACATTTTACGATAACAATGCACCTATAACAACGCGCCTGTGTGTTTATGCTATTAAACCTATTTTATGAATAGCACCACTGATAAAATAAAAACAATACAGGGTGGAAACCAATGTTTGAGGGAAAGTTTTTCTTTGTTTTGTATGCATTATAAATGTTTTGAACGATTTTTTTATTGATGTCTTCTGTGTTGGAAATATAAAAGCAGAAATTAGTAAAACAACCAAACAAACCTTTCTAAATGTTAAATTGTAATTCAATAACTTAACAATTACCCTATTGACTAGATTATTAATTATTATAGTAATTGATTTTTGTTATTTTAACATAAACAAAAACTTGATGATTGATTGCAAAACCGGCCTACAAACTGAAATACATGGTAAGACTTGCTACAAAATCATCCTGATTACTATAAGAAGTCGTGCGGGGGCTCAAATACTGCCTGCTCCAAATGTTTGTAAAAAAAACATGACCTAAAAATAGGAGTTAAAAACTAAAACCCGACTACTAAAAGGCTTAAAACAAGACCTGTTTATCCTTAAAATAGACTCATAGATAATTAATCGTAGTCGGAGGCCATCATGTTGCAGTGGATTCAAACTATTTTCTGTTGAGTATTTTCAACAAGTTTGAGAAGGAAAGGAAGGTTTTTAGGGTTCCGTACCCGAAGGGTGCGAAATGGGTGCCAAAGTTAAATAATAATAAAAAATTAGGGGGTCCCCATACAACAAACTCTATCGCATGCTCTATCGCAAAAACGGTAATACATATAAACATTAAACTTGATATGATTATAGGCTTTACTTTAAAAACGGTCAAGTGTGAGTCGGACTCATGCAATAAGGGTCCGTATAAGCAGATTTTTTTAAATTGTTTCGTAGTACGGAACCCTCAGTGCGTGAGTCCGACTAACACTTCTCCGGTTTTTTCACAGATTGTTTTGTTTTAAAGTGGGTCGCTGAAAAGAGCGACCCGCCAAAGTAGGTATCTAGAGGCCTTTTTGTGCCTGTAGTATTTCTACACTGAAATTGCTGGCTATTCATTTGTATTTCTAACTTACACATACTTAGAAAGTAGTTATTGAGCCATTAATTACCATTTAATTTAATTATTTTAATTATTCTTATTCCTGCAGTAAATTAAGCTATGTACAATACAACTAGCTACATTTAATCAAAGTATTTCCTTAAGTTAAATGACTAGCTGAGAAGGTAAGATATTGTATTTAATATTAAGTATTGCACTTAAATGGTGTAAAAGAACATTACACTTAATTATGTCATAAACATATTAGATTATTTTGAATACGAATTATGTGAGCTTCTATGACACGTCCACAAGACACAGAGTGTTTTTGATGTTCCTTCTACGACACGATCATAGAAGGAACGTAAAAAAAAACCACTCTGTGAACGGCAGCGCCCGCCACGCCACCCGCCGGTAAAATAACCGCGACGCAATGGCGTGTCGATGGCGTCCCAGTAGAAGATCAAAACCGGGTTTCCTCGTTTTCTCCAGCCACCAACAAAGCTCTAGAATTAGAATCAGAATAGTCATTGCTGTACCTACAACAAAAACATTAAAAGGACTGACAGCATTAATAAATTGAAATTGAATCAGTACCAGGGGGTCTACCGGCTAAGACGAAGCCGATTACCATTGGCGAAAATTGAAGTTCGAATTTTAAAAAATTTAGGTACCTACTGCCATCCAGTTAATTTAACTGCCACCCAGTTAATTTTTCACAAATCGAACTTCGATTTTCGCCAATGGTAATCGGCTTCGTTTTAGCCGGTAGACCCCCAGCCTGTGAAAGAACTGGCCTGTGATCGAAGTGCATGGAGAATGCTGCACCGACAAGAATAACTTATGATGAATTGAAGCCGTCAACTTTGGCACCATTGCGTTACAGACTTAGGGCCCTGGGTTCGCCGACGTTAACCCCGGTCTACGCGGGCCCCGCGGCTGTCCGTAGCTAAGTTCGCCGAAGTTAACGCCGGTCTACGCGGGCCCCGCGGCTGTCCGTAGCTAAGTTCGCCGACGTTAACCCCGGTCTACGCGGGCCCCGCCGCTGTCCGTAGCTAAGTTCGCCGAAGTTAACCCCGGTCTACGCGGGCCCCGCGGCTGTCCGTAGCTAAGTTCGCCGACGTTAACCCCGGTCTACGCGGGCCCCGCGGCTGTCCGTAGCTAAGTTCGCCGAAGTTAACCCCGGTCTACTCGGGCCCCGCGGCTGTCCGTAGCTAAGTTCGCCGACGTTAACCCCGGTCTACGCGGGCCCCGCGGCTGTCCGTAGCTAAGTTCGCCGACGTTAACCCCGGTCTACGCGGGCCCCGCGGCTGTCCGTAGCTAAGTTCGCCGACGTTAAGCCCGGTCTACACCCGCGGCTGTCCTTAGCTGGGTTCGCCGATGTTAAGCCTGGTCTACACGGGCCCCGCGGTTGTCCGTAGCTAAGGTCGCCATCGTTAACCGAGGTCTACACGGGTCCCGCGTCGTACCGCGGCTGTCCGTAGCTGGGTTCGCCGACGATGTCAATGTCATCGTCGCTGTGCTCGCTGTCTGACTCCGAGCTGTGTGTCGTCGAGGCGTGCGACGATTCGGCCTGGGGGTCAAAGAAAACTTCAACTTAAGGGTGGACGATAGCAACGTGGCGGGAAATTAAAAATTTTCACAGTTTTTTACATTTTGTAGCTAAACTGAGCTATTTTTGTTCAGCGATTTTTTGTTCGCGGCCAATTCGCGGCAATAAAACAGTATTCTTTTAATTATTGTAAACAACAGAACAACAATGCACCCTGTGCGATGAAAAGTTTTGTGTTTCGCACGAATGCAATATTATTTGCGTCTCGTGCTTCTGAATATCTCGCTACGCTCAGGTTTCTTTTTTTGAACCACTCGCTACGCTCGTGGCTCAATTTTAGAAACCTTCGCTAGCTCGGTTTTCAATACAAGCACTCGCCGCAAACAATAATTTTGAATTCTTGCAAAACCAATAACGATTTACGTTCTTAATTTAAACACAGATTTTAACGGATTTACGTTCTTTTTAAATTAATATTATCAAAAGTTAAAAGAAGTAAGTATATAAATTAATTAATACTTATCACCATCTACTACTAAGTATCGAGGTGCTAATGGACGCTGTATAAATTGACTAACTCAGTGCAAAGGCCTAAATCCCCATTTACTTGACCAATGTCAAGGACAGTGGCGCTGGCGAGTGGCGAGTCTAGTACAGTCTACAAAACAGCATTAATTCGTCACTTTTGATCACTGTTATTACTTCTTCGCCAAACACAAAAAAACGAAGACCTTTACATCTACGTAATGAGATGGTTTATGCAGGCGTTCAGTGGCCCCTTCACTTACACTAGATGTGTGAGGAGGCCACCCGGCGCTGCAGTGCCTGGGACATTGTTTTAGATGGAGTAGGCTTGCCTAGCACCTATACCATCCTGACAGCTTAGACGGCCTAGCTTACAGGAAAGACAAGTCAATACCTACGTGCGGAGCTAACTAGACCGCGGGTTTACAATACAACTAGTGGTTCGCCCCGAACTTCGAACTCGCGACCCCATATCTCAGCAACCCCTCGACCGATATGGCTCATGTTCGAACTTAAAAATTCTCTTTACCTCATTTACCCGCCTACCAAGTTTCATGACGATCCGACAAAATTTACTCAAGTTATCGTCGAACGAACATTCATACATACATACATACATACATACATACATACATACATACACTAGTGGTTCGCCCCGAACTGTGAACTCGCGACCCCATATAAACTTAACAACCCCATATCTCGGCAACCCCTCGACCGATTTGGCTCATGTTCGAACTTAAAAATTCTTTTAATTTAATTTACCCGCCTACCAAATTTTATAACGATCCGACCAAATTTACTCAAGTTATCGTCGAACGAACATTCATACATACATACATACATACATACATACATACATACATACATACATACATACATACATACATACATACATACAAACGCCGGATTGTTCCAGTAGACTCGGAGAACTTCGCTCGCTTCGCTCGCTCGTTCAATAAAAACGCCGGATTGTTCCAGTAGACTCGGAGAACTTCGCTCGCTTCGCTCGCTCGTTCAATAATGAAAAGAATACCGTTTTATTGCCGCGAACGAAAAATCGCTGAACAAAAATAGCTCAGTTTAGCTACAAAATGTAAAAAACTGTGAAAATTTTGAATTTTCCGCCACGCTGCTATCTTCCAGCCTTAAGGCCGATTTACATTGGTCATGTGTAGAAAAAAACCATTCGCACCACAACGGTGAAGGAAAAACATCGAGAAAAAACCCGCGGTCTAGTTAGCTCCACACGTAGGTATTGACTTGTCTTTCCTGAAGCTAGGCCGTCTAAGCTGTCAGGATGGTATAGGTGCTAGGCAAGCCTACTCCATCTAAAAAAATGTCCCAGGCACTGCAGCGCCGAGTGGCCTCCCCACACATCTAGTGTAAGTGAAGGGGCCACTGAACGCCTGTATAAACCATCTCTATACGTAGATGTAAAGGCCTTCGTTTTTTTGTGTTTGGCGAAGAAGTAATAACAGTGATCAAAAGTGACGAATGAATGTTGTTTTGTAGACTGTACTAGACTCGCCACTCGCCAGCGCCACTGTCCTTGACATTGGTCAAGTAAATGGGGATTTAGGCCTTTGCACTGAGTTTGTCAATGTAGGTATACAGCGTCCATTAGCACCTCGATACTTAATAGTAGATGGCGATAAGTATTAATTAATTTATATACTTACTTCTTTTAAACTTTTGATAATATTAATTTAAAATGATCGAAAAAAGTTTTTTTTTTCAATTATTTATTAAGGCACCGGACACACTGTCCTGGAGTTTCACTTTCCGCTTCCGTGCTTATGAAAACAATTTAAAACGCTATGGCCCTCGGTAAAACGAACAAATATTTCTTGTTAACTGTAGGTACTCACCTTTCTACACTCAGGCAGAGCAGAAGGTTGTTTTGCTGTGAAGTCTACAGGTGCCGCGCCTAAGGACAAAGAAACCCACTTTAAAATTAACTTGGATTGAACGTGGTAGAACCAGCTCTTGGATTCGCTAAAAAATCTTATCGTATCTTTTAGCCAAAAATCTGGTTTTGACGATTGAAAACGTGAGTGGATAAAAAAAGACGCATTAAATTAAAACCTGAACCTTTACTGCCCCGTATATTTCCTAAAACACCACAGTAAAAAAATACCATTTTTAAATGTCAAAAAGAAGATTGCTCATTTCAATAAGGGCTATTTTCGAGTTTGTTGACGCTAAAAGGTTGAGTCAGAGAATAAAGGCGCTGGTGTAGTTCAGTTCATGTAGACCAGGGTTTCTCAAACTTATGGCCCCACGTACCCCTGTTTAAGTTCCCAAATGACTGCGAACCCCTAACACTGCTCCCGTCAAAATGAAGATAAAAAATTCTAGTTAACTAACACGGTTTTTTTATTTTAATAGATTTTAAAAAAGGCAACACAGTGACAAAAATAAATATGTTATGGATGGGCTTGTTTCTTGTCTGGATGGAGTCGATTTTAGAAGCAATTTTGGACAATTTTAATCTTAATTCTGGCTCAACATTAATTCGATTCCTGTACTTGGTTTTTATCATTACTAGATGTGAAAACCCACTCTCACATAAGTACCTATGTCGTTGCGAAGGGTAAAAGAAAATTCACCGCTTTTCGGGAGAGTTCGGGATATTCATCCTGTCTAGCTGTGCGTGTGGTAGCCAGCCATCAAGCCGCCATTACGTAAATCTGTTCGCGTACCCCCTACCATCAAATTATGAACCCCTAAGGGTTCGCGTACCACACTTTGAGTATGACTGATGTAGACTATTTAGGTATTTATAGGCCGAAGTGTAGAAACACGAAACAAATAAGTAATTAATATGAGGTACACTTAAAAACTTAAAAATTAAATATTCGTATACTAAATCAGAAATAATTAAAGACGTGTTTCAGCATTTTTCTGATTTCAGCGAATGAAGGGTTAAAATGGGTGGAAACGTTGAAGATTTTTCCCTGATATAGTAGCAATGCTGGGTCCAAACCATTTAAGTTACAACTTTGAAATTTGAACTACAGTTGCGTTTTATAGCAAAACTACCAACCATGACGAAAAAAGTAATAATGTTAACCCTTCAAATGCCCAAACCGGGGTTCAAAGTTTGTATGAAATTTTTTTTTGTCTGATTTACTTGAAACTAAGTATTCGTATACTAAATCAGAAATAATCAAACACGTGTTTCAGTGTTTTTGAAATTTCTGCCCACTAAAGGGTTAAAAGGGGTAGAAAAGTTTTAAGATTTTTCCTCCTGTAGTATCAAGTCAGGCCTAAACCATTAAAGCTACAACTTTTAAATTGAATGTGCAATTGTGTTTTATAGCAAAACTACCCACCATGAAGAAAAAAATATAATTTTAACCCTTCAAATGCCCAAACCGGGGTTAAATGAAATTAAAAAAAAAAGTTGGTCTGATTTACTTGAAAGTGAGCATTTGTATACTAAATTAGAAATAATCAAACACGTGTTCCAGCATTTTTCTCATTTCAGCCAATGAAGGGTTAAAATGGGTGGAAACGTTGAAGATTTTTCCCTGATGTAGTAGCAATGCTGGGCCCAACCCATTTAAGTTACAACTTTGAAAAACTACAGTTGCGTTTTATAGCAAAACTACCAACCATGAAGAAAAAAGTAAAAAATAGAAGTTAAAAACTAAAACCCGACTAATAAAAGGCTTAAAACAAGACCTGTTTATCCTTAAAATACACTCATAGATAATTAATCGTAGTCGGAGGCCATCGGTTTATCAAATGCGAATGTGGTGTCCTCCGACTACGATTAATTATCTATGAGTGTATTTTAAGGATAAACAGGTCTTGTTTTAAGCCTTTTATTAGTCGGGTTTTAGTTTTTAACTTCTATTTTTTTTGAGCTTTTTAGTAAGTCATTTTAGACGATCACCCAGAATAGAACCAAGAAGGGCAAAAAAAAAACACATTTTGGAATTTTTTGTTCTATTTGTTATGTTGACGCTACATGTGTTATACATTTTTGAAAAGGTCTTTTAAAGCCCTTTCATTTGATACCCATGACGATGGTATCCGATAATTTTTATTTACAGGTCCACCACTTTAGGGCGCAGCACAGCCGCCATCTTGGATTTTCTCAAAATTAAACTATCCTATGTTACCTGGGTGATTAAGACGAATCCAACGACACCTCATTTGTTGAAATCGGCCGAGTAGTTTAGGCTCTGCGAGGGAACAGATGAACACACAAACATACATACATACATACATACATACATACATACATACATACATACATACATACATACATACATACATACATACATACATACATACGCTGCTAAAATCATAACCCTCCTTTTTGCTTCGCGTAGTCGGGTAAAAAGTAAAGGCCAAAACGGGGTTCAAAATTTGTATGAAATTATCATTTTATTGGGTCAGAATAACTTCAAACTAAGTAGTCGTATATTAAATCAGAAATAATAATTAAACACATGTTTCAGCATCAAAAAGGGTGGAAACATTTTAAGAGTTTTCCTGATGTAGTATCAGTAGCAATGCCGGAACCATTAAAGCTACAACTATTGCGTTTTATAGCAAAACTACTACGCATGAAGAAAACAATAATAATGATAAACCTAAAACGGCCAAAAAGGTTCAAAGTTTGTATATTTTTTTGTTGGATTAATTTGATCTTTACCAATTTGGTCACACACACACAATATATATGTCGCAGGGATATTGTCAAACCAGTGATATTATAATTACCCTAGTGAAATTACAATTACCCAGATTATTGTCAATCGCCTCCTTTTCTTACAATTTCACGGACTTATTTTAGTGTTGTTGTAATTTCACGGGAACGCTGTAGTGATTTTATAATAACCCTAGGTATATTATGAGTCAAGTTTGTAGTGGGGGACTTCCTGCGTTTTGATTGGTCAACTCTTCTTTAACCTCCATTTGCTTGTGAATTCAACATAGAGCTAAGAAAATATTACAGTGACCAGACTGATAAAACAAAAAATCGGATGAATGCTAATCGGACTCGCGCACTGAGGGTTCCGTACCGCCATACAATAAAAAATATATGGTTGTGTGTACGCTCATGCATAAGTCCGACTCGCACTTGGCTGTTTTTTTATTATTTGTTGTTATACTATAAAGCTCTAGATCTACACCAAGTTTGAAGCTTCTAGTATTACCGTTTTTGTGCTAGAGCATAAAGATAAAATCACGTTTGTTCTATGGGGACACCCCTTATTTTGTTATTATTAATATCTAATTTGTAGCGTCCCCCATGAAAAATATTCTGTCAAAATGTCAACTGGCTACCTATTACGGTACCAAAGATAAGGGTAGGAAATACAGACAGAGAGTTCGGAACCCTAAAAACCAATATAACTTATTGTGAGTTAAATTAAGATAAAACTGCGATATATGACATCCTTGCAATAAAGCTTGCGATTTACAGAAACCTGTCTATTATTTTGTAACTCTATGATTTGAAAATTGACAATTTGAAAACGGACCAATCATCGACCTTCTGACAATCTAACGGCAGTGAAATTGTCAACTTATTGCTGCCTTGCAATATCACTGCGTGAGTCTAGTGAAATTATAATGTCACTGAAATAAGCCCGTGATATTGTGAGAAATGGTGGCGGTTGACAATAATCCGGGTAATTGTAATTGCACTAGGGTAATTACAATATCACTGGTATGACAATATCCCTGCGACATATACACTTCCACGCTGAAACTGCTCGACGGATTTGTATGACATTTGAATAGAGATAGCTTACACAAATACACACCCATGACTCTATTCATGCTAATTTGATAATGGTGAAAGATGTACCCAGGCAACTTCTTATAAGTCTTCGCGGACGAAGTCGCGGGCGAAAAGCTAGTATATATATATATATATATATATATCGTTCATGTTTTTACAGATCTTGGTGCATCAAAGAATGTTCAAAGATGTAGGCATCAATCACGCCCTTATATATATATATATATAAGGGCGTGATTGATGCCTACATCTTTGAACATTCTTTGATGCACCAAAATCTGTAAAAACATGAACGAGAACTACGAAAACGAAATTCCAACCCTATGTCGAAGAAAACATCTTATTGAAAGACGCCATCTTCTCAAGATGTCTTCAACTCAGCGAAACCTACACAGATTTTCCACCTTACAAAATGAAATAAGCCTTTTGAAACACATTTAAGGCATTACCGACCTTAACTAGAAGGAAATGTGGTGGAAATTCCCTTAAACAACACACCCCTAAGTTTCATCATGAAAGAAACTCTTCTTTCGAGCTAATCTCAGCTTTATTTTCGAATACCTTGGAGTGAAATTCATCTACGTTTCATTCCAAGACGTTTCCCCTTACCTAGAACTTATCTACGGGCGAAATTGACATTTATTTCTACAGCTGGAAGGTTCTGATTCGCCAGATTTTCCTTTCAAGACGTTGCGGCGTAACCATGGCAACCAAGACGGCCATCTTGTCTTCATAACGAAGTTACGTACAACGTCTTGACAGTACGCTTCTACGAAAATCTTAACCTATCTCATTCAGAGTTTCTTGCGTATATTTTATACGGAATTAGCCCGTGTTATAGATGGATTTTAAAGGCAATTGTGGTACCAAAGCGCCGGTTTCGAAATTGAATTTGGAATCCATCTTTGAGGTTATGTCTTCTTGTCAATTAATTTATAATGTGACTAATGAAAATTGTCCTTAGGTTGTTGGCGGGTTATTAAGAGACGCGGCGTTTCAATTTAGCCGCGCAATATTTTGGAGATAATGTTTTTCATAACTACTAAATTAAAATAGTATATTTCATTACAAGTGTGGAAAGGCTGTCATTGCAACGAGTTCCGACAAATGGCTACCCGAGCCGAGGCGCAGCCGAAGGCGAGGGTTGACAGTCGGAACAAGTTGCAATGACGGTTCCGCACGTGTACTGAACGACTATTTTTAATACAGTTGCGAAAAAATGAAGCAATTTAATAAAATAATAAAAACACAATAAACTCAACTAACCTAGCATTTTTGACTTTTCCGGTAAAATGTTCTCCGAAGCATTTTGTGCAATTATACTGAGTTCCTGTGGCTGTTAATTAAAAAAAACTAGGGTCGAAATTACTCATTTTGTGCAACAAACAACTAAAGCAAAGAAAATTTCTGAAAAATCAAAATGGCGCCAACCGTAGAATATAAGCAGAGTTTTTTTTTCTTCACCCATTCTGGTAGGCAAAGGCAACTATGCATACAGCCAAGTATTCAGTAGAAGTTTTTTATTGATATGAAATGAAAATGAAATTTAATGAAATGAAACCTAACCAAACTCATTCAATAAAATCATTAAATCTGACATTGAAACAAATTAGTAGCTTCTTTTTAGAAATATACGTATTTGTATGAATCATAAAAACTTTTTTAGTAAAAACTTCATGGTTGGTTTTTCTTTTTAATAGACGATATTTTGACAGTTGGGAAAGAAAACGCACGAGTGCGGGAAAGGTAAAAAAAAAGCACGAGTGTGTAATAGCCCACATCCCGAACGCTATACATCCCTGCAATACGCCACTTTTTGAGCAACTGTATTAAAATAGTATATTTCATTACAAGTGTGGAAAGGCTGTCATTGCAACGAGTTCCGACAAATGGCTACCCGAGCCGAGGCGCAGCCGAAGGCGAGGGTTGACAGTCGGAACAAGTTGCAATGACGGTTCCGCACGTGTACTGAACGACTATTTTCAATACAGTTGCGAAATGAACCAATTTAATAAAACTAGTGGTTCGCCCCGAACTATGAACTCGCGACCCCATATCTCAGTAACCCCTCGACCGATTTGGCTCATGTTCGAACTTAAAAATTCTCTTGGCCTCATTTACCTGCCTACCAAATTTCATGACGATCCGACTAAATTTACTCAAGTTATCGTCGAACGAACATTCATACATACATACATACATACATACATACATACATACATACATACATACATACATACATACATACATACATACATACATACATACAAACGCCGGATTGTTCCAGTAGACTCGGAGAACTTCGCTCGCTTCGCTCGCTCGTTCAATAATAAAAACACAATAAACTCAACTAACTTAACATTTTTGACTTTTCCGGTAAAATGTTCTCCGAAGCATTTTGTGCAATTATACTGAGTTCCGGTGGTGTTAATAAAAAAAAACTAGGGTCGAAACATAGAATTAGGACACCTAAGTCTATGGGTCGAAATTACTCATTTTGTGCAACAAACAACTAAAGTAAAAGAAAATTTATGAAAAATCAAAATGGCGCCAACCGTAGAATCTATAAGCAGAGTTTTTTTTTCTTCACCCATTCTAGTAGGCAAAGGCAACTATGCCCATACAGCCAAGTCTTCAGTAGAACTTTTTTGTTGATATGAAATGAAAATGAAATTTAATGAAATGAAACCTAACCAAACTCATTCAATCAAATCATTGAACGAGCGAGCGAAGCGAGCGAAGTTCTCCGAGTCTACTGAAACAATCCGGCGTTTGTATGTATGTATGTATGTATGTATGTATGTATGTATGTATGAATGTTCGTTCGACGATAACTTGAGTAAATTTAGTCGGATCGTCATGAAATTTGGTAGGCAGGTAAATGAGGCCAAGAGAATTTTTAAGTTCGAACATGAGCCAAATCGGTCGAGGGGTTGCTGAGATATGGGGTCGCGAGTTCATAGTTGGGGCGAACCACTAGTTAAATCTGATATTGAAACAAATTAGTAGCTTCTTTTTAGAAATATACGTATTTGCATGAATCATAAAAACTTTTTTAGTAAAAACTTCATGGTCGGTTTTTCTTTTTTGAACGAGCGAGCGAAGCGAGCGAAGTTCTCCGAGTCTACTGGAACAATCCGGCGTTTGTATGTATGTATGTATGTATGTATGTATGAATGTTCGTTCGACGATAACTTGAGTAAATTTGGTCGGATCGTTATGAAATTTGGTAGGCGGGTAAATGAAATTAAAAAAATTTTTAAGTTCGAACATGAGCCAAATCGGTCGAGGGGTTGCCGAGATATGGAGTTGTTAAGTTTATATGGGGTCGCGAGTTCACAGTTCGGGGCGAACCACTAGTAATAGACATTATTTTGACAGTTGGGGAAGAGAACGCACGAGTGCGGGAAAGGTAAAAAAAAAGCACGAGTGTGTAATAGCCCACATCCCGAACGCTATACGTCCCTGCAATACGCCACTTTTTGAGCAACTGTATTAAAAAAATAAAATACCGCCGACATTTTAGCTTCAAATAAGCATAGCTCATAAACGGCTGAACCGATTTTGATAAAACATCGCTAGAAAATCTGCTTTCAAATAAACTAGTAGTTCGCCCCGAACTATGAACTCGCGACCCCATATCTCAGTAACCCCTCGACCGATTTGGCTCATGTTCGATCTTAAAAATTCTCTTGGCCTCATTTACCTGCCTACCAAATTTCATCACGATCCGACTAAGTTTACTCAAGTTATCGTCGAACGAACATTCATACATACATACATACATACATACATACATACATACATACATACATACATACATACATACAAACGCCGGATTGTTCCAGTAGACTCGGAGAACTTCGCTCGCTTCGCTCGCTCGTTAAAAAAAAACCGAAGCCAATTTTTTTAAAATATTTGAACGAGCGAGCGAAGCGAGCGAAGTTCTCCGAGTCCACTGGAACAATCCGGCGTTTGTATGTATGTATGTATGTATGTATGAATGTTCGTTCGACGATAACTTGAGTAAATGTAGTCGGATCGTCATGAAATTTGGTAGGCGGGTAAATGAGGCCAAGAGAATTTTTAAGTTCGGACATGAGCCAAATCGGTCGAGGGGTTACTGATATAGAGGGTCGCGAGTTCAAAGTTCGGGGCGAACCACTAGTATTGAACGAGCGAGGGAAGCGAGCGAAGTTCTCCGAGTCTACTTGAACAATCCGGCGTTTGTATGTATGTATGTATGTATGAATGTTCGTTCGACGATAACTTGAGTAAATTTGGTCGGATCGTTATGAAATTTGGTAGGCGGGTAAATTAATTTAAAAGAATTTTTAGTTCGAACATGAGCCAAATCGATTGAGGGGTTGCCGAGATATGGGGGTGTTAAGTTTATATGGGGTCGCGAGTTCATAGTTCGGGGCGAACCACTAGTTTTAGCGATATAATTACAGAAAAGTATGCACATGCCAACCGCTGAAACCTGTGAAAGGTTCACTCCTTTTAAGAGCTACGGTGCTACAGACAAACACACTCTGACACACACACACACACACACACACACACACATAGCTGTCAAACTTATAACACCCCTCTTTTTGGGCCGGGGCTTAAAAAAGCCGAAATTCCTGTGCGGGATGAAAATGCCGGCAGGATAGGAAACAAATGCTACGCCGCCCGTAGACCCGCTACGAAGCCCGAAGACCCGCTACGCCACAGTAGTAACTGCTACGGCACCTAGCCTTTATTTCCTACTAACTTTTGCCTGCGACTTCATCCGCGCTGACTTAGGTTTTCCCGTTATCGATATCAGACGATTCTAAAAGCCCCGATCTTTTTCCTTCCTTGCAGAGTTTTTTCATATTTGGCCCGTTTAAAGTTTTTCTTTTCTGTCTGGTGGTGGTTTCATTGGCCTCATAACGTAAAGGTTTATAAATTCGTATCTCTCGTGTATCGCAGGATCTTCCTTTAATACCCTGTATTAACTACTAATTATTGTGAACACCGCGGCAAAACAAACTTCAGTCAACTAAACAGAGTTTCAGAATCGGTTAGCGCTTAATTAAATTAGTTACTGAACTATCGGGCGGCTTCTTAGTTGAACTATCGAAAAGTTATTTGAAACAATGTCTCAAGACGAGGAATAGTTTGCCTACAATGTGTGCAATTAAATCTCCATCAAAAGCTGGTGCTTCAATGCTTACTTGAGTAGTTTGGTTTTAATTAATGAACCACGCACATGGAACTTTGCAAATAGTATAGACGAAGTAGATGGAAAGATGCTGGGCCACCTGCTACGTCACGCACGACAATTTCATATCTAATAGAAGGAAAGGTAGAAATAGAGGTAGAGGAAGGCCAAGGAGAAGCTACTTTGACCAAATTAAAGAGAAGGTGGATGTCGTGACGTACCAGGCTGCGAAGGAACTGGCCTGTGACCGAAGTGCATGGAGAATGCTGCACCGACAAGAGGATAACTCTTAAATACCTATAATGATTGATGTTTTAACTCTGCAATGTATCTTACCTCTCTGCTGCTGCTGTTTCCGCACCTGCTTCTTGTGCTTCATCCTCCGGTTCTGGAACCAAGTCTTCACCTGGGTCTCAGAAAGGTTGAGCGCCCCTGCCAGCTCCACGCGCTCCGGCGTCGACAGGTAGCGCTGGGACTCGAAGCGTTTCTCTAGGCCTGGGGGCACAAACAACATATTAAGGTCCACTTGCGTCAACCAGGGTTAGCCAGTTAACTCTGAGTTAAAATTTGGAAGGCAAAGTTTTTTGTTTGAAAGTCCGTTATTGGCTTAATCTTATCTTTAGACAATATTGAGAAACTAATTTCAATATTTTTTATTTTGGTTCAGTAGTTTGGATTTTACAAAGTTTCAAAGATACGGTTTCATGACGTCACGCGACGGTCTGCATACTGTTGGCGGTCATAGGAACAAAACATTTTAGCGCATAAAAAGAAAACTACTGGACCAAAATAAATAGTACATTACTGCCGCGGTCTTTAATGGGTACGTTTCTGGCGCGCTTTTGATGGCCGACAGAGCGCAGCGTAGCGCAGCACAAGGCCTTCACAGCGTGGTCAGCATTGCAGCCCTTGATGGACAAGCTGAAATGAAGGCCGAGACCGAAGGTCGAGGCCTTTATAGCGCGGACAGCAAGGGCTGCAATGATGACCAAGCTTGACGGCCGAGAGCATAGCTAAGCTAAGCTCGAGGCCATCATAGCGTGGCCAGAAGCGCACTCATTGCAGACCAAGGCTTGTATAGTGCTTTACTCAAAAAATGCGAGTAATTTAAATAGAATCAGCTTACCTTTTGTCTTAGTTTACTTTCTGTTGATTTTTCATTCCGCAAACTTTTCGTAGATAAACTTGTATTTTTCTTTTGACTTCGGTAGCAATTGTTACCTTTAAATCGCTGATTTCGCTTCCTTTTTATGCTCAGCGTTGTTAAACACATTGAATCGGAGGATTCGTTGCTTGAAGCGTTTACTTTTATTTACAACAAAAACAGCACGCACAGAAAAAATTACTTCGAACAACGCGCGAAGCGGCGAAAACAATATGGCCGCTTTTTTTTTTCTATGAAATTTGTAGACTGCCAGCACCCAAACAGCCAAATTCTAAATAAATACTTTTTGTGCCTGACTTTTGAGTTCTATTTTTGAAACAAAACTCGACATTAATGGATTTTCATACAGTTTTTCTGGCCGCAAAACACGACATTAATGAAATTCCATACAACTTTTCTGGCGCCTAATCAAAGTAGCCCGCAAGTCCTCCTTTGCTCAAAGAAGGTTGTCGAATTAATGACCACATTACGAGCTTTTTTGAGTAATAGTTATTTGTTATGCAAGAATGCAAAATTATTGTTTGCGGCGAGTGCTTGTATTGAAAACCGAGCTAGCGAAGGTTTATAAAATTGAGCCACGAGCGTAGCGAGTGGTTCAAAAAAAGAAACCTGAGCGTAGCGAGGTATTCAGAAGCACGAGACGCAAATAATATTGCATTTGTGAGAAACTGGTTATTTTTAGTAAGTTTTTCACTTGAATATTAATTAATTATTTCGATTATAATATTAGTCTCTCGATTCTAATCTTAGTCTTTGCCAATAAAATCATGGTAAGCTGTAAACACTGTTACACTTTTTAAAAAAAATATCGTTGGGTAGCCTATAAAAAGCTGCTACCTCGGCGCTCTTTCTCTCTGTATTTTTCCATACGAATTGTTGGTTTGTGTCGACACCCTGGCTGCTAAAAAGATAAGTACTTTAATATTGCTGTGTATTGTAGTAAAAGTGTTAAAATGTTTCATAATTGCTAAATAAGTGTTTTATCCAAGAAAAAGTACAATTTACTTATTGAATCTCCAATACTTTTAAAATAAAACTACCACGTAACGGTTATTTTTGCTAAACATTATTTTAATTTCCAAAATGTTTGATATTTGCTAAATAAGTATTTTATCCAAGAAAAAGTACAATTTGCTCATTGAGTTTCCTATATTTTTGAAATAAAACACGTAACGGTATTTTTGCTAAACATTATTTTTATTTCCAAACCCCTTCCTATTTTAGTATCAATTTATAACATCCCAGTCTAGTTTGAAATTCATTTGTATTTACTGATTTATTGATAAAGTAATAAATTGATATTTCCTTGATTTAAAAGTAGTAAATTGAATAGATTCGATTTTTTTAAAAGGAATTTCCTTTTATTTCACTCTGGGATTTTATCTTACAATAGGTAGGTAACTCAATAGTATTTCATTTTCCAGAATTATTATTCTCTTTTCTTATTATTTCGGGGGTTTTATAATATCAGAAGGTGGGATAAGAATAGCCTTTATTGCCTACTGACACCTATTTTTCTTTCAGTTTTGAAGACTGAAAACCGGTTTTGGCCTGATGATGGACATGCGGTATGCTGTAAGCTGCTGTCTCGTTTGCCAAGCAGAGCACTGACTGGCATCGTGAGCCAGTATTTGACGCAGAGTGCCTGGAATAACATCAGCCTGAAGTCGAAAATAGCGGAAAACATAGTGTGGATGCGGAAAACCATTGGAAAACCCGGTAATATCCTCTTACTTGATGATTTATACAGCTTCCAGTGGCATCTTCGCTCACACTGGATGGGTAAAATGTGCCTATTTGGTTGCCGCAGTGCCTGGGACGTTGCCCAGTACCTTTACTATTCTGATAGCCTGATCGGCCTGGCCCACGGGAGGGACAACTCAAGACAAGGGTAATTTCCTCCTCAAAGGAAATTTCCTTCTTCCCGGGGGATAAGTAAGACGGTTCTGTTTTTATGTGTGATCATGATAATGATGATGCTGATGATGAAAATGTTGGTGTTGATGTTGATGATGATGTTGATGATGATGATGGTGATGATGACTATGACTACGACTTTATTACTGTGCTGTTGAAGTCCACCTGGTGTTAAGTCTAGACATCATGGCAGCAGTGATGGGACTCATCACGACAGGTGTGACCTGGTGTTTTAGGTTTTGACTGCTGGTACAGTAGATTATGCGGTGGATCACGACAGGTGTTTTGTGACGTGTAACTTGTGACTGTGACCATATTATAATAACTACACATTTTATTCTTTTTATTCAACTGTTTTCAAATGTGGGTACTTTTGGGTATTATTGGCATTACTAAGTTGGAATATTAGACTAATTTGATGATACCTTTTGTTACTGAATAACGATCAAACGGGCCTAGTTTAATTGTTGTTACTTTGGTAAATTAATATTACCTACCCACTTTGATATTATTCTAAAATTACTGAGTTTCCCTAGTGGTATTTGAGAGTTTGACCAAATTGTTGGTCAGGTATGACCGAGCGACACAGATACTTTGCGTAGTTTTTCTTTCGCAGATAAAGATCTTACAAAGAAGTTTGACTGGCTGTTCGAAACTAAATGAAGAGGCGATGATGTACCTATCAACCATTGGGTTAGGTACCTATCGTCAATGTAAGGTAGTGGTATTTTTCGATTGGTGAGTTGTCAAAAATGTTAAAGGTAATTTCTTTGTGAAATTGTATCCGAAGTTATCTCGTCAATCCGTTTTTATTTTGGAATGTTATAGTAATGTAGGAATTCGGCATAATGTTGCGGCATAATGCTCACCAAGGTGGATATTTTGGGTAATTTCTGAAACGTTTTTGTAAAAATCAATCCGATATTAATTCGTCAATCCAATAAAGTTTTAAGATTGTCGTGATGTAAAGATTAAGCCTTATTTTAGCTGTTTGAATATGTTTATATTTCTGTAATTTCTGACACATGGTAATATTGTAAAATTAAATCCAAAAATATTTCGTTAATCCGATATTATTTTCGCATAACATTGTGATATAAGGATTCAGCCTTATTTTAGCTTATCGAATAGATAAATATTTCCGTAATTTCTGAAACTATGGCAATTTAGTCAAATTAAATCGAAAAATATTTATTTAATCCGACATTATTTAAATATGATATTGTGATGTAAAGATCCAGCCTTGTATTAGCTTTTCGAATAGGTGAATTGTATTCTCTGAATCTATGGCATTTTTATAAAATGAAATTCGACGTTATTTCGTCAATCCGGTTTTTCCAGTACATTAGAATGATGCGTAATATTGTACTTTCAGATTCAATATTTCTGTACTGTTTAGAAACTAATTGTTTGTCAAATTACCTAAGTCTGTAAATTATTTATTCAATCCGATGCCATTTCAGTGTTGTAAAGTAAGCTTTTACATAAGTTAAATAATTAGGTAAACTTTGAGTATAGTAGCGATTTCGTAAATATAATAACATTAAAATGCTGTAAACATTAGCTTTCTGTTAGCTTTTTGTTGCTTGAGTAGATAATTGTGATAATCGGATTACCAAATAAGTAGGACTTACAAAGTCTTTTCAATTATATCAGTGCTGTAAACATTTGATTTTTGTTAGATGTTCACTTGAGTAGATATTTTATAAGATTGAATTACCAAATAATTAGGACTTGCAAAGTATTTTCAATTATATCAGTGCTGTAAACATAAGATATTTGTTAGATATTCACATTAGTAGATATTATTTTTTAAGATTGAATTACCAAATAAGTAGGACTTTCAAGTGTTTTCAATTATGTGAGCGTATGAATAATAATAATAAGTTTATTTCAGCTTCAATAATAACATGATTTAAATTTGATTAAATTAAATTCAAATAAATTAAAATAAATCTAAAATAAATTAAAACAAATCCAAAATAAATTGAATTAATCCAAAGTACGTTAAAATAAATTTAATAAGTTAAAATAAATTGAAATAAATTGTAATAAGTTAAAATAAATTGAAATAAATCCAAAATAAATTAAAACTACAATCACAGTTGACATTAAAATAGAAACAAAAAAAAAATATATATATAAAATATTGTAAAGATCGAGATAAAGAAATATCCGGAATTCCAGACAGGTTTTCTTGTTGCTTCTTTTTTCTGTCTGTGTGTAGGTTAGAAGCAACATAGAGTCGTAAACTTTTTAACAGTAACTTTGTGTAAAAAAAAAAAAACAAACACTTCACAAAAGCTTCGTAAAAAATAATAATAATAAAAATACAATATTTTTGGTTATAGGATGCCAAACCAATCCTTTTCAATGTAAATGTAGATCGAATTACTTCGAGAGCGAAGTATGGTCAGTATGGCCGTGTGAGAAACTGGTTATTTTTAGTAAGTTTTTCACTTGAATATTAATTAATTATTTCGATTATAATATTAGTCTCTCGATTCTAATCTTAGTCTTTGCCAATAAAATCATGGTAAGCTGTAAACACTGTTACACTTTTTAAAAAAAATATCGTTGGGTAGCCTATAAAAAGCTGCTACCTCGGCGCTCTTTCTCTCTGTATTTTTCCATACGAATTGTTGGTTTGTGTCGACACCCTGGCTGCTAAAAAGATAAGTACTTTAATATTGCTGTGTATTGTAGTAAAAGTGTTAAAATGTTTCATAATTGCTAAATAAGTGTTTTATCCAAGAAAAAGTACAATTTACTTATTGAATCTCCAATACTTTTAAAATAAAACTACCACGTAACGGTTATTTTTGCTAAACATTATTTTAATTTCCAAAATGTTTGATATTTGCTAAATAAGTATTTTATCCAAGAAAAAGTACAATTTGCTCATTGAGTTTCCTATATTTTTGAAATAAAACACGTAACGGTATTTTTGCTAAACATTATTTTTATTTCCAAACCCCTTCCTATTTTAGTATCAATTTATAACATCCCAGTCTAGTTTGAAATTCATTTGTATTTACTGATTTATTGATAAAGTAATAAATTGATATTTCCTTGATTTAAAAGTAGTAAATTGAATAGATTCGATTTTTTTAAAAGGAATTTCCTTTTATTTCACTCTGGGATTTTATCTTACAATAGGTAGGTAACTCAATAGTATTTCATTTTCCAGAATTATTATTCTCTTTTCTTATTATTTCGGGGGTTTTATAACACATTCGTGCGAAACACAAAACTTTTCATCTCACAGAAGCGAGGAAATGACTTTGTTAGCCAAGCGGGACAAACTCTATAGACAACTACTTACAGGCAAAACAGGTGAGACAAATAAGTTCCTTTTAAAAGCATATTTTACTGTAGTTACGGCTGCCGCAATAAAGTTTTGAGCTTCGTTGGTATTAAAACCATTCGTTTTATTAATAATTTCCTGAAGTTTATTTATCCAGACACAAAAATAATGTAAATAAAAGAATGTTTTTTTTCCGGGTGCATTCTGAACTTATACCATATAAATTAAAAATTTGTAGGAGATAAAAAATGAAATTAGTAATATCGTTTGAAAAAATGTATTTAACAAACCAAAACATAATTATCTATTTGATAAAACAGAAGCGCAGCATTTTTTTTATTTACTGGTATTTAAAAATAAATATGTGTACAAAATATTGAAAAGACTATAAGAAGAAACCGCGTTTCTGAATGTTCTATTCCGTGACTTTACCTTTTTAAAAGATGCTTATGCACCATTTACATTCACAGTTTTGTATAGAGAATGGGCACGAACAATCGCTTTCGCTGAAATACGCGTTTAAACGAACTATGAATGAGGTTTTATTTTCCATCGGGATCTGGCATCTACTTAAACGGCCAGTGTTTTTTTCTTTTTCAAAACCATAGGGCGCGGTAAAGACTGTCCCGGCGTCGCGTTCAAATTTCGAAGCGCACAAAAGTTCAGATAGTTTAAATCCGGCCTTTACACGATCGTAAGTTACTAGTAACAGCAAACTTTCCGAGCGTGGGAGATGAAAAAAAAATTGAAATTAGTTTCTCAATATTGTCTAAAGATAAGATTAAGCCAATAACGGACTTTCGAACAAAAAACTTTGCCTTCCGAATTGTATGGAAATGTCAAATTAACTCAGAGTCAGTTGGCTTAGCTAAGTTAGGTATATCTCATAAACGGCTGAAGCAATTTTGATCAAAGTCTCAAAGCTCAGAATTTGACGCTAAAATGTATATTTAATTTTAATTAGTTATTTTATATGTGGTGTAACATAGCTAAGGCGTAAGATAATGCTTCTTATGTCTTCTTCTTTTTATCTTATCTTACCAGTAAGCTGTGGATCGGAGAACACGGTCCGGGCCTTCCGCCGCCGACAGTGCTTGAGAGCAGACAGTGACAGCTCGGACGGACTGAACAACGCGTGGTACGGGACCCCTGTGGGAGGTCAACATAAGAGACCAGTAAAAAAGAGACTCGAGGAACCTTGACAAAGGATCAGGTGATCAATGGTGCCAAAATGGGCTCCCAGTTGACAGCTTCAATTACGATTTACACTTAAAAAATTATTGAACGAGCGAGCGAAGCGAGCGAAGTTCTCCGAGTCTACTAGAACAATCGCTCGCTTCGTTCGCTTCGCTCGCTTCGTTCGCTGCGCTCGCTTCGTTCGCTGCGCTCGCTCGTTTAAAAAGTGCACATTAAATCCAGCAAACGATCTAAACCGAGTGCCAGGACCAATGCGCGATAGGAATTGCGGCCTCTGCTTGCGCTTCAGTACTCGAGTGGCTCGTGGATGCCTGCGCTACCTTCTCTCCAGGGGCCTTTGCCTGTAACGCAATGGCGTGTCGATGGCGTCCCAGCAGAAGGACAAAACCGGGGTTTCCTCGTTTTTCTCTACAACCAGAGAACTAATCCTCTAGAATTAGAATCAGAATATTCTCTGCTGTACAACAAAAACATTAAAAGGACCGACCGACAGCATAAATAAATCGTTATTGAAGCTATCAAGTGACAGTCAATCGACCGACCTTTGGGTCGGATACTTAGGTCTCGGAGAGGTTTAATAAGTTGATTTCTTTATTTTTTATATTTTTTTATTGTAGCATTTTGACATTATATATTGACGTATTGTATTGAGTGTCATGGTTACAGAGACGCATGACATCTCTGTAACCATGATTTTTTCTAATAAACTAGTGGTTCGTCCCGAACTTTGAACTCGCGACCCCATATCTCAGCAACCCTTCAACAGATTTGGCTCATGTTCGAACTTAAAAATTCTCTTTGCCTCATTTACCCGCCTACCAAGTTTCATGACGATCCGACTAAAACTCAAGTTATCGTCGAACGAACATTCATACATACATACATACATACATAAATACATGCATACAAACGCCGGATTGTTCCAGTAGACTCGGAGAACTTCGCTCGCTTCGCTCGCTTGTTCAATAACGAATGAGTCAAAACGGCATACAAATTGAGTGCACGATTTTGCTATTTTCTTCACTCAATATCCTTCAAAATCGAGTCGCAATCCCTATCCCTATCTCTATCGCTTTCAACGATAATTTGTGTCAAATAATTTCAGTGTGAAGTTCGTCAGCACCCTTCAAACGTCAAATTGAAAGGGATCGCGATTCGCGATAGATTTAAAAGTTAGGCAATTAAGCCCCGGGTATGTTCGCCGCTTCGGTTAGGTACAGATTGAACGCATGACTGTTGACTGAACGTTTCTTAATTTGTAGCAGTACTAGTTGTTCGCCCCGAACTTTGAACTCGCGACCCCATATCTCAGCAAAGCCTTGACCAATTTGGCTCATGTTCGAACTTAAAAATTATCTTTGCCTCATTTACCTGCCTACCAAATTTCATTACGATCCGACTAAATTTACTCAAGTTATCGTCGAACTAACATTCATACATACATACAAACATACATACATACATACAAACATACAAACGCCGGATTGTTCAAGTAGACTCGGAGAACTTCGCCCGCTTCGCTCGCTCGTTCAATTCGGAAGGCAAAGTTTTTGGTTCGAAAGTCCGTTATTGGCTTAATCTTATCTTTAGAGTTCAAAAATATTGAGAAACTAATTTAACTAGTGGTTCGCCCCGAACTATGAACTCGCGACCCCATATCTCAGCAACCCCTCGACCGATTTGGCTCATGTTCGAACCTAAAAATTATCTTTGCCTTATTTACCTGCCTACCAAATTTCATGACGATCCGACTAAATTTACTCAAGTTATCGTCGAACGAACATTCATACATACATACATACATACATACATACAAACATAAAAATGCCGGATTGTTCCAGTAGACTCGGAGAACTTCGCTCGCTTCGCTCGCTCGTTCAAATATGTTTTATTTTGGTCCAGTAGTTTTTTTTTATGCGCTAAAATGTTTTGTTCCTATGACCGCCAACAGTATGCAGACCGTCGCGTGAAGGTCATAAAACCGTATCTTTGAAACGTTGTAAAATCCAAACTACTGAACCAAAATAAACTAGTGGTTCGCCCCGAACTGTGAACTCGCGACCCCATATAAACTTGACAACCCCATATCTCGGCAACCCCTCGACCGAATTGGCTCATGTTTGAACTTAAAAATTCTTTTAATTTCATTTACCCGCCTACCAAATTTCATAACGATCCGACCAAATTTACTCAAGTTATCGTCGAACGAACATTCATACATACATACATACATACATACATACAAACGCCGGATTGTTCCAGTAGACTCGGAGAACTTCGCTAGCTTCGCTCGCTCGTTCAAAACTAGTGGTTCGCCCCGAACTATGAACTCGCGACCCCATATCTCAGCAACCCCTCGACCGATTTGGCTCATGTTCGAACTTAAAAATTCTCTTTGCCTCATTTACCCGCCTACCAAATTTCATAACGATCCGACCAAATTTACTCAAGTTATCGTCGAACGAACATTCATACATACAAACATACAAACATACATACATACATACAAACGCCGGATTGTTCCATTAGACTCGGAGAACTTCGCTCGCTTCGCTCGCTCGTTCAAATATTGATATTAGTTTCTCAATATTGTCTAAAGATAAGATTAAGCCAATAACGGACTTTCGAACCAAAAACTTTGCCTTCCGAATTAGCTACCACTCGCTAACGTAGCTCGCTAAAGGTAGCAGAGTTGCAGCGTGAGTGACGTTTTATTGTTTAAAGATTCATAGAATCAAGCCCACTCCATCTGAAACAATGTCCCAGGCACTGCAGGGCTGTGTGGTCTCTTCACCTATCTAGTGTGAGCGAAGGTGCCACTGGACGCTGTATCATCTCATCATATCTCACTGGACGCTGTATCATCTCATGATTTGCCTTAGTTTTTAGATTCATAGAAAAAAAGAAAAGCTCCAGTAACCATTAACCAACCTTGCGATAGAAAATAAGGCGCGTCCACTGCCTTATACGTGTTGGGCGTGTGTAGGTACGCCCCTAGAGCTCCCATGGCCACTTGCAAGTACGATCCTTCTCGTCCTGGTGTATGCTGCCGAATATCGCCTGGCACCGGGAAATAGGGCTTTGGATCTACTCTTTCATAGTCGAAGGTACGCCGGATAGATTCGACGGGAGTGGGGGTTTTGAAGTGTTTGTTTTGCCCTCGGTAGAGAATGTCTTCTATGAGGAAAGAGGTTTTCGAAGTAGGTTCTCTATTTGGGTCGGTTGGGGTGTCGCTCCGCGTTTCGTGTTCCATTTTTGAATGTTTGGGCTTTTTATGAGTGGTCGAGCGTGTTTTGTTTTCGATTCATTCTGTTGCGCTTTTGTTTTTTTTGGAATGTTTTACGTGATGACACTGCACAACACTATTTTAGTTTGAAATACCAAGTTTTTTAAAAATACTTTCCTTAATAGTTTCTTTGGTTTTTCGCAACGGTTAGAAAGACGATTGTTATTGACAATTCTAACAATTTTAACTTTAACGTCAAAACAAATCTTCAACACCAGTTTTAACGCCACCAAAAAGTCACAAAATCACCAAAAATCACAAAAAATCCCCCTTTAAACTAGTACGAAAAACCCCAAAACACGTCACTATAAGTCACAAAAGTCCATCACCATTGCCAGCGAAAACAATGCCGAAAGGCTGCCGAATCAATACTGAGATAAATAAATAAAATAATTACGGGATAATTCGACCATTAAACGGGCGCGACCGATGGTAAACGAGCCCATTTTACCCCGCGTTCAACGTTAAACTGTCGTGGGGTGGAGTGGGGTAAAAAGGGTGGGTTGGGGCAAAAGGGATGGGGCGTGCCTTTGGGGTGGGGGCGGCGCGGCGTGGATGGATGTGTTGCGTTTTTTTTTTGCACGGATAAGACGGGGTTAGGTTTTTCTTGTAGCGTTTTTATTTTAACAGAGGAGATTTGTTGCTGGTTGTGTTACGTAACCTAACAGCCTATAATTACATTGAACTTAAAAAAATGCTGTGTCAAAGTCAAAGGGTTTTATACAATATGCCTTAAATAAATTATTTACATTGAACGTCAAAATATTATCGAGAGTAAAAAAAAGTATGAAAAAAAGTATGACCTTAGCATTTACGTAATGAGATGATTTATACAGCGTCCAGTGGCACCTTAACTTACACTAGATGGCTGAAGAGACCACTCGCCGCTGCAGTGCCTGGGACATTGTTTTAGACTTTTAACTAGCGACATAAAAAAAATGATCTATGCACTGGGAAGCACGATTTTAGTTTTTGGCAGGTAATTCTGAAATGTTTTATTTTTCCATTTTAATGAACTAAAATGTAATCCTAAACTATCTCAGATACTTAACTTCAGGCCTTTACTCTACGTAATGAGATAATACAGCGTCCAGTGGCACTTTCTATCACACTAGATGGGTGAAGAGACCACTCGATGCTGCAGTGCCTGGGACATTGTTTTAGATGGAGTAAGCTTGCCACCCTTACTTACACCACCCTGATAGCTTAGTCGGCCTAGCCCACAGGAAAGACAAGACTACACACACTACATTTTAAGACACGACTAAATAACTAGTGGTTCGCCCCGAACTGTGAACTCGCGACCGATTTGGTTCAGGTTCGAACTTAAAAAATATTTTAATTTCGTTTACCCGCCTACCAAATTTCATAACGATCCGACCAAATTTACTCAAGTTATCGTCGAACGAAAATTCATACACATACATACATACAAACATACATTCATACATACAAACATATAAACGCCAGATTGTTCCAGTAGACTCGGAGAACTTCGCTCGCTTCGCTCGCTCGTTCAATAACAGTTCAATCACATTCACAGAACAGAAAATTAATAGTACATTACTGCCGCGATCTGTAATGAGTGCGTTTCTGGCACGCTTTTGATGGCCGACAGAGCGCAGCGTAGCGCAGCTCAAGGCCCTCACAGTGCGGTCAGCATTGCAGCCCTTGATGGACAAGCTGAAATGAAGGCCGAGACCGAAGGTCGAGGCCTTTATAGCGCGGCCAGCAAGGGCTGCAATGATGACCAAACTTGAGGGCCGAGAGCGTAGCTAAGCTAAGCTCGAGGCAATCATAGCGTGGCCAGAAGCGCACTCATTGCAGACCAAGGCTTGTATAGTGCTTTACTCAAACAATGCGAGTAATTAAAATATTAATTAGAATAGTAATTAACATAGTAATTTAATTAGCTTACCATTTGTCGTAGATTAAGTACTTTTTGTCGATTTTCCATTCCGCAAACTTTTTGTTGGTAAGCTTGCTTGTATTTTTCTTTTGACTTCGGTGGCAATAAATTTCCAATTACTAATTTCGCTTGATTTTGAATGTCCGGCGGTGTTAAACACATTAAATCCGAGGATTCGTCGCTTTGAGAGTTCACTTTTTCAACAAAAACACAGAAAAAAATCACTTCGAACAACGCGCGAAAAGTCGAAAACAATATGGCCGCGCTTTTTTTTTCTGTGCAATGTGTCGACTGCCAGTACCCATACAGCCTAATTCTAAATAAATACTTTTTGCACCTGATGTTTGAGTTCTATTTATGAAACAAAACTCGACATTAATGTTTTTCTGGCCGCAAAACACAAGACATTAATGAAATTCCATACAACTTTTCTGGCGCCTAATCCAAGTAGCCCGCAAGTCCGACTTTGCTCAAAGAAGGTTGTCGAATTAATGTCCACATTACGAGCTTTTTTGAGTAAATCTATGTTTCAATTATCTAAATTCTCAATGCTACAACGGCGTAGCCTTTGTTGCAACGTCTACGGCGTAGACACTGCTACGACATACGCTACGAAAATTTGTTCTTCGGTTTTTCGAGCATTTTGTTTGAAGGAGGAAGGATGAAAATTAAATGAAACAGGTGAATTCATGTTGTACATCGTTACAAAGTTTGGTATATCATGGCATGAGCCCTCATGGGCCTCACACGGGTACGGAGGTACGTGCCATAATCCCATAATCCATGGGGTGCGTATGTCGCGGATCCCCTCGCAAATTGTCATAAGAAGTATGTTCCACAATACATGTCGGATCATCTGCATGCGAAACGGCCGCTCTGTGCCTACTGGGAGTATTGGGTCTTGATACTTTAACAATAAAGGCCTTTTTTTCATATCCCAGGTTCGGAAAGTAGGTATGCTGTTACTACAGGGTGCACTCTAAGTCGATAGCGGAACTTTAAGTAGGATGTCTACTGATCACTACGAGCAACTCTTACCAGATGGCGAAAAAAATGGAGCGAAAAAAAAATCTGCTGTTCCATACAAAAGGTGGACTCAGTACTGTGCCAAATGTATGAAACAGCTGATATTTTTTTCGCTCCATTTTTTCGCCACCTAGTACAAGTTGTTTGTAGTGATCAGTAAAAGTAAAAGTAAAGTAAAAAATTCTTTATTTAAAAAAATGAACACGGTCTGTACATTGAAGTTCTTATAGATAACACTTATAAGTAAGAAATTTATGACAGGTGAGAATTACCAGCGGTCCCCACACTAGGATACCCTGTGTCGTGGGGGCCCGGGTCGCTATGGAGTATTTCTTAAAAGTTATCGTGCTTTTCGTTACCGTTGTATAAAATTAAAATTAAATTAAATTGAAAATGCTACTCTTATTTTACGACATATTTTTGTTAATTTTAAGTTGTGTGTGTGTGTGTGTGTGTGTAGTAGGGGAGTTATTTAGGTGAGCCCTACTTAAGTAGACAGCCTACTGAAAGTTTCGCTATCGACTTAGAGTGCACCCTGTAGTATATCCCACCAAGAACATTTTCATGTAAAAAAGGTTGCCAACACGAGACCATACACCTCGCACTGTCAAAAAGCTATCAGATCTCATGTAGAGCCAAGTTTCTAAATCAACACGCCCTAACTCTACAAGCACTAACTTCACAAACTCTACACCTTAGTCAAAATATGCGGCTTGGCGGCTTGGCGATCTTGAGTGGAAAAAAAATAGAAGTTAAAAACTAAAACCCGACTACTAAAAGGCTTAAAACAAGACCTGTTTATCCTTAAAATAGACTCATAGATAATTAATCGTAGTCGGAGGCCATCGGTTTATCAAATGCGAATGTGGTGTCCTCCGACTACGATTAATTATCTATGAGTCTATTTTAAGGATAAACAGGCCTTGTTTTAAGCCTTTTAGTAGTCGGGTTTTAGTTTTTAACTTCTATTTTTTTTTGAGCTTTTTAGTAAGTCATTTTGGACGATCACCCAGAATAGAACCAAGAAGGGCAAAAAAAAACACATTTTGGAATTTCTTGTTCTATTTGTTATGTTGACGCTACATGTGTCATACATTTTTGAAAAGGTCTTTTAAAGCCCTTTCATTTGATACCCATGACAATGGTATCCGATAATTTTTATTTTTAGGTCCACCACTTTAGGGCGCAGCACAGCCGCCATCGTGTTTTTTTTCAAAATTAAACTATCCTATGTTACCTGGGTGATTAAGACAAATCCAACGATACCTCATTTGTTGAAATCGGCCGAGTAGTTTAGGCTCTGCGAGGGAACAGATGAACACACAAACATACATACATACATACATACATACATACATACATACATACATACATACATACATACATACATACATCGTACGCTGCTAAAATCATAACCTTCCTTTTTGCTTCGCGTAGTCGGGTAAAAACTGCATATGAAATACCTACTGGGCAGTTCTGTCTGACCACTGTAATGGTTCAAAGAGATTTCAAAGATATTTCTTACTTGGTACCTCTTATCTAACTCCTATCTAATATTACTATGATTATCGAGCAAAAAATAGCAAAGTATCAAATCCATTTAACTCCTCGTTAATCCTAACTTCACCCCTTACCTCCCTTTATCCGTCTAACGCAGGCCACGCCCCCTCCGCTAATCCGCCAATCAGAGGCCGGCATGCGCGCCCTCGCGCCCGTTCCGCCAATCAGCGTGCGCCAATTTGGATCAGCAAGGGAGGCGATTTGGGGTCACTTAGCCCGCTTTCCGTTTTTACGAATTTCGAATTTTGAATTTGAGAGCGCCAATTTCGTCGACTGCATTTGGGTGGTAGCCGGAATGCCTGGAAACTCGAAATACAGGGTGGATTTTTGACACGGGGCAGTAAGGGAAGGTACCTTAACCGTTATACTTCCAGGAAAACGTTAAAATAAAACAAACATTAACATTAAAAAAACGTTTTTATCTCCCACGCTCGGAAAGTTTGCTGTTACTAGTAACTTACGATCGTGTAAAGGCCGGATTTAAACTATCAGCATTTTAGTGCGCTTCGAAATTTGAACGCGGCGGCGGGAAAGTCTTTCCCGCGCCCTATGGTGTTGAAAAAGAAAAAAACACTGGCCGTTTAAGTAGATGCCAGATCCCGACGGAAAAAAGATCCTCATTTATAGTTCGTTTACACGCGTACTTCAGCGAAAATGATTGTTCGTGCCCATTCTCTATACAAAACTGTGAATGTAAATGGGGCATAAGGATCTTTTAAAAAGGTAAAGTCACGGAATAGAACATTCAGAAACGCGGTTTCTTCTTTCAGGTTATTTCAATATTTTATACACTATATTTATTATTAATACCAGTAAATAAAAAAAATGCTTCGCTTCTGTTTTATCAAATAAATAATTATGTTTTGGTTTGTTAAATACATTTTTTCAAACGATATTACTAATTTCATTTTCTATCTCCTATAAATTAATTTATATGGTAAAAGTTCAGAATGCACCCGGAAAAAAAAACATTCTTTTATTTACATTATTTTTGTGTCTGGATAAGTAAACTTCAGGAAATCTATACTTATAATAAAACTCTAGCGAAGTCAATTCTGTACATTGAATATTTTTAGAAAAAAACTAGCAGGGGTTACTAAGTAAACTATACTGAATCCAAAAATGCAAAAAAAACGGTTTATGTCTGTCTGTCTGTCTGTCTATCTGTCTGTCTGTCTGTCTGTCTGTCTGTCTGTATGAACACGATAAACGCGAACACCGCTGAATAGTTTTCAACCAAACTTAAAATGGTCGTAACTCACGTTTCTGGGAGTAACTTAGGCTATCCGATGTTTAGAATACATTGCGGGTTGCAATTTTAACTTCGTTTTTTGTAAGAAATATCCCACCAAAAACATTCTGTAAAAACTAGCCAGGTCTCGATGGATCTGCTTGTTTATCTCTAAAAAAGTAATGAAATACAAAGTCGTGCCAAGTCTAAGGTTCCTTACTGCGATTTCTTTATTATTATAGTTAATGTTGTGAGACTTGGCCGTTGAAGGGTACACAAGCGGTTCTGGCGACAGATTGGTGCAATGGTGTCATGGAGCACCTGGTTTTTACCCGACTACGCGAAGCAAAAAGGAGGGTTATGATTTTAGCAGCGTATGTATGTATGTATGTATGTATGTATGTATGTATGTATGTATGTATGTATGTATGTATGTATGTATGTATGTATGTATGTATGTTTGTGTGTTCATCTGTTCCCTCGCAGAGCCTAAACTACTCGGCCGATGTCAACAAATGAGGTGTCGTTGGATTCGTCTTAATCACCCGGGTAACATAGGATAGTTTTATTTTGAAAAAAACCAAGATGGCGGCTGTGCTGCATCCTAAAGTAGTGGACCTAAAAATAAAAATTATCGGATACCATCGTCATGGGTATCAAATGAAAGGACTTTAAAAGACCTTTTCAAAAATGTATAACACATGTAGCGTCAACATAACAAATAGAACAAAAAATTCCAAAATGTGTTTTTTTTGCCCTTCTTGGTTCTATTTGAGGTGATCATCCAAAATTACTAACTAAAAAGCTCAAAAAAAAATAGAAGTTAAAAACTAAAACCCGACTACTAAAAGGCTTAAAACAAGACCCTGCTTATCCTTAAAATAGACTCATAGATAATTAATCGTAGTCGGAGGACACCACATTCGTATTTGTTAAACCGATGGCCTCCGACTACGATTAATTATCTATGAGTCTATTTTAAGGATAAGCAGGGTCTTGTTTTAAGCCTTTTAGTAGTCGGGTTTTAGTTTTTAACTTCTATTTTTTGTACCCTTGTGTACCCTTCAACAGCCAAGTCTCACAACATTAACTATAATAATAAAGAAATCGCAGTAAGGAACCTTAGACTTGGCACGACTTTGTCTAGATTTCATTACTTTTTTAGAGATAAACAAGCAGATCCATCGAGACCTGGCTAGTTTTTACAGAATGTTTTTGGTGGGATTTCACTTCTTTTTGTAGAAACGAGGGCATATTGATTAATTTTATTAGATTTTCTTATTTGAAACAGTTTTTAAATTTGTGTAATGTTCGAGTAGAATAAAGTTAATCGTCCGACTATTTCTTGTTGAACGAGCGAGCGAAGCGAGCGAAGTCCTCCGAGTCTGCTGGAACAATCCGGTGTTTGTATGTATGAATGTTTGTTCGAAGATAACTGGTTGGATCGTTATGGAATTTGATAGGCGGGTAAACTAAATTAAAAGAATTTTTAAATTCGAACATGAGCCAAATCGGTCGATGGGTTGCCGAGATATGGGGTTGTATAGTTTAAATGCAAAGCGCGCGCGCGCCTGCGCGAATGGCGTAAGCAAAGTTATATATCTGTAACTGGGGTCGCGAGTTCATAGTTCGGAGCGAACCACTAGTGGGACGCTATAGGTTAGATTAAATGAAGATGTGTCCCACTACGCTGGATTTTTGCAATGACAGTCGATTTTTTTATGTACCAATAGTAGAAGGGGCATTACCATAATATCTCTAATAAAGCTGATACCAGCTGAGGGTTCTTCATCAGATACTTCAGACCTTAGATTTTTGACATCAAATAAAGCGGCCCACCAACTTGAATATTTTTTGTAAGGGCGGTATATGTCGATCTATAATAGTTTGGTTGGGCTCTTGTGTTTTCTAATCAGGGTCACCAGGTACTCCAGATCTTCGATTATCCTAGTTTTTATAGTTGTCCCTTTATGTGCCCATTAAACCCTAACTCTGTACCAAATTTCAGCTCTCTGAGTTTATGGGAAGTACTAGTTCTATTAGGGCTCTTGTGTTTTCTAATCAGGGTCACCAGGTACTCCAGATCTTCGATTATCCTAGTTTTTATAGTTTTCCCTTTATGTGGCCATTCAACCCTAACTCTATACCAAATTTCAGCTCTCTGAGTTTATGGGAAGTACTAGTTTTATTAGGGCTCTTGTGTTTTCTAATCAGGGTCACCAGGTACTCCAGATCTGCGATTATCCTAGTTTTTTTTTAATTAAACGGTTTTATTTAGCTCACCCCGTTTGTTTTATTTATTATTTATTCTTTCTTGGGTCAAATTTAGTAATTCAAATTTCACCCTCTTCCTGTCAACCGATTAATCTGAAATTTTGTATACACTTTGGATTTTGGTGACAATACAATTATGTTTATTCATTATCATTATAAATTCAAGATGGCCGCCGCTACAAAATGGCGGATAATTTATGTTTTATTAATCCCATCAATATGGGTATCAAATGAAAGGGCTCAACAAGCAGAATACAATATACTATAAAAAATTGAAATCCAAGATGGCAACCGCTACAAAATGGCGGATAACGTAGGTTTTATCAATCCCATCAATATGGGTATCAAATGAAAGGGCTCAACAAGCAGAATACAATATTCTATAAAAAATTGAAATACAAGATGGCGGCCGCTACAAAATGGCGGATAACGTAGGTTTTATCGATCCCATCAATATGGGTATCAAATGAAAGGGCTCAACAAGCAGAATACAATATTTTATAAAAAAATGAAATACAAGATGGCGGCCGCTACAAAATGGCGGATAACGTAGGTTTTATCGATCCCATCAATATGGGTATCAAATGAAAGTGCTCAACCAGTATAATACAATGTACTATATGAATTAAACAGAATGCGAAATAAAAACTAAAAACTAGAAAATAAAAATAGGTAAAAAAACTTTTTAAGTTAAACGGTTTTATGTTAAACATACATTGCAATGTTTAAGATAAATGTACTAGGTAGGTAGGTAATGTACTAAAAACCAAAAAATAATAAAATAGATACAGTCGTGGGAATTATAAACATATGCATAGACTAGACTAAAATAAAACCGTGGGGCACGTCTACAATTGTCTACAATCGTTGATTAAAATGTTTGTTTTGTAATGTTACACTATAATTAGGCAGTTGACGTGCCCCACGGTTTTATTTTAGTCTAGTCTATGCATATGTTTATAATTCCCACGACTGTATCTATTTTATTATTTTTAGGTTTTTAGTACATTACCTACCTACCTAGTACATTTATCTTAAACATTGCAATGTATGTTTAACATAAAACCGTTTAACTTAAAAAGTTCTTTTACCTATTTTTATTATAGTTGTCCCTTTATGTGCCCATTAAACCCTAACTCTGTACCAAATTTCAGCTCTCTGAGTTTATGGGAAGTACTAGTTCTATTAGGGCTCTTGTGTTTTCTAATCAGGGTCACCAGGTACTCCAGATCTTCGATTATCCTAGTTTTTATAGTTTTTCCTTTATGTGCCCATTAAACCCTAACTCTGTACCAAATTTCAGCTCTCTGAGTTTATGGGAAGTACTAGTTCTATTAGGGCTCTTGTGTTTTCTAATCAGGGTCACCAGGTACTCCAGATCTTCGATTATCCTAGTTTTTATAGTTTTCCCTTTATGTGGCCATTCAACCCTAACTCTATACCAAATTTCAGCTCTCTGAGTTTATGGGAAGTACTAGTTCTATTAGGGCTCTTGTGTTTTCTAATCAGGGTCACCAGGTACTCCAGATCTTCGATTATCCTAGTTTTTATAGTTGTCCCTTTATGTGCCCATTAAACCCTAACTCTGTACCAAATTTCAGCTCTCTGAGTTTATGGGAAGTACTAGTTCTATTAGGGCTCTTATGTTTTCTAATCAGGGTCACCAGGTACTCCAGATCTTCGATGATCCTAGTTTTTATAGTTTTCCCTTTATGTGCCCATTAAACCCTAACTCTGTACCAAATTTCAGCTCTCTGAGTTTATGGGAAGTACTAGTTCTATTAGGGCTCTTGTGTTTTCTAATCAGGGTCACCAGGTACTCCAGATCTTCGATTATCCTAGTTTTTATAGTTTTCCCTTTATGTGGCCATTCAACCCTAACTCTGTACCAAATTTCAGCTCTCTGAGTTTATGGGAAGTACTAGTTCTATTATGATGATCATGAGTGAGTGAGTGAGTGAGTGAGTGTGTGTCATAAATGCGAAACTTTGCTTTCGCTTAACTTCGGAACTAAATGACCTACAGACTTGAAATTTTGGATTTTAAGTATGTGATTATAGCTTACTAGATGACGAAAATTTCTGCGTTCTGGTCTTATCCAGAGGTTCTCAAATAGGGGCCTGAAAATGCGGCGAAATGGTTCCAGTAAAGGATGGTACGGCAGTGTTTGCTTCGCGCTCGACCTGGCGGGGGCACTGCCGTGCCCCCAGATTCATAATTTGGATATGGCTTCTTGAGAAGGTATGTTAAGAACGTGATACTGAACATATTTCTGCAAAAAAAAAAAAATTTAGTCCGAATTTGAACCACATTGTCTCGAAAACCTACATTGCGGGTTGCAATTGTAACTTAATTTTTTGTAAGAAATATCCATAATTTTGATATGGCTTCTTGAGAAGGTATGTTAAGAACGTGATACTGAACATATTACTGAAAAAAAAATAATTTACAGTCCTACTTTATTATCTCGGAAACCGTTGATTTCCCAGGCATAGTTCCTTGGGCAAAAATGTTCGTTATGATGAGGACTATACGTATACGTACGTATACGTGGTCTCCCGCTTTGTTGGCGGTCTTTTATTTATTTATTTTAACACTCTGTATAATAGCACGCTACGACTTTTGGCATTTGGGGCGCATATTGTAAATGAAAAATCGGCATTTGTTTTTATTTTATTTTGGCGGAAAATGTTAGTTCTACAAGCGTAGCATAAGGCCGGGTTAGAGCGTATCTATGGGTTTAAAATAATAGGTATCTCACTCTTTTGTTTGACGTAGAGCGGGATGGACAGAGCCATAGATACGCTCTAACCCAGCCTTATGATGCTTGCTGGAGGGAATTGTGAGTGGTTTTCGGTGGAGGTTGGACAAAGTTTATCGATGTTAGAAATGTAGTACTGTTGCGTCGAGGTCGAAATGTTCTGGATTTGAACCCACGCGAGATTGAAATTTTTTTTGTGCTTTTTTTTAAATATTTACTCTACTGAGCCCAACTTGATATTAAAAAAATATATTTTTCTTCTCCCACGCTCGGAAAGTTTGCTGTTACTAGTAACTTACGATCGTGTAAAGGCCGGATTTAAACTATCTGCATTTTAGTGCGCTTCGAAATTTGAACGCGGCGCCGGGAAAGTCTTTCCCGCGCCCTATGGTGTTGAAAAAGAAAAAAACACTGGCCGTTTAAGTAGATGCCAGATCCCGACGGAAAAAAGATCCTCATTCATAGTTCGTTTACACGCGTACTTCAGCGAAAGTGATTGTTCGTGCCCATTCTCTTTACAAAACTGTGAATGTAAATGGAGCATAAGGATCTTTTAAAAACGTTAAGTCACGGAATAGAACATTCAGAAACGCGGTTTCTTCTTTCAGGTTTTTTCAATATTTTGTACACTATATTTATTTTTAATACCAGTAAATAAAAAAAATGCTTCGCTTCTGTTTTATCAAATAGATAATTATGTTTTGGTTTGTTAAATACATTTTTTCAAACGATATTACTAATTTCATTTTTTATCTCCTATAAATTTTTAATTTATATGGTAAAAGTTCAGAATGCACCCGGAAAAAAAACAATTCTTTTATTTACATTATTTTTGTGTCTGGATAAATAAACTTCAGGAAATTATTAATAAAACGAATGGTTTTAATACCAACGAAGCTGAAAACTTTAGTGCAGCAGCCATAACTACAGTAAAATATGCTTTTAAAAGGAACTTATTCGACTCACCTGTTTGGCCTGTAAGTAGTTGTCTATAGAGTTTTTCCCGCTTGGCTAACAAAATCATTTCCTCGCTTCTGTGAGATGAAAAGTTTTGTGTTTCGCACGAATGCAATATTATTTGCGTTTCGTGCTTCTGAATACCTCGCTACGCTCAGGTTTCTTTTTTTGAACCACTCGCTACGCTCGTGGCTCAATTTTAGAAACCTTCGCTAGCTCGGTATTCAATACAAGCACTCGCCGCAAACAATAATTTTGCATTCTTGCATAACAAATAACTATTGTTTGCCGTAGAGCGGGATAGACAGAGTTATTTGCGGTAGATACGCTCTAACCCAACCTTATACTTTGCTTGCTGGCTTAGCATGAGAATGGGTAAGACCTTATCTATGGGCTTATAACTTTATCTATCCCACTCTACGTCGAGGGAGATACATATAAACCCCCATACTTCCCAGGCAATTCTTATGCTAAGCTTCCTGGTATCTTACACGGGCGATACCTAATCTAAACAAAACATATTTTATCATAAATATATTTGAAACATTTGAGTGAATTTTTTCAACTTATTATAAATGTTTAAATTATTCCCTAGCACGGGTTAGTGCTTTAGAAAAAACAAAAAGTGCATAAATATATTGTTTAGAGTAGGGCACACACACACACAGACAGACACACAGGCAGGCACACCCTCATAAACACATAAACAGACACACACACAAAGCTATCAAACTTATGACACCCCTCTTTGTTGGTCGGGGGTTAAAAAAAACCTTCCTTTTGAGTTTTCCTCCACAGTCGAATTTAAATTAAATGTCACATGTGTAAAAACGCATACGAAGTCGCGGGCACAGCTAGTTATTAATAAAACGAATGGTTTTAATACCAACGAAGCTCAAAGTTTTAGTGCGGCAGCCGTAACTACTTACTGTAAAAATAGAAGTTAAAAACTAAAACCCGACTACTAAAAGCCTTAAAACAAGACCTGTTTATCCTTAAAATAGACTCATAGATAATTAATCGTAGTCGGAGGCCATCGGTTTATCAAATGCGAATGTAGTGTCCTCGGACTACGATTAATTATCTATGAGTCTATTTTAAGGATAAACAGGTCTTGTTTTAAGCCTTTTAGTAGTCGGGTTTTAGTTTTTAACTTCTATTTTTTTTTGAGCTTTTTAGTAAGTCATTTTGGTCGATCACCCAGAATAGAACCAAGAAGGGCAAAAAAAAACACATTTTGGATTTTTTTGTTCTATTTGTTATGTTGACGCTACATGTATTATACATTTTTGAAAAGGTCTTTTAAAGCCCTTTCATTTGATACCCATGACGATGGTATCCGATAATTTTTGAACGAGCGAGCGAAGCGAGCGAAGTTCTCCGAGTCTACTGGAACAATCCGGCGTTTGTATGTATGTATGTATGTATGTATGTATGTATGTATGTTTGTATGTTTGTATGTTTGTATGTTTGTATGTTTGTATGTATGAATGTTCGTTCGACGATAACTTGAGTAATTTTTGTCGGATCGTCATGAAAGGTAGGCAGGTAAATGAAATTAAAAGAATTTTTAAGTTCGAACATGAGCCAAATCGGTCGAGGGGTTGCCGAGATATGGGGTTGTTAAGTTTATATGGGATGAGAGAGGGCGCCATTGCTGCCTCTCAGTAACAATAAAATAGTGCTAAACAGTGATTTTAAAAGTGATAAAAACGTAAATCTAATCAGTAAACAGTGAAACCAGTGATAAAAACTAACAAAAGTGAACTTTAAATACAAATTCTGTTTGGAAATAATATTGTGGATATCGGACGTAAAACTCAGTGGAAACAATAAAAATATACTTTTACGGGTCGCGAAATAATCCGTAACAAGAACTCTATTTTAATCCAATAAATCCAAAAATTTTGCTAATTGCTAAGGTCCAAAATACACCAGATTAAAAAATACAAAACAGCGCCATCTATTTAAAAAAAAAATGTTATTCTACTTCCTAACAGAGGGCGTGACAAAACATTTTTTATCAGAGCCATCTAGTGTTCAAAATTATAAACCAAAAAGTCCTTATGCTCAACAATAGAGGTCGCTTTACTTCAAAACTACAAGAGAGTCCTATACAAAACTTAAAATGGAAGAAATACTAGATAAACTACAAAAAATCCAAAATGATCTAGAGGCACAAAAACTTGAAATAAGAAAAAGCGGCGAACAAGTTACAGAAAACATTCAAAGAATGTTTGGCGATAAACTAAAAATGCTAGAAGAAAAATCTGAAAATCTTGAAAAACGAGTGGAAAATCAAGAGCAAAGACTGTAGGGGTTGGTCCAATTACCACACGGGGGTTATTATTATTGAACGAGCGAGCGAAGCGAGCGAAGTTCTCCGAGTCTACTGGAACAATCCGGCGTTTGTATGTATGTATGTATGTATGTATGTATGTATGTATGTATGTATGTATGTATGAATGTTCGTTCGACGATAACTTGAGTAAATTTAGTCGGATCGTCATGAAATTTGGTAGGCAGGTAAATGAGGCCAAGAGAATTTTTAAGTTCGAACATGAGCCAAATCGGTCGAGGGGTTGCTGAGATATGGGGTTGTTAATTTTATATGGGGTCGCGAGTTCATAGTTCGGGGCGAACCACTAGTTATTTTTAGGTCCACCACTTTAGGGCGCAGCACAGCCGCCATCTTGGTTTTTTTCAAAATTAAACTATCCTATGTTATCTGGGTGATTAAGACAAATCCAACGACAACTCATTTGTTGAAATCGGCTGAGTAGTTTAGGCTCTGCGAGGGAACAGATGAACACACATACATACATACATACATACATACATACATACATACATACATACATACATACATACATACATACATACATACATACATACATACGCTGCTAAAATCATAACCCTCCTTTTTGCTTCGCGTAGTCGGGTAAGAAGGTAAAGTCACGGAATAGAACCCTCAGAAACGCGGTTTCTTCTTTCAGGTTTTTTCAATATTTTATACACTATATTTATTTTTAGTACCAGTAAATAAAAAAAATGCTTCGCTTCTGTTTTATCAAATAGATAATTATGTTTTGGTTTGTTAAATACATTTTTTCAAACGATATTACTAATTTCATTTTTTATCTCCTACAATTTTTTTATTTATATGGTAAAAGTTCAGAATGCACCCGGAAAAAAAATAGTTATTTGTTATGCAAGAATGCAAAATTATTGTTTGCGGCGAGTGCTTGTATTGAAAACCGAGCAAGCGAAGGTTTCTAAAATTGAGCCACGAGCGTAGCGAGTGGTTCAAAAAAAGAAACCTGAGCGTAGCGAGGTATTCAGAAGCACGAGACGCAAATAATATTGCATTCGTGCGAAACACAAGACTTTTCATCTCACAGAAGCGAGGAAATGACTTTGTTAGCCAAGCGGGACAAACTCTATAGACAACTACTTACAGGCAAAACAGGTGAGTCAAATAAGTTCCTTTTAAAAGCATATTTTACTGTAGTTACGGCTGCCGCACTAAAGTTTTGAGCTTCGTTGGTATTAAAACCATTCGTTTTATTAATAATTTCCTGAAGTTTATTTATCCAGACAAAAAAATAATGTAAATAAAAGAATGTTTTTTTTTTCCGGGTGCATTCTGAACTTATACCATACTAGCTTTTGCCCGCGACTTCGTCCGCGCAGACTTAGTTTTTTTTTCCGTTATCACAATAAAACATAGCTTATAGCACTCAGCAATAACGTAGCTTCCCATTAGTGAAGGATTTTTTATAATCGGATGAGTAGTTTTGGAGATTACCCCCTACATACTTACATACTTACAAACTTTTCCTCTTTATAATATTAGTGTTGATAGCTAGTGCCCACGACTTCATTCACGTGGCTAAAAGAAAAAGGATAAACGTGGTGATTTTGCAAATTGTATCTAGCATATTTTTTACCACCTAGTAGGTATGATGTACTTAAAACACAACCCCTGCACTATCAAAGCGTTGGCCCGAGATTTCGATCCCGTGGACCACGCGTTGTTGTCTGCTTCTACCAAACTGAACGGAGCAAAGATGCAGATACCTACTGTTATAGGCGTCTAACTGACTTAACGCGGGTTACCTACATTTCAAGAAACACTCAAAGATTATCTTTTCTTTTTAGCCCTATCCTATTATTTTGAGTCCGCTAATCTGCTACTCCTTATTGCAAACTTTCAGTCTGGGTTGTCTCTGTTCAGTTGGTCTCGCCCCAAGTCTTCGTGCCTTTGCGGCCTATGTGGTCGTTGTCGACACTGCCTCTACCGATGTTAGATAGCCCTAATGCGTAGTTTGATACCCAAGTACACACGACAGCACGTCAGACTGTACACTTTTGTTTTAAAGTCGCCTGTAACGTTACCGAATAGAGTGCTAGCGTGTAAGGGTCGACGTGCTGTCGTGTGTACATCTCGTTTGCTTGCGCTGTTTGGTGAATGAATATTTATCAGCATTCGCTGCAGTACGTCACAGGTCTCAACATCTCTCTGGCGTTCAATAAAACTGTAAAAGATCTCCAACAGAGCTAGTTAGCGTCACCTACTCGTATTAAAGGCACAAAGTTACTTAACAGAGAAAAACTTTAAGAAATTTTATTTAATTTAATCGCATTATACCATTTCAAAGAGAACGATCATAATAATTGGGTTCTGACACCAGAAAATGTGAGATAATATCAGGAGATACTTAACCATATTATTTCTATCACATTGAAACATGTCGGCTATTCCGACAAAATAAAAGTAAGTGAAACCGTTAAAGCGATATAAAAATGTGCAGTGCTTACGAAAGTTTAAGTTTTAACATTGAATAGTGTTTTTTTCTATGAGCTACTCTTCTGAAACACCCAACGCGTCTTCTTAGCATCTACGATGCCATAGTCTGAAACAACCGTATTGAATCGTCGGTCTTATTCTTCTTTCGTGTTGAAAGTGTCACACACACACGTCGCGCTGGGGTCGCCTCCAGGAAATCCGATAAGCTGCACTGTGGAGCATCAGGACAGGTAAGTATGACGACGCGAAGTTGTCGGTATGGTTTAAGATTGTAACAAAACATCTCTTCTGGCTCTATTTCTCACATATCTTTCATGCGGGCAACACCACCACGCAGGCGGTTCAGGGATTTTCACATGCTCCAATCTTCTCGTCAGTCTGAAGTATGTGGAAAGCCTATCAGAGTTGTCAACAATGAATAGGCGAGACTCTGATATTATGTAAAAGTGCACCTGTCCAGTGTCCGGTCCTAGGTACTTACTAAATGGAAATAAAGCGATCATGTTACTAATGTTACACCATCAATAGCTGATGTTATGGGACTATGGTCGCTCGGGACTCTACACTTGCACGGTACGCACAGCTGATTTTTTGGTCAGAACATCGTATCTTTATTTTTCTTCGAGGTCTGGTGCATCCTATTCTTCCCGGAATAACCAGCAATCAGCAATGCACTCAACGGACGACCCATTTCGTCTGGCCAAAAGATCTCAGGATGCAACCGCAACTTTGTAAAGAGCTTTGATAAAACTCCTGGATGCAGAGTTTTTAAAGTAAGGATTTATTGGCTCTTTCAGATTGTAAGTAGCTATCACTGAACTTATGTTTTTTGCCTGTTTTGAGTAATTAAACTTGTAGATTTTTCCTTTATTGCTTTGTTGATATACCATTTTTGTGTCAGTGACGGATGACAGCGATAATTAAAAACAACTTCTTCACTGTTGTGCATCGTTTGAGTTTTGCGGCACATTTGGGCCTGTTTGGTGCATTAAAATTCACCGTTGTTCAGTTTTCGATGGATTTACGAAAGTAAATAGCTCAACGCTACGTGATGGATGACAGAGGGTCTTTGGTAAATGGTTGTGTCGTTCACTTTTATACAAATAGCCACTATATGATAATCTTTGTGTGTTTATTTTGCTCCTAAGCACCAAAGCGTGATAATATGTAGCCTATATGTTATTCTGATGTCTCAGCTATCTACATTCCAAATTTCATCCAAATCCGTCCAGCGGATTCAGCGTTATAAGGTAACAAACACACTCACTCACTCACAAACTTTCGCATTTATAATATAAGTAGGAAGTAGGATAAATTAAAAATTTGTAGGAGCTAAAAATGAAATTAGTAATATCGTTTGAAAAAATGTATTTAACAAACCAACACATAATTATCTATTTGATAAAACAGAAGCGCAGCATTTTTTTTATTTACTGGTATTTAAAAATAAATATGTGTACAAAATATTGAAAAGACTATAAGAAGAAACCGCGTTTCTGAATGTTCTATTCCGTGACTTTACCTTTTTAAAAGATGCTTATGCACCATTTACATTCACAGTTTTGTATAGAGAATGGGCACGAACAATCGCTTTCGCTGAAATACGCGTTTAAACGAACTATGAATGAGGTTTTATTTTCCATCGGGATCTGGCATCTACTTAAACGGCCAGTGTTTTTTTCTTTTTCAAAACCATAGGGCGCGGGAAAGACTGTCCCGGCGTCGCGTTCAAATTTCGAAGCGCACAAAAGTTCAGATAGTTTAAATCCGGCCTTTACACGATCGTAAGTTACTAGTAACAGCAAACTTTCCGAGCGTGGGAGATGAAAACATTCTTTTATTTACATTATTTTTGTGTCTGGATAAATAAACTTCAGGAAATTATTAATAAAACGAATGGTTTTAATACCAACAAAGCTGAAAACTTTAGTGCGGCAGCCGTAACTACAATAAAATATGCTTTTAAAAGGAACTCATTTGACTCACCTGTTTTGCCTGTAAGTAGTTGTCTATAGAGTTTTTCCCGCATGGCTAACAAAGTCATTTCCTCGCTTCTGTGAGATGAAAATTTTTGTGTTTCGCACTAATGCAATATTATTTGCGTTTCGTGCTTCTGAATACCTCGCTACGCTCAGGTTTTCTTTTTTTGAACCACTCGCTACGCTCGTGGCTCAATTTTTGAAACCTTCGCTAGCTCGGTATTCAATACAAGCACTCGCCGCAAACAATAATTTTGCTTTCTTGCATAACAAATAACTATTACCCGACTACGCGAAGCAAAAAGGAGGGTTATGATTTTAGCAGCGTATGTATGTATGTGTGTATGTATGTGGGTATGTATGTGTGTATGTTTGTGTGTTCATCTGTTCCCTCGCAGAGCCTAAGCTACTCGAACAATTTCAACCAATGAGGTAACATAGGTTAATTTAATTTTGAAAAAAAACCAAGATGGCCGCTGTGTTGCACCCTAAAGTGATGGACCTAATAAAAACTAAAACCCGACTATTAAAAGGCTTAAAACAAGACCTGCTTATCCTTAAAATAGACTCATTCGAAGGCCATCGGTTTATCAAATGCGAATGTGGTGTCCTCCGACTACGATTAATTATCTATGAGTCTATTTTAAGGATAAGCAGGTCTTGTTTTAAGCCTTTTAGTAGTCGGGTTTTAGTTTTTAACTTCTATTTTTTTTGAGCTGTTTAATATGTCATTTTGGACGATCACCCAAAAATGCCCAGAATAGAACAAAGAAGGGCAAAAAAAAAATACATTTTGGTATTTTTTATTCTATTTGTTTTGTTGACGCTACACGTGTTATACATTTTTGAAAAGGTCTTTTAAAGCCCTTTCATTTGATACCCATGACGATGGTATGTGATAATTTTTATTTTTAGGTCCAATACTTTAGGGCGCAGCATAGCCGCCATCTTGTTTTTTTTCAAAATTAAACTATCCTATGTTACCTGGGTGATTAAGACAAATTAATGGCCTCCGACTACGATTAATTATCTATGAGTCTATTTTAAGGATAGCAGGTCTTGTTTTTTTAAGCATTTTAACTTCTATTTTTTTATATGAATTTTAATTATTCGAAATAAATAAATTATTATTTACTTTATTTAGCTCGCCATCTACCTACTTATATCGAAACCAAACAGCCACTCAACTCAACCGGTTCCCACCCCAAGTCTTCAGGTCGACAACACCACAACACATCGTCATCGTCTCGCGTCGCGACAAAACAGCCGGAGCGAGATAGGGCACGCGCTCATTAGCGCGCCTCTTGACATGTGTCAAGTGTCAAGTTGACAACTGGTGGCGTGTTGTTGTGCTAGTACTGCTAGTGCGTTCGAGGATTTATGCTGACGGCGCGCTGGCGATTGATGGGAAAGTGAAAGGTATGCCCGGTTAACATCAGGTGCCAGATTCATAAAACTACAATAAATTCATCAGTTTATTATTTTCGCCGCTGTAGTGCATCATCCAGGAAACCATCGAAATACCCATAGGTATAAAATTTCAACCCAATCGGTTCAGCCGTTTAGAAATTGTGTAGAAAAAAATAGAAGTTAAAAACTAAAACCCGACTATTAAAAGGCTTAAAACAAGACCTGCTTATCCTTAAAATAGACTCATTGATTAATTAATCGTAGTCGGAGGACATCGGTTTATCAAATGCGAATGTGGCGAATGATTCTATTTTAAGGATAAGCAGGTCTTGTTTTACGCCTTTTAGTAGTCGGGTTTTAGTTTTTAACTTCTATTTTTTTTTAGCTTTTTAGTCATTTATTTTGGATGATCACCTAAAATAGAACCAAGAAGGGCAAAAAAAAACACATTTAGGATTTTATGGTTCTATATACATACATACGCTGCTCAAATCATAACCCTCCTTTTTGCTTCGCGTAGTCGGGTAAAAAAGAAAAGTACGGAAGGATAATTCTTACTACCCGTTGTCCTATTACCCGTTTTCCCGTGGGAATTAAGCATTTTCCCGCAGTAAAAAGTAGGCTATGTTCATCAGGGATAAGGTCGGCTTCTAATGGTAAAAGAATTTCAAATCGGTCCAGTAGTTTCGGAGCCTATTCAATACAAACAAACAAACAAACATAAAAATTTTTCCTCTTTATAATATTAGTGTAGATAATGTAGATTTATGAAACGCGCACCAAGTCTGTAGTGCCATGGCAGCGGTAGTAACGCTAAAGTAACATTTTGTACAAAGGGGTGCTTACAATACATTACAAAAAGTGGGTGCCTAATAGCCGAGAGCATTACCGTCTAATAAAACCATTAGCGAACGCTTTGGCCAAATGTCAAAAAGTGTCCGGGGACAGATTGACATTTTGTCAAAGTCCCCTCCGAAATCTTTTCTAAAAAGCTATTATAACAGTTTGTTTTACTAAATAAATAATTAGTCAGTTGTTGTTATTAAAGGCTAACTTATAAGGGCTAACTAGCGCCACCAATGATAAAAAAATCATAGCTTTTTTATAACCCCCTTTTTGAAAAAGTTAAACAACAGAGTTTTCGAAAAAAAAAATGTCAATACACATAAATCTATAAATTCACACACACAAACACACAATGCAAAAACAACACAAAAAACAAACAAAAAAAAATCACAATCACTTCCGTCAAATCTTAAAATAGAAGTTAAAAACTAAAACCCGACTACTAAAAGGCTCAAAACAAGACCTGTTCATCCTTAAAATAGACTCATAGAGAATTAATCGTAGTCGGAGGCCATCGGTTTATCAAATGCGAATGTGGTGTCCTCCGACCACGATTAATTATCTATTAGTCTATTTTAAGGATGAACAGGTCTTGTTTTGAGCCTTTTAGTAGTCGGGTTTTAGTTTTTAACTTCTATTTTTTTTTGAGCTTTTTAGTAAGTCATTTTGGACGATCACCCAGAATAGAACCAAGAAGGGCAAAAAAAAACACATTTTGGAATTTTTTGTTCTATTTGTTATGTTGACGCTACATGTGTTATACATTTTTGAAAAGGTCTTTTAAAGCCCTTTCATTTGATACCCATGACGATGGTATCCGATAATTTTTATTTTTAGCTCCACCACTTTAGGGCGCAGCACAGCCGCCATCTTGGTTTTTTTCAAAATTAAACTATCCTATGTTACCTGGGTGATTAAGACGAATCCAACGACACCTCATTTGTTGAAATCGGCCGAGAAGTTTAGGCTCTGCGAGGGAACAGATGAACACACAAACATACATACCCACATACATACATACATACATACATACATACATACATACATACATACATACATACATACATACATACATACGCTGCTAAAATCATAACCCTCCTTTTTGCTTCGCGTAGTCGGGTAAAGAGAGATCTTACAGAGTTTTCTATATTACTAATAGCAATTTTTAGAACCATCAGACCAGCCCCTCTACCCTTGACGCATGTTTCCAATGCGGCCGCAATATGGCGCAATTTACAAAATTTAATATTTTACAAATTAAGACGCATTTTGTGTTTTTATTGAATAAAACCGCCTTACTTTTGAATAAACATTACAAACTAGTGGTTCGCTCCGAACTATGAACTCGCGACCCCATATCTCAGCAACCCCTCGACCGATCTGGCTCATGTTCGAACTTAAAAATTCTCTTGGCCTCATTTACCTGCCTACCAAATTTCATGACGATCCGACTAAATTTACTCAAGTTATCGTCGAACGAACATTCATACATACATACATACATACATACATACATACATACATACATACATACATACATACATACATACATACATACATACATACATACAAACGCCGGATTGTTCCAGTAGACTCTGAGAACTTCGCTCGCTTCGCTCGCTCGTTCAAATATTTAAAATCAAAGCCTTACTATGCGAATTCAAAGAGAAATTAATTTTTAAACTTTTTCAATTGGATCGCAATAGCGTCAAGGGTAGAGGGGCAGAGCCGAGACCCAGGAATCTAGGCTACAATTTAACTTTTGGCAGAAACGGCCGTTTTAGGCATAAACGAAATTGTAGCCTAGGTTGTTGTTCCTAGATTGCAGGTTGTAGGTTCTAAAAATTGCTATTAGTAATATAGAAAACTCTGTGGTATAACTTTTTCAAAAAGGGGGTTATAAAAAAAGCTATGATTTTTTTATCATTGGTGGCGCTAGAGAGCCCTTATTAAAGCCTTAAAGATAAGTTGAAATCTTCGTCCTTAGCCAAAATTACCTAAGTATCTACTCTACCTCTATCTACATACAGTAAACCTACGTACTTAGGTACTTATTATTCGAAAGGATTATTATATCAAAGTAAAATCTTCGCGATTCGATCAGTTTTGAACCAAATTATATTATAAGTAAATATCGTGAATCATTAAAAGTTCGACTTTGTCCAGCTAGTGGTAGGTACAGGCTAAGTCTATCTATCTCTGCCGTACCATCCTTTACTGGAACCATTTCGCCGCATTTTCAGGCCCCTATTTGAGAACCTCTGGATAAGACCAGAACGCAGAAATTTTCGTTATCCAGTAAGCTATAATCACTTAGTTAAAATCGAAAATTTCAAGTCTGTAGGTCATTTTGTTCCGAAGTTAAGCGAAAGCAAAGTTTCGCATTTATGGCACTCGCTCACTCATGATCATCAAAATAGAACTAGTACTTTCCATAAACTCAGAGAGCTGAAATTTGGTACAGAGTTAGGGTTTCATGGCCACATAAAGGGAAAACTATAAAAACTAGGATAATCGAAGATCTGGAGTACCTGGTGACCCTGATTAGAAAACACAACAGCCCAACCAAACTATTATAGATCGACACCTACCGCCTTTACAAAAAATATTCACCTTGGTGGGCCGCTTCATTTGATGTCAACAATAGAAGGTCTGAAGTCTCTGAAGATCTGATGAAGAACCCTCAGCTGGTCTCAGCTGTATTAGAGATATGGTAATGCCCCCTTCTACTATTGGTACATTAAAAAAATCGACTGTCATTGCAAAAATCCAGCGTAGTGGGACACATCTTCTAATTTAATCTAGCCTATAGCGTCCCACCCCACTGCTGGGCGAATGCCTCCCCTTATGCTTTTAATACGCACTAGCTGACCCGGTGAACTTCGTATCACCTGAAATAGTTTGACTCTCCGCGTCAAAAATAGCGATTCCAATACAAAATGAATGACCAATTTTTATTTCTTCCGTTTTTCAGCTAATCCTTTAACTTTTCCCATATTTCTTTGCTTTTAAACCTACCCTGAACTATGGTGAACTAAAAAAAACAGTAAATATGCAAATCGGTCAAGCCGTTTCTTAGTTTTAGCGAGACTAATGCACGGCGATTAATTTTTATATATATAGATATAAATAAAATTAAAGGAAAACTCTGGATAAGACTAGACTGGCTTTTATACTTATACTTACAAGTTAAAAAGAAGAAATAGTCGAATGATTAACTTTATTCTACTCGAACATTACACAAATTAAAAACCTGTGTCAAATAAGAAAATCTAATAAAATAAATCAATATGCCCACTGTTGGAGCCCTACGTCATGCTGCAGAGCGCGGGCGCAGGCGCCGCGGTACCTAAACCGGTCGCGCCGGCCGCGCCACCTATCGGAGCCAGCGCAACTTCACTTCACCTTCGAGTTACTTGACGTGTCGACACCTATTTTCTAATTTGATATAATATAATAAATTTAAACCAATACAAATCCACTCAAATCATTACTACAAACCCAGGAGCTAATACACCCACGTTTCTACAAAAAGAAGTGAAATCCCACCAAAAACATTCTGTAAAAAACTAGCCAAGTCTCGATGGAGCTGCTTGTTTATCTCTAAAAAAAATAGAAGTTAAAAACTAAAACCCGACTACTAAAAGGCTAAAAACAAGACCTGTTTATCCTTAAAATAGACTCAGAGATAATTAATCGTAGTCGGAGGACACCACATTCGCATTTGATAAACCGATGGCCTCCGACTACGATTAATTATCTCTGAGTCTATTTTAAGGATAAACAGGTCTTGTTTTTAGCCTTTTAGTAGTCGGGTTTTAGTTTTTAACTTCTATTTTTTTTTGAGCTTTTTAGTAAGTCATTTTGGACGATCACCCAGAATAGAACCGAGAAGGGCAAAAAAAACCCCATTTTGGAATTTTTTGTTCTATTTGTTATGTTGACGCTACATGTGTTATACATTTTTGAAAAGGTCTTTTAAAGCCCTTTCATTTGATACCCATGACGATGGTATCCGAATTTTTTTATTTTTAGGTTCACCACTTTAGGGCGCAGCACAGCCGCCATCTTGGTTTTTTTCAAAATTTTACTATCCTATGTTACCTGGGTGATTAAGACGAATCCAACGACACCTCATTTGTTGAAATCGGCCGAGTAGTTTAGGCTCTGCGAGGGAACAGATGAACACACAAACATACATACATACATACATACATACATACTCGAATTCGATAGCGAAACTTTAAGGGGACATTCCAATCATGATTATGAAAACCACAGTAGTGGTCTTAAAGCATCCCGGTGAGATGACTTTTTATTTTTTTCTGATACCAAAAACTACCATAGTCAATCATAAAGAAACGATATCAGTACTAAAAGCTACAAAAATCATATCAAAAAATATTCAAAATTAATCGATTAAAAAATAAATCACTTTTCAACGCAACGACACGCTTTCGATCATATGTTCACCTTTCCGGTCGACAAGTTGGAAATGCAATAATCGACCAAAAGAGAAACCACTCCTAAAGACATCAACATACGATCCAAAATTATAAAATACGCACTGTCTGCAGGCCCCTGTAGGTAAATTCCGAGCAAAAATTCGCAAGAGTAATGCAATGCATGCTTTTTAAAAATCACCCCTATTACTAGTGGTTCGCCCCGAACTATGAACTCGCGACCCCATATAAACTTAAATAATAATAATAACCCCCGTGTGGTTCCCGGGAGGTACAGAATTGGACCAACCCATTTCTTCCCGTGGGTGTCGTTAAAGGCGACTAAGGGAATGGAGGGACCATTATGTTCCTCCACCGCAGGGCAGCTTGTGGCGAGCTGTTGGTATGTGGCGGTACCACGGACCCGAGTCTTCCGAAGGTCGAAAACTGGTCCTCGAATCCACGTCTTTGTACAAGAGTGGATTGGAATCCAAGAGGACCGGGACCCTCACCTCTGGCTTGCTTTATCGGTCGTCCAGAGTCCAGAGTGGAGCGCAAGAGCTATATGCTCGCAGGATTGAAGTGAAAGATGCATAAGACGCGAGTTGGTACTGTGACTGTGGCTATCACTACAGTCACTGGGTAGAAAGCGGCGCACACCTCTCGACACCCTGAGATGTTCACAACGATGTTGCCACCTTGCTGTCCAGGGTTAGACCCATAAGCGGCGGCTTATTTAGGTGGCTCATTTAGTGAACAGCAAGTCACCGTCTGCCAATTTAATTACTTGAGACATTTTAATGGCAGACGACCGTTGTCTCAACCCCATAGCCCAGTTACCCAGTCCATCCATTATGCATCCCCATAACCCAATTCTTTGCTCCCATCCAACTCTACAATAGCCTGTGTTCATTGCGGGAAAGCCACCAGAGTGCATTTTGTGTTGTGGTGTGCTCAGGTGGTAGACCCAATTTGTGTACCCACATTGCATCAGGTCGGCGTGACCTGTACACTTGACGGGAAAGTACTGCGAGTGTATTTTGGTGTATGGTGCCCTCGCAGAATGGACCTTGAGGATGCGCATGGTCACGTCGCACCAGGTCAATGTAGGTGATGAACCTGATGGGGATTCTCAGGTGTATTTTTGTGTGTTTGGTTGCACTCTGGGGTACCCAACAGGTGCACCACCTTACATCAGATCAAAGTTGTCAAACGTTCATTTCACATTGAATGTTTTCTGTAACTTGTTCGCCGCTTTATCTTATTTCAAGTTTTTGTGCCTCTAGATCATTTTGGATATTTTTGTAGTTTATCTAGTATTTCTTCCATTTGAATATAGGATATTTATAGGACTCTCTTGTAGTTTTGAAGTAAAGCGACCTCTATTGTAGCATAGAAGGACTTTATGGTTTGTAATTTTGAACACTAGATGGCTCTGAAAAACAAACTTTAGTCACGCCCTCTGTTAGGAAGTAGAATAACAATATTTTTTTTTAATTATTAAACGGTTTTATTTAGCTCACCCCGTTTGTTTTTAAACGGTTTTATTTAGCTCACCCCGTTTGTTTTATTTATTCTTGGGTCAAATTTAGTAATTAAAATTTCACCCTCTTCCTGTCAACCGATTAATCTGAAATTTTGTATACACTTTGGATTTTGGTGACAATACAATTATGTTTATTCATTATCATTATAAATTCAAGATGGCCGCCGCTACAAAATGGCGGATAATTTATGTTTTATTAATCCCATCAATATGGGTATCAAATGAAAGGGCTCAACAAGCAGAATACAATATACTATAAAAAATTGAAATCCAAGATGGCGGCCGCTACAAAATGTCGGATAACGTAGGTTTTATCAATCCCATCAATATGGGTATCAAATGAAAGGGCTCAACAAGCAGAATACAATATACTATAAAAAATTGAAATCCAAGATGGCGGCCGCTACAAAATGGCGGATAACGTAGGTTTTATCGGTCCCATCAATATGGGTATCAAATGAAAGTGCTCAACCAGTATAATACAATGTACTATATGAATTAAACAGAATGCGAAATAAAAACTAAAAACTAGAAAATAAAAATAGGTAAAAAAACTTTTTAAGTTAAACGGTTTTATGTTAAACATACATTGAAATGTTTAAGATAAATGTACTAAAAACCAAAAAATAATAAAATAGATACAGTCGTGGGAATTATAAACATATGCATAGACTAGACTAAAATAAAACCGTGGGGCACGTCAACTGCCTAATTATAATGTAACATTACAAAACAAACATTTTAATCAACGATTGTAGACAATTGACGTGCCCCACGGTTTTATTTTAGTCTAGTCTATGCATATGTTTATAATTCCCACGACTGTATCTATTTTATTATTTTTTGGTTTTTAGTACATTTATCTTAAACATTTCAATGTATGTTTAACATAAAACCGTTTAACTTAAAAAGTTTTTTTACCTATTTTTATATTATTAAACGGTTTTATTTAGCTCACCCCGTTTGTTTTATTTATTCTTGGGTCAAATTTAGTAATTCAAATTTCACCCTCTTCCTGTCAACCGATTAATCTGAAATTTTGTATACACTTTGGATTTTGGTGACAATACAATTATGTTTATTCATTATCATTATAAATTCAAGATGGCCGCCGCTACAAAATGGCGGATAATTTATGTTTTATTAATCCCATCAATATGGGTATCAAATGAAAGGGCTCAACAAGCAGAATACAATATACTATAAAAAATTGAAATCCAAGATGGCGGCCGCTACAAAATGGCGGATAACGTAGGTTTTATCAATCCCATCAATATGGGTATCAAATGAAAGGGCTCAACAAGCAGAATACAATATACTATAAAAAATTGAAATACAAGATGGCGGCCGCTACAAAATGGCGGATAACGTAGGTTTTATCGATCCCATCAATATGGGTATCAAATGAAAGTGCTCAACCAGTATAATACAATGTACTATATGAATTAAACAGAATGCGAAAGAAAAACTAAAAACTAGAAAATAAAAATAGGTAAAAAAACTTTTTAAGTTAAACGGTTTTATGTTAAACATACATTGCAATGTTTAAGATAAATGTACTAAAAACCAAAAAATAATAAAATAGATACAGTCGTGGGAATTATAAACATATGCATAGACTAGACTAAAATAAAACCGTGGGGCACGTCAACTGCCTAATTATAGTGTAACATTACAAAACAAACATTTTAATCAACGATTGTAGACAATTGACGTGCACCACGGTTTTATTTTAGTCTAGTCTATGCATATGTTTATAATTCCCACGACTGTATCTATTTTATTATTTTTTGGTTTTTAGTACATTTATCTTAAACATTGCAATGTATGTTTAACATAAAACCGTTTAACTTAAAAAGTTTTTTTACCTATTTTTTTATTCTTTATTCTTTCTTGGGTCAAATTTAGTAATTCAAATTTCACCCTCTTCCTGTCAACCGATTAATCTGAAATTTTGTATACACTTTGGATTTTGGTGACAATACAATTATGTTTATTCATTATCATTATAAATTCAAGATGGCCGCCGCTACAAAATGGCGGATAATTTATGTTTTATTAATCCCATCAATATGGGTATCAAATGAATGGGCTCAAGAAGCAGAATACAATATACTATAAAAAATTGAAATCCAAGATGGCGGCCGCTACAAAATGGCGGATAACGTAGGTTTTATCAATCCCATCAATATGGGTATCAAATGAAAGGGCTCAACAAGCAGAATACAATATACTATAAAAAATTGAAATCCAAGATGGCGGCCGCTACAAAATGGCGGATAACGTAGGTTTTATCAATCCCATCAATATGGGTATCAAATGAAAGGGCACAACAAGCAGAATACAATATACTATAAAAAATTGAAATACAAGATGGCGGCCGCTACAAAATGGCGGATAACGTAGGTTTTATCGATCCCATCAATATGGGTATCAAATGAAAGTGCTCAACCAGTATAATACAATGTACTATATGAATTAAACAGAATGCGAAATAAAAACTAAAAACTAGAAAATAAAAATAGGTAAAAAAACTTTTTAAGTTAAACGGTTTTATGTTAAACCTACATTGCAATGTTTAAGATAAATGTACTAAAAACCAAAAAATAATAAAATAGATACAGTCGTGGGAATTATAAACATATGCATAGACTAGACTAAAATAAAACCGTGGGGCACGTCAACTGCCTAATTATAGTGTAACATTACAAAACAAACATTTTAATCAACTATTGTAGACAATTGACGTGCCCCACGGTTTTATTTTAGTCTAGTCTATGCATATGTTTATAATTCCCACGACTGTATCTATTTTATTATTTTTTGGTTTTTAGTACATTTATCTTAAACATTGCAATGTATGTTTAACATAAAACCGTTTAACTTAAAAAGTTTTTTTACCTATTTTTTTTAAATAGATGGCGCTGTTTTGAATTTTCTAATCTGGTGTACTTTGGACCTTAGCAATTAGCAAAATTTTTGGTTATTTTTGGATTTATTGGATTAAAATAGAGTTCTTGTTACGGATTATTTCGCGACCCGTAAAAGTATATTTTTGAACGAGCGAGCGAAGCGAGCGAAGTTCTCCGAGTCTACTGGAACAATCCGGCGTTTGTATGTATGTATGTATGTATGTATGTTTGTATGTTTGTATGTTTGTATGTTTGTATGTTTGTATGTTTGTATGTATGAATGTTCGTTCGACGATAACTTGAGTAATTTTTGTCGGATCGTCATGAAATTTGGTAAGCAGGTAAATGAAATTAAAAGAATTTTTAAGTTCGAACATGAGCCAAATCGGTCGAGGGGTTGCCGAGATATGGGGTTGTTAAGTTTATATGGGATGAGAGAGGGCGCCACTGCTGCCTCTCAGTAACATTAAAATAGTGCTAAAAGTGATTTTAAAAGTGATAAAAACGTAAAACAGTGAAAGCAGTAATAAAAAGTAACAAAAGTGAACTAAAAAAAAAAATCTGTTTGGAAACAATATTGTGGATATCGGACGTAAAACTCAGTGGAAATAATAAAAATAAACTTTTACGGGTCGCGAAATAATCCGTAACTCTATTTTAATCCAATAAATCCAAAAATAATTAAAAATTTTGCTAATTGCTAAGGTCCAAAGTACACCAGATTAGAAAATACAAATCAGCGCCATCTATAAAAAATATATCTATATTGTTATTCTACTTCTTAATAGAGGGCGTGTCAAAAAAAAATATCAGAGCCATCCAGTGTTCAAAATTATAAACCAAAAAGTCCTTATGCTCAACAATAGAGGTCGCTTTACTTCAAAACTACAAGAGAGTCCTATACAAATCTTAAAATGGAAGAAATACTAGATAAACTACAAAAAAAAAATGATCTAGAGGCACAAAAACTTGAAATAAGAAAAAGCGGCGAACAAGTTACAGAAAACATTCAAAGAATGTTTGGCGACAAACTAAAAATGCTATAAGAAAAATCTGAAAATCTTGAAAAACGAGTGAAAAATCAAGAGCAAAGACTGTAGGGGTGGGTCCAATTCTGTACCTCCTGGGAACCACACGGGGGTTATTATTATTATTAAGTTTATATGGGGTCGCGAGTTCATAGTTCGGGGCGAACCACTAGTTATTGTTT